>BMAV01015025.1:21878-42266 GCA_019973955.1 Trichonephila inaurata madagascariensis
TCAAATTTGTTAAATAACTAATTTAAATTATCAAAAGTATTACTTTATTTCTAACTATTTATAATAAAATTAAATAAAACATAAAATGTGGATATATACCAATTTCAATATGTATATTCTAATTATTCTATGTTGGACAATTATTCTATTATTATTTAATTACACTTATACTTTGTATTTAATTGTTATTGAAATAGTTATCAGCATAAATGTTAATTTTTCATAAAAAGTTTATTGGATATGATTCATTACTTCTGTCCTGAAATGTAAGTTAAATGTCTTAAGTGCGCAGTGGCTATAACGTCTAGCCACTACCCAGGGGAAAAAACCTAGATCAGATTTTTTTTTGTGACAAAATAACGTTTATAGAGGGTGAGAACATAACATTTATCCTGTACTTTATCACAGAAAATTGTATTTCAGCTGTGTGCCCGTTAAACGGTTAATAAGTTTAATTTTTTTTAATTATTTATCAGCTAATAGTAAATACTAATTACATCAATTTATTTTTTGAGTAGAAAAATATATATAAAATACTACAGGCAACAAATTACCTATGTGAAGCAAAAAACAATTACTATATCATGTTGTCATTAAAATTTCTGCACAATTTACTTCAAAACATGTTTTAAAGATAATGAAAGATAATTTAAATCAATATATTCAAGTGATATTCCGATATATTCCGATTTTCGTTTTTTAATAATCTTATTCATAAATCTTATAAGCAAAATATTTAAATAAAGAAAAAACTGTTAAAAACTTTATGTGTGAGTACCATATTTAAATTAACTTTCTGATAAATCACACTTTTTGGGACCTAAAAACTATTTCATAAATTGAAAATATTCAACTTAGAAATAAATTCCGTCAAATACTTAAATTAATGCCATGGAACCGCGATGAAAAAAAAATAGTTTTTATATACACTTGAGAAAAATCAATATGTGGACCCCTATACAATTTTCAAAATAAAATTTTTTGTCTCAGTCATTTTGGATCAAAAGTGTTCTAAAATCCAAAAAAAATCTTTCAAAAACAGTCGCAAGTTATTTACATATGCATATGTGGCTATATTTTGCTTACTGTCAGAAATCAGAAAATTTCTTCCTTATACTCTTATATCAATATCTATTACAAAATCTTTTCTGCAATCATCCCTCAAATATATGTACTGATGATATAGAATATATTTGAATCAAAAAAATATTTTTTAGGTGGGAAAATAAATACCATTTCTATAAGTACTATTTACTGTAATTGATCCAATCTCGCCTTGTCCTCCTCCTATCCTTCCTATCTATAAAACAATAAATATCGTGATGTCACTTACGACAAATAGCCTTAATAAAAGAGATTGTCATGAAGCTATTTGTCAGTTGCTCTGATTATGTTGCGAACGTATACATCGTTTAATTATGTTAAGCACTTTTCGCGAAATCTCTTTTGCTAGGATATTAGAAGTTTCTGAATATAAAAGGGATATTTACTCTGAATAAAAAGAATTCTGCATAAATCCACCATATATTTTCATTTTTCCACTCTTAAATTACTGTTAATTCCAACTAAGTCATGTTTTCGCTTACGTTAATATATCGGAGCTGATTAATACATAGTTGTACTATAGTAATTTTAATAGCAAACCAGGCTTATTTTATCTCAATTTTTTATTTAAAATTTATTCTAAAATGCCCATTTTCGACGAAATAACACATTTTATCAAATAACTCATGCAGAAGCATTTAAAGTATATTTATTCTAATTCTGATAGCTAAATTTTTGCATAATACTTTGAGAAAGAACTTAAAAACAAACCATTATTTTAACTAGCAACGATTCTGACATGCATTTTTAAAGGAAATGAAATATGTTATAGATATTACTAGAAAGATTCTGGCCGTATTGGAACTCTAATCCTAGTATGGAGTTATATCTATTTTCCAATTAGTATAATTAGATGCCTTCCTCCTCAGCGCTGACTACGGTATTAAGAGTTTTGGCGACAAAAGCTCATTGTAAATCTCTGCTGTGACGTTGATTGAGCCTAAGCCAAACTAAGCATAACTATAATTAATAAAACTTTAAATTAGATTTGTTTAGTTGGGCCTTAAATTTCTTAATGCAACAGTGGATGGAAAATATTTTATGGAACTTATGTTTATATCAAATTGTAATGAAGTTAGTTTAATCTATAAAAGTCATTTTTTCCTTTACTTATAGATCATACTCATTACAGTTCTGCTAAGAGGCCTCGTTAGCGCCGTGAGTTTATTGACTATAGGGTCAAGTTTTAGAAACTCTGAAACATCGTGTGAAATTATGGTAGATTCTTCACATAATATAAAACGTGATAGAAATTCCTTATGAGATGTTTTAAAAAATCTTAAAAATAAGATATCAAACATGGAAATGAGAATTATTTATGTTTTTATTTCCGAATCTTTTTAGTGATTTTATTCTACGTTATCTAGGGCAGCGGTCACCAACTTTTAGAACTTCATGGATCACTTTATGTATAGTTTTATATTTGGTGGACCATTAGTATAAATTTAGAAAAAAAAGGTAAATACTTTTAATAATCAGCAAGCTTTCATATTATTACTAGGAAATACACTAATTAAAGGTCACAACGTTATAGACTACTTATGTTCGAATTAAAAAAAAGAAAAATTTAAACTTATTTAAGAGTTACACATTTTCAATGTATATATAATGTTCCAATTTTACTGTGAACCATCAAAAACTTTTCAAAACCATTGTTTGGCGACCGCTAATCTAGTGCATATACCTTCATTATCTGAAATTATGAATGAGAATTTGCAAAAGCTGAAGTAAAATATTTAATCTGGTGTATATGTCAATTGCATGTTAAATAGTTAAATCATTTGTTTTACCTCAAGCTGAATCTAAATTTTATTCAACTTCGAAAATTGTGTTTTTGAGAGTCCGTTATACCATTTAGTTTAGTAAAAAGAATTCTATATAATTCTAAAGAAAACTTTTATGGATCTAATTTTCTAACATTTTTGGAATCACAATAAAAATACAAATATGATTCATCTGCATATGGTGTATTTTTTTCGTTAATGGCTCTTTAGAGAAACACAACAGATTTTGGTTATAGATACTTATTTTCGAAACGCAATACCTGACATATCTCAGTCACCATATTTCCATTTTTAATACCGAAAAAAAAAATGGTGCCAGAGACTTATTTAAACTCAACATGAAATAGCATCCGTTTTACAAGGTGCTCATCAATAGAACTGGCATTAAAACCTATGGTCCTGCAGTTTCAAAACTTACGTACTCCAAGTTATTAAAAATTACCAGCTGCGACGCCTTTTTCTAGAGTTTTTATTGAAAGAGCGACAAGTCTAGAACAAGGGCCGGCAAATTTTTTGACTCAAAGACCTCATTATGGAAGTAAATGATACAGGAGAGCCGTACCTTTTTAAAATTATTGCATTCATCAGTCAACTTTGCACCTCAGAAAGGGTATAAATTGCACCATATATGATAATCAATAAATATACGTTAAATAAAGTAGAGGCAGTTTTATTCGATTCGATTTTACTGTGCTGATTTCATATAATCTATATCTGCAAGAGCATTTAATGTTAGGATCAGTTTAGGGAGACAAATGTAACCTATTGCACTATTCCACAATTTCTTTTAAAACCAGGAGTGAGGTTACTTGTTGGAATTTTCATCACAGCCTGTGCGTGTGCAAATTAATGTCAACCAACTTGCATCGATACTTACTCTTGGGGATATTCATGAAAGAAAAACTTTGCTCGCAAATATAT
The DNA here is from genome assembly GCA_019973955.1 of Trichonephila inaurata madagascariensis. Lineage (NCBI taxonomy): Eukaryota > Metazoa > Arthropoda > Arachnida > Araneae > Nephilidae > Trichonephila > Trichonephila inaurata. The sequence continues at coordinate 25,688 of BMAV01015025.1, forward strand.
GTCGACCTAAATATGGAGAACATTTTCTTTATATTCGGTTCTCTGACCGTCTTGATGGACAGCAAAAAAAAAAAAAAAAAACTCTTTGCCCGCCGCATATGGCACGCAGGTTGCTGTTTGCTGAACCTTGGTCTAACGGAAATACGCTGTTTCTTTTTCACAATTCATATAAACATCTACGAGAAAAATGGTTATTTTTATGGAAATAGTTTATGGTGTTATTCTTAAACAAAGCATAATTAAACTGCCTTGTAGAAAATTTGATACAATTCCTTTTCGGTCACTTGACTTAAGTAACGTCATTATCAGTAAATGTCCTAATAAGCATCTCTGCTTTCTCTGGATGCAAAATCAATTGCATCTGGTGACAAACTGCCTAACGAGGCAGGTCATTGACAGCTAGTATTGCTTTGGTGACAAACTGCTGGCTTCATCATTGATGCATCGCAAAATAATTGATTTCTCGCATGACCAGACCCTCACTGGTGGCATTATTTAAGTCTCCGATGAATAAATAAGGAACAAAGTGACCTTCTTTCGACTTTGTGACTAAAAATGGAAAACGAAGGTCAACTGAACTATTTTTTTTTGAAAAAAAAGCTTTCTTCCTGAAAAGAACAAAAACCGGTTAAGGGAAAAAAAATGCTTCGAAAAGAATTAATCAAACTGATTATTTTCGTATCAATTTATAATTTATATAATGAAATAATTAATTATGAGATCGAAGTATAAGGCAGAAATGTAAGGAATTGGTATTTTTAATTAATATTAATGATATCAATTAACTAACATTTTCTAACATTTGAGTTTAATATACTTTTCTGGCACATAATTCCCTTAATTTTTCAATAGTTAATAATAGATGAGCTATGTTACCGGTATTTTAAATAATCGAAATTTATTCTAAATTTTAGATCCATAATGCATTGGGTTGTGGTAATATTAGCATAAATAAATTATTCAGGTATAATCTATTTACATACGAAAATACTACACCACCCTAAGCGACAAATTTATTACGAAACATTCACGCTATCAATAGTAAAGTTAACGCATGTAAACAGTACTCTCGTTACTATGTAACACGCAATGCCTACTCAATGTGCTTGGTTTGTGTTTTATTAGTGTAACGGCAGAAAAAAATATATTAATCCGCTTTTTTCTCTATTTATTCTTTATCTATGCAATAACTCTCTTTAAAACATTCTCTTTTAAAAGTATATCAATAGCTTAATGCTCAATTAATTTTTACGTAAATTCTGTTAAAAAGTGCAAATATTTATTCTAGACTGATTAAGAACATGGCCCATTTTGCCTGGAGAGTTTTGAACAAACATAAGCTTTTTTTTACTTTCCATAAACCTTTTTTCTGGAAAAAATTAGTAAGAAATAAAGAAACAAAGAAATTCTACTTGATTTGTCGAAATTTGTAATAAAATTGTTCAGTGATAAATCATATTTAGTGAAATATTATACTACTATGTTGTATTATAAAGAATACAATTCAGTGATGACTTGGAAAATTTTTACAAAAATTAGCTTTTTATGTTGTTTGTTTCCCAAGAAGTTTTTAGCTGTCAAAAATACCATAGTACATGCATTTAGAGCTATCTACTAAACCCCTTAAGTGGTAATTTTTTTGCTCAAAATGTTCCAAAAAATGGAATTATTTCTTATTGTATATAACTGAGCTAAATGTTTAACAAAATGGGAAAATGGAAGAATTTTATTTTAATTTTCAATTTTAAGGTTTTCACACTATTTTTTATTTTATAATTGTGGAACTCAAAACCCCTAAATGTTTGCTTTTCATAAGGACACTCAACATGCTATGAAGAATGTTTTATATTTCTTAAAAGAATTTCTCTCGTATTTACAAAAAAAATTCGTATTCATATTTCTTTTTTAATCGATTGAAGGTTTTGTGTGTATGAGCATATATATATAAACACATAATTTAAAGCATAGCGTAATACTAAGTCTTAGATTGCAATGGGGACAGAAATAATACTGGCTTTTTTAGATTACCTTTCCATTTTCATTTCTTCTCAAGCAACAAATTGCATATTGTCTTTCCAATTCTTGTTCTTAATAGAATATTTTCAAGAACCTAAATTCCTGCCTTTAATGAAAACTTCCCGCCTTCACCACAAAGAAATTCTCGCATGAGAAGTATTTCAGTACCGTGAACAAACTTCATCTCTTAAAAACACAAGCACTAATAATCTCACTATAAGAATTAAAAATTTATGCAAACCAAAGAGATAAAAGAAGAAAATATCAGTGCTCGTACAGTGTACGGGTAAATTGGTTGTAGCGAGCTTTCGGTAGCCCGTACGGTGTACAGGTAAACCAGTTAACGGGTTATTCTTCATTCGACCTTTTCTAGAGTACCAGTATAGAGTTGCCTTTTAGACACCAACCTGGAGAATATATCGAAAGAATAATGAAGTGCTTTGCATATTATTTTATTGGGTTAAAGTATAGCTCTGTCTGTCAGAGAGAGTCCTCCATTAGATTAACCCTCAGTGGCTACTGATTGAAAGACAAACTGGTATTGTTAAATATTATAATAAACTCTTTACGAATACAATAGAACTAAATAGCTTTATGTATCATTATAACAGAACCAATTCTTTTATAAAACTTGAGAAACCCCCAGAGATTAAAGAAAAACAACCAGCCCAGTCAGGTTGAGTTACAGCTTAGGCTACTTAGTACGATCAAAAAATTCAGAGACTGGGGCCATTGCTGATGACGAAAGCAAGTACCTAAAGTTAAACCACCTGAAATGGATTCTCCCAACCCTCCCCTACCTGGCCAGGTTGATTTAGTCCATGCCATGTGACCAAACCGCACGTGCAGCTGTTATCTTCCGAAGCTAGTTAGCTTTGCTCCACGAAGTAAAAAAGAGGACTTTTCTTTAGCAACATTGAATATTCAATTCTGTCAGCGCGTAAGTAAAACACATACGGAGGCTTTGGAAATGCTAAGTAAGGTATATGGTGAATCAACCATAGCGAAATCAAGGTTTATAGATGGCATCGTCTTTTTAAAGAGGGCCGAGAATCCATCACAGACATTGAACGTTGTGGACGACATTTGGATTTCACGGAACGTGGAAAATGTTGAGTTGGTGTCTGAATGTGTTCGAAAAAATCGTCTCCAAACACTAGCACAAATCTCTGAGTCTACACACTTCTTGAAGACGTCGTTTGAGAGAATCCATTTGTCGTAACTGGCCTCAGTTGTGGCAAAAGGACGACTGTTATCTTTTGAATCTCAATGCACCAGAACATCGATTTCAATTGGTAAAAGAGTTTTTCGCCAAAATTCGCTCTAACATGCTTTCACATCCCCTATTTACTAGACTTAGACCCGTGGAACTTTTACCTGTTCCCATCATAGAAAAAACAGATACAGGAACGCCGTTTTGTGTCATCAGATGAAGCGAAAGCAGCATCTTAGGAGGCCTTACAGGAGGTTGAGAAAAATGGCTTCCAGCTGTTCTTCCAGAAGTTATACGAGCGTAGACAGAAAGTATCGTCGCCCAAGAGGACTACTTTGAAGGTAGATGTGCTTCGGTACTATGAACTATTCAGGGTAAGGTTTTCTACACCTTATCCCCTAAAGTTTGGATCATACTACGTAGAGTTGTTGAGTCTCATTTACTGAAAAGTTACTTGAATTTTTTAGGTCTCATGAAGGTTTATTTTCAATTTAACTTTATTTTTCCTATGAATAAAAAATAATTTATTGTAGTCTATCTCTGACGGATATGGCCTTGAGGTTTCTGAATAATATCCTTAAAACTGACCAAAAGAATTTTATTGGTGGTAGTAGAACAGCTGACCAAGAGAGCTGGTTACAGCATAAATCTAGTAATTCTCTAGAAAAACCTCTTCTTCAGCAAAACCCAAATTTTGGTCTTGTATTTAAAAGGGAATTGTTAAAAGTAGATTTGACACTTAAAGTTTATAGAAACCTTTAAGGATATTAGCTGAATTTTTTTCTGCCCTTTATTTCTTAGAATTATGCTTTCTCAAAGAAACTTTAAATAGAATAGCATAGTTAAACCTTTAACCCATCACAAGTAAACGGATTGTAGACCAAGCATAGATCTCGCTTCTGATAGTGGAAGAAGTTTCCGAACAACACTCTCCTGATATACCTTTGGTCAGATAAAATGCATGTCGTCCTATGAGGGTAGAAAAATTTTCCGCTTTTACTATATGTCTAAGCCATCAGGAAAATGCAGAGCTTATTTTTTTGGCTGTTTTGGCCTTTCTAAATAAGTTTCTGACTCTGATTCCCTTTCTGCGCTGGCCTTTCATAGATACAATAATTTCTCTGATATTTTCTGATGTCATTAGAGATACTGGTGGATTACCTGCTATAACACATTTTCATTTATTTTGTTTCAAAATAAAATTATTTTCCTTTGGAATCAAACTTAATAATACTACTGGTAATATGACTTAAAGTAAAACTGTAGAGTCATTCATATGAGAAATTATAATTCAAAATGCTAAGTTTTTGCAAAGAAATTCATTACCTATTTACTTCTTGTTATATACATATTTTTAAAAAAAATAACACTTTTCATGTGTTGCTTATCTATCTTTTTCATATTTAGGAATATATTTTCACACTATATTTAAACAATCATTACAAAAAATTAATTTTAAAAATTGTAAGAAAAATAGCATTGATTTAAAAAAAAATAACGAATGTGTTTTTGGATGAAATATTTATTTAATGCAATAAACACTTTCAATGTAATCTAAAAATAAAACATCTTTTTTGTGGCTTCTTTTATAAGAAATTATAACTTCTTCATAGTTAAAATTTTTATTAATGTTATCTATTATTTATCATGAAATGTTCAAAGCTCATAATCTCTTAAAGTCCCTTCAATAGTTCAAAAAAGAAAGAAAGACAAGAACAAACGAACAAAAAATGAAGTCGATATGTCATAAAAATCTCTAAATAACACCACGCAAGAAAAATGGCAAACTTAGCAAAAATCACACCACGTACGCTTTAGAGAAGTGAACTGAAAAGAAGACAATACAAATCTGTTTTCAAAAAGGGGAAGGAAATGAAAAAAAAGTAAAAGAGAACACAGAGAAAGAGTTATGTTATTTAGGATATAAAATAATGCTTTAAGTTTAAAGGATATAGGAATCTATCTAGTATGCAAATTAACTCTTTAAAACTAAAATTAAAATGCATATATAAAGAATAATTTAAAAAAATCGAGTTTCTCTTTGCATTTTGAATAATAAAGGTAATTTTGGAATTTTTCTCTTTGGGGCTGTACATTGGTATTTAAACTTTGCAGACCCAGTACATTCCCCAGGAGCTGGTATCATTTTTAGTGCAGTACCATATCGGCGATACCAATTATCGCAAGTAATTTTGGTGCCCAGTTTCCTCCCCAGAGGGAGGCTCCTGAGCTCCGTCGATGCGAATCTGTGCTAGGATTTAATTTTGCCGAGAGCATCCAAGCCAAAAAACACTCTAGAGGTCTTTTACATGCCGTATAATCATACAACATGGCCATTGTCAATTTTCTGTTTCATGAAAATCCACCGACTTGAGTCGTGGTTGAACCCGCAATCTTAGGTGCAGAAGGCCAGCGACAAACTAACCTCGCCACCCTGCCGGCGTGATTTTGGAATGAAGAAAACACTTTTTATAGAAATATTGCAACGAATCCTTTCAATCTGTCAACAATTCTCGAAATTTTACCACACGTATTCATGAGCTACTGTTATATAACAGTCAAAAATATTAAATAATTAAATTTATTATTTAACCTTTGCAATACAATTTCTTACTATACATTAAGTAAATGAAATTTAAGAAAACATCACTGAATGTTTTAAGTAAAAGGGAATATTTTTGTTTCTTTAACGGACACTATTGTATATCTTTTGAACGACACTGCGGTAGGATTTTTTTTTCTTATTTCAGTACATTTCTTCTAATTGAAAATGTACATCTTTTGCACATAGATGTCTGTATTGCATTAAATTAATTTTCTTTCAAAACATTAATAATTACTTTAGCTGTATCAACGCTGAATAAAGTAATTTAAGCAAAATGTTAAATGTATTATTTATACATCATCCAATTGAATTTGTACCTTTAGACTAAAAGTAAAATATATTTCATTTCTTTGTATGACAGTGACTGTTATGTAAAATGATAGTAAGGAAATTCTATTGACAAAACAAATCCTATATAGTAATCATTGTAATGATATGCATATGAATGGAAAAAAAGTGCAACTTTATGTAATTAAAGCTCACGCGTTAAAATCTGCAATATCTTTTCTTCTTCGAGTATTTTAAGAAAAATATAGTTTTAATATATGCATATAAAGCACATCAATTACTTTTTAAAATATTCATATTTATTTTAAAGCATAAATATTTTGCGATAATACTTTCGTGCATATTTAATTTACTCCTTGTAATTTAGAGTCAAAAATGATACTTTCATAATTTTTTTACCCCTATTTAAAGATTGAAATAAAAAACATAACTTAGCACATAAGAATTTTAATCATTTTTTTTTTTTTTTAATTTGGGGGTGAGGGATTTTTAACTTCATTTTTCTAAAAAAAAATGTTTCCAAAGTTATTTGATTTGGAAATTTTTAAATAAATTATGAAAATTATTAAGGACCCTCGTGTAATTATTTTTTGTCTATTCAACAAAAACATAATTTAATATAACTAACACAAAATAGACTATAGGTAGCTGAAAAACAAAACAATTTAAAAAGCTTTTGTGTGCTAAAAATTGACCATTATTTACAATATTTTTTCAATTAAAAATCCTATAATAAACTTAGCATTTTGATATTTCATCTTCTATTTAGTAAGTTTGCAATAAATTAAAACTAAGCGTTTATCAAGTGAAAGTCATGAACTATAAATTAGTGTAAAAATGCAATAAGTAATTATTGGCTATCATTAATAATTAATAAATGTTATTGATTGTCTTTTGACCAAATAACAAATTATTTTAGAAGCAGAGGCTTAAAATCTAATTAACCTTTGAACTTTTAGTTGATAAATTACTTAGTCAATGACCGAGTAATTTGAGATTGGAAGAGATAATTGTCTCGGGGAAACTGAACCATCGGAGTTCGTGGATTTTATGCTATCAATCTCAAACAGCAAAACAGTTCTTTAGGAGCGATGAAAATTTATTGTGGAAAAACAATCCATAAAATACAGGGTACAGCACTAAAATTCGCTTAATAAATCCCAGAGGGTTTCCACACCTTCTACAGCGCCCAGACACAACTATCAGTGTTTAAAAGTACAAGTACGTAAAGTTTATTCACAAGCGACTACTCGTTAGTGAACTCTTCTTTAGCCGAAGTAATACTGATTCAGTTTTCACAAGCCACTGCTATTTATAGTCTGCGCCGCTACATTCAAGCGCTTTCTCGAAAAATCCGCTTATGTCATTGATCATGATGCTGCAGATTTCTCCAGAAATTTCCAGAAGCATCCATTTGGTTGCCAAGTCACCAAAAAGGGTCACCAGCAGGGTTGCTACCTCGGTAAAAATTATGCCAACTTGGTTGTATCACCAATATTTTATCAATTTTCCATTGAATCACCATAATAATTCAAAGGACTGCGTTGCTTGAGAATATTACAATTTTCATCATAAAATAAATATGACCGAAAGTAATATTAATATATTAAGCACCCAGATATAAATTATTTACACTGTTTTAAGTATTAATTACCCACAATTCGTAACACAAATTACCCACATAAATACAAAAAAAAATAAATACGACAAAACAATAAAGTATTTATGGTTACATTAAGCGCTACTTTATCATTAATTAATTAATTACAAATATTATCAATTGAACTAAAATTTAAAGTAGTTCAAAATTTATATAAAATTATTAAGAAATAATTTACGTACGCAAAAGGTAGCTACTTTTAATTCAAACGTCCGTTGAATTAAAAACAGTTAGTTACATAATACTGCACATAGCCTCAAAGATAATATTTCCTACTAATAATAATCACGTAAATTGTACATATTTCTTTATTTAAATAATTGATCTAAAAATAACAAAATACATTAAATCCAATCATTAGCAAGAGGAATCAGCAAATTTTTTATTGTATTTAGTTAATTATAAATTTATATTGTTATAATTGCTCTCACACACATCATTATTCAAAAAGATGCTTCAATAAATGTTAACTCGAATCTTTCAATTAATAAGTAAAATACCAATCCAAAAGAAAATTATTGTTTGTAAGTACAATTTATTTAAGTACTATTCATTTTATTTCAATAAAACAAAACATCTGAGGTCTGATCTTTTAGTATAAAAAGCAACACTTTACACAATTTAGAAAAGACCAATGAAAAATTTTAACTGAGAAAAATGAAATAAATAGTAAAGTAATTCTCCTTCAACAAGATAAAGCAGAAAAATATCCTAAATTGTAACATCGTTTTTTGTTTTCTCAAGAGAAAAAAACAATACTTGGAATATGTTTTGATACATTGATACTTTTTGATGGATTTTTTTTTCTTTTATGGATTTTCAAGAAATAAAAAAGACAAAATATCTAAACTTATTTAATCACTTTAAGTTAATTTGACGTTTATAGTAAATTATTTTTCAGAAACCAAAAGTTTATGGAAGAAAATCAAGACTTAATGACAATTTTAAATATTTCCGTTCAAAAATGTTCTCTGAAATTAAAAGCCTCTTTTTTTTTTTTTTTTTTTTTATTTCGTCACAGTCATTTTAATTTAATTTATATTCAGCCTTGTTTCTATTCAACATTTTCTGTATTAGATGCGATTTAATTCACTTAAATAGAACATAAAAACCAATGGTTTAAAGGTATATAATATCCATTAAACTGGCAGAAAATGATTTTGTTTTACGGTTTTCATATATTCGCCTTCGATTTTATTGTTCCTCTACTTTTATAGATAATTCTATGTTTATATAACTTATTTTATTTCTTTATTTCAACAGGGAACATATAACATTTATAAAATAGCAATAAAATTCAAACATTACCCCATTGAATTCTGCAACTCAACGAATAAATCCAAATAAATAACTATGTATTGAAACATTAAGAGTCTAGATGAAAAAGCACTATATATATTGATTCCTTTTATCATCCGGTCTGTAAACATTCGCAGGGCGAAACACTTTCCTAAAGTAATTGAAGTAAAATGCTTTTATGTTAAAATGCTAGTGCCACAATGTCTCGCCATCGAAATAACTATCATGAAGTTGGAAACAATCGAAGAAGCTAAGATTTCATAAAGGCGGATGTAATCCAACAACCTTTTTATTTTGATCTTACAGTACAAGTATTTTTTTTAAATCTCAAGTATTTATTTCTTTAAAAACTTGACAGCAAGAAAATGTTTGGTTCTTACGTATTATCGCAACAATGCCAATGTTCAAGATAATTATCCAAGTTGGCAACACCGATTACCTATGTGTCGTACGCACTGAATTGGCAATCATGCACTTCGTTTTCTAAATGATTTTGCAAAAGCGTGTAAATGATAATATTTATGATATTTAGTGTCACTTAGATTAGAAAATGGATATAAAATTTTTTTAAGAATAGTATTACAATAAAAAAATTATTTAAGTACAATATTGTGACAAAAAATGAAAATAGAATGACCCATTTTCAAAATATCCTCCTTTTGTGAAAAACGCTTCTATATTATAATAATATTTTGCCTGTATACAGCCCAGACATCTGTACAGAGGTTCAACTAGAATTTTTGAAATATATATTTTAGAAGTGGGTTTATCCATTAGAGGTTTACAAAGAGGTTTACAGAGGGGACAAATTATAGGGGAAAAAATGCCAATAATTATTTCAATTGGTTGTAACTCTGAAAATAATGTGAATTTTTCAAAAATTCTAGTTGAGCCTCTGTACAGAGGTCTGAGCTATATACAGGCATAATATTATTATAATAGAAGCATTTTTCACAAAAGGAGAACATTTTGAAAAAAGGTTATTCTAAGTTAATGTTTTGCCGAAATATTCTATTTAAATAATTTTTTTTGTCAAAATGTCCTTAAAACAATTTTATACATGTGTGACTAAGTGACACTAAATATCATGAAAATTATCCATTTATGCGCTTTTTTAAAATCACGGTTCCGAACGTAGTCGGATACCTTAACCATTTGGGGACCAAAACCTGACTTTGCAGGGGGGTCCTAATATTCTTCGTTATGCCACTGACCAAATGGGTGTATTTAAATTTGATCTATTTATTTATTCGTATGAGTATGTGACAAAATTCTTTTATTTTTCATTTCTTCCTGATTTATTATAATTTTACATTCCAGATTGTTGGTTAAGTGTCTTATTACACGACATTCTTGCAATTATATTGAAAAGTATTATTCACTCAATAGTTAAATAGATACACTTTTTTTTATAAAAAATAGTTTGTTTGACAAACTGAGAGACTTTTAGAATTAGTATTCTGAAGACATACAGATAAAATGGACCTTTCTTGATTTATTTGGCTTTCATATATATATATGTATGTCAGGTTTGAAAAGTTTGGCTTCAAAATTAAGTAAGTAATAAAGGAAAATAGAGCAAACTCTTTACCATCGCGTAAGGATTTGTGGGTACATAAGCCTATTTAAAGATGGAGCGAGTGCTGACGAAGGAGAACGTATAATCGAAAAGGTTTAGCTGGTGACTCCTCGCCGAAGTGTTGATTATTGTTCTACTCGGTTGCGCGCCAAAGGGCCGCCATTGTTGGATTTTATATGATTGAAACAAAATAAAGACGTTATTATAGAGATGATACCCTCCTCATGTTACCAGTAGGCCTGGGGCGTGATATATATATATATATATATATATGTATATGTATATTTTGTTTGTGTGTGTACGGTGTTTCCATGAATTAATGGACCAAATTTTAAAAGATAAAATACACTTAAAGAAGCAATTATTTTAGCAATGTGAGATTAGGCATTTAAAATTCTGGTGAAAGAACAGCTAAAACAGTTTTTATTTTCCATCATAAATATAATTTTATTTATAATTACTACGTTACCATCTACGTTGATACAAGTTTGGCAATGCCTAGTAAGTGATTGGAGAAGACATTTTCAAAGATACTTGGTGTTTCACTAACGATTGAAAGTCTCATAAAGATGTCCTCATCAGAATGAATGTCTTTATGAGCCCCGATTGGGAAAATTAATACTTGATAATTCGGAAGAAAAGGGTTGACCACGAAATTAGTTTACCTCACCAAATCTACCAAGGGCCATGTGTGTTCATTGAGATAATAACGCACAAAAAATTTGAAATGGCCCGGAGATCCATCACAATGAAACCACATAGTATTATGAACTGCGATCGGAACATTATAGATTCTGGATAGATCTTTTCCAGAAATATATGATATATCTCACAATTGAGTGGATACTACAGCAAATATGGTTCCACTTCTAGAAAGATAGTGGTTGCATGTTGGCTAAGAGTAGCACATACATGGTATTCGTGTGAATTAAAAATTCTTATGTGTAAAAGCAGTCCTATCTGTGATAGGTACATTTACAGAAAAGCTAAGAGTCGGCACCAATGCCAGATACATTTCCGACTTCTTATGGTTAAACAAAAAATGTTTCTTTATACGTATAGGGTCTTACTTTAAGGTTTGCCTCATGGATTTGCAGACATCATGTATTGCATGCATTCTACAATAGAAATATAACTAAAAATATTGGGGTAGTTCTAAGTACCGTAAGGTTATCATCAAAAAACAAAATCATTTTAATATAATTTTCACGTTAATTAAAAGTTTTTGTAAATTTTTCAAATCAATGTAATTTAGCATAGATAGACTTTGAAATTAGTAAAAAGACTTCTGTAAATATTAAGATTTGGATCAGATTAAAAGAATATATTTGTTCAGAAAAAAATTTTAAAAGAAAAAGAAAATGTGTTTTTGTCTTTCATTGAAGATATTCCTGGAAATATAAAAAAAGAATGATTACTGTGATGTCTTTTAAATATTTTCTAGTAATGCAAGTGCATTGTAGAGGAGAAAGATGATTATCATATTTTTATTTATATATATTAAAAATACAACTTTACTATTTGATTAAAAAATATATGATGCGAAAAATTAAAAATTTTTGAGTAAAATTAATTGCAATACATGTGAAAAAAAAATCTAGAAATAAAAATGATATCTAAACGCTTAAAAAATTACCCTAAAACACATAAGTGTTTCTAACAACAACAACAAAAAAAACTTTAATTACGCGATACAGTTCTCCACCTAATATATTACTGTATAAATCTCTTGAAAGCTTAACGATGATGAATTTACTTTCATTATAGGACGAGTATGTTTAAATGATAAATTGCGCTTGTTTTTGTTTAAGCATTCAAAACATCTCTTTAAACCGTTTAAAAAAAATTTATTCAGTATGCTTAACCCAAATTGCTGCTTCTAACAACTTAGAATAAAGTTAAAAGACAAACAAACTTTTAACCAGGTCATTGATTTATTGTCATAATAAACTGAGTGAAATATGACAAAAACATTATAATGATATTGGTTAATTCACTACTTCTTAACAGTGGACGTAATAACAAAGTAGAAGAGTAATATATGCTCTGGAAACATACACCTACCGTTCATTAGTCTGCAAAATACTGTATTTTTAATTCGTTTGTGTTATAAATGAGGCGGGGTTGAAAAGTGGTCTATTTTGGAAAAACCGTTTGCTCATGAAATCGATTCAGGCAGGAATCAGTAAAAAGGTATATATTGAGTTAGGTTGTATTTGTTGTCCATGTACGTAACCAAGGACTCAAGCCAACTTTATTCTGTGCCCTTAGATATTGGGAATTATTATTTACAGAAGACTTTAAAAATGTTAATTTTCAAGCTTTATCTTGTAATCTCAACTATAGAGTCTTTTTTGATTTTGATAGAAACCGTTTCATTTAATCTTGGGTATTTTAAGCTGTCTTACATATGCATTGAATGGATCTCTTAAATTTGGCATATTTCCTGAACTCCATATAAAGGAGAGGAAGCAACTGGGACCATTTATTTTATTACCATGGAAAAAATATACCCGTATGTCTTTACCGTAGAAAAGGGAAATTAAAAGATATCATCAGTGACATTGAATTTACAGTAGAACGTCATTTATCCGAATCAATTGGGACCGTACACCTTTCGGATAACCTAACACCAAATGCGATCCATACAGTATATGAAACCGGACACTATACGAATACTGAAAGTCATCACATGCGGGAGACGTATGCAAAGAAAAAGGAAAATAGGTGCAAAAGGTCGCAATTTTACCTTTATTGTGGAAAATAACTTATTTTTCGCTATACCATTCTACACCTTCTCTTTTTCGCTGCAAGGTCTCTGATTCTCTTGAGCAGCAGTAGTTGAGTAGGACAGCACTCTGATTGTTGTTGGTACCACTCCATAGCTGTCTGTAACGCAGAAAACGCATCAGCATTTAATGGACCCTTGCTACTTTCGTTGTTGTTGTTGTCCTCGTCTGCATCCGTTCATGGTCGACAGGATCGGATTCTTCTTGCCCGGAAGTCACAATCTTGTCCTCATTTAGCATTTGAAATCCACAGCCTTCTGCATCGCATGCTATCTAGGTTTCTACATCTTCTTCATTGCATTCTTGAAATCTTAAGATCGATTGGACAAAGTAGGTAATCTCCTTCCTGTGATCGTCATTGAAGTCTTTAAGGCCTTCTAAATCTAGTCACAGCTTATTCCATGCATTTTTCAGGCTCTGTCTTTCGAGTGAATCCCTGAACTGTTCGAAAAGGTATTCATATACAATACATGTAGTTGACAAAAAAAACTGGTCCGGATATTTGATGCTCCGGATAATAAACGTTCGGATAAACGACGTTCTATTGTAATTTCATTTTACACTAACAAGGGAAGGGCACTACTAAGGAAATTCATTTGGGGACGAGACTTTGTGTAATAGTAGTACTCCTTTAGGGTGTTCAATCTTCAATTTAATAGCGCCGAATAGGCAATCAATACGGAGAAAATAAACTTCGAAGTTCATACTTAGCTTTTATACAATTAAGTTTCAATTAGCTCTAGTAATGCAGTAGTCTAGGTGGTAACGTACCACGCTGTCGGAAAAGGTTCAAGCCATACGCTAAACTTTTTTTCCAATTCATTTAATTATTTTTACAATAGAATAAATTTATTTAAAAAAGGCTTATTAAATATTGAATGATATTTTATATAATTATTCCTCATTTCAGAAAGAAAAACTATAATACTATAATATAAATGTGATTACTATAATTATACAAATAACAATTATAATTCTATAAATATTTATATTATATTATTATAATATTAATTATTATATTACATTAAATTATATTTATATAATGATTTTGTACTTTCAAAAGTAAAATAGTTGCAAGTAGTTTGGTAATACATAAAATATATTATAATAACTTACTATATTAATTATTTTATAACTAACATTATAAAATAACATATATCGAAAATATTTTTAATTTAACTATTTTATAATGTTATAAAATAATATAGATATATCTTATATATTATACATCATTAATTTATTTTATAATTATATAAAATATTTAATAAGCCTTTTTTAAATAAATTTATTTAATTGTAAAAATAATTAAATGAATAGGGGAAAAAAAAGTGGATCTCACGAATCGAATTCTATCTGACCGAGTGGTACGTTACCACCTATGCTACTGCATCGCTGGAGCTAATTGCAACTTAATTACGTAAAAGCTAAGTATGAATTTCGAAGGCTATTTTCTCCGAATTGACTGCCCATTCGGTGTTATTACAATGAGGGTTGAACACCCTAAAGGATTACTACTATTACACAAAGTATCGTCCCCAAATGAATTTTCTAAGTTGTGCCCTCCCCCTGTGAGCTTGTTGTTAGTAATTCCTCGAACGTGCAGAGTAACTGTTTATTCTTTGTATTCTTTTTGATAGCTGTGTTATTTTATAGCGCTAAAAGGCTTTTTATGATGATAGAAATAAAATCAAGCAATCTGAGTTATTCTAAGCATGCTGAAGTTCAATTTAAATTATCCATCTGCCAACTAAAATCTGCAATTTTCTTGTAGTTTTCTTTACGAATTTAGAAGGATTTATGTGTGTTTAAAGTTCGAATATAGTACTTGAAGTTTTGTAGTTTGGCGGGAGCACGTAGTCCTCCTTCCGAACCTTCATCTCCTTTCATGAAATTTTAGATGACATTAAAACGCTTTCAAATTGTTCTTTTTAATAAATAATATTTAAAATTTAAAATATAACTAACGGACACTAATAAAAAGAAGAAATTCCATTGATATGAAAAATTTACAAATATAAAATAAAATGAAGATAAAAATTTATAAAAATTCTTGACTCAGAAAAAATTTTCGTGATGCAAGTGGGCAGGGTGATACTTAGCCAATACGGGTGCAACAAAGGATTCGGAGTCAAAGAGAAAAAATATTTAGATGTGAAAAGTTAAAATGAGTTGGTATCAAGTAGAGTTTCTGTGAATGGCTGATCGAAGAGGTTAGCTATTTTTGTATTTAAGTTTAGAAGAGAAGCTCGACCAATCATTGAGTAGTAAATAGAAAGAATTTAAGAATAAAATAAAAGATAAATAATATAGATAAAAGAGAACATATTTAGGAATTAAAGAAAAGCAGGATCAATTAGGATAAGGGATACCGAATACCGGTATTTTGAGCCATTTGAACAATTTTGTAGTACCGATATTCACAAGTTTAAGTACCGTTTTTTCAGTATTTACTAGAAATTTTTTAATCTTTTCCAATTTATGCTCAGGGATCGCCAACATGGCAAAATAGTATACGTTTTTGTTTTTATGTCTCCTTAACGGGCGAAATTAATTAGACTGTGGATATAAAGTTGCATCGTACAATCAAGAGAAGTAATAAAATTTGTAAATCATCTAAAGAGTGGTCCAAAATTATCCTATTACTGCTCAGAGCGATACAGCACACTCTCAAGATTCATAGTCTCATATTCATATCTAGGAAAACAAGGTTGTAGTTGTGAAGAAAGTGCGTAATACTTCGATATTTTTTAAATTGGCGAGTTTGTTATTCACATTGTATATGCGTATCATACTTTAAGGTTCAAAATATTTTTCAGCTTTATTATATACATACTCATAAATAATAACCCTTAATAATGAATAGGAATAACTTTAAAAAACATAAAAAAATCAATTGATAATACTTCGGTTTGGTTAAATTATTTATATGATGAAAATCACATACTGTGATATGCTCGATCTTTGTCGACCTTATCGTGGGGTTTCAGCGTAAGTTAGAGATGTGGGATTCTCGAAATGAAGAGACATTTTAGAATTCTTAATATGACTTTTATTAAGAGTTTAACTTAAATTACTTATATATCGAACAAACTTATATTAAGTGAGAATAAACCAAAACACGTAGCCGTAG
>BMAV01015025.1:42366-54637 GCA_019973955.1 Trichonephila inaurata madagascariensis
GGTATGTACCTTGTATTAATGGCGAGATTTCCGTGATTCTTGGGTAAACCGTCAATTTACACTTCTACCTTTTCTGAACTGAACTTTCTCTAAATTGCCATCGCGCTTACTAAAACTTCTGTCCTTTTAAAGGTTATCTTGTTTGCATCTATCCTTCGTTTCACTTCTTGGATTTGGGTTGGAAAAGATTTGCCATTAATCGTGGCCGTCAAAGAACACAGAGATTATGTTAGAGAAAGGACGCGTGAGCCGTCACAATACCACTGGTTGAATAAGGATACTTACACTTTCCTTTGTGATTTAAATAAATAAGATGTTCCTTTACTCTTTTTTCGTGATTCTTTATATATACTGTTATAATTTATGTTACACAAAAAATAATGCGTAACTTATAAATTATAAATATAAATTATATAAAGACTGTGCGTATCTTTATATATGTAGTTTTTATGATATATTTACACTCTTAGTAAAACTGACAAATAAAACAAGAAACATCTGTTTTCTTTCGTTTTCTAAAATTTCTACTCCCAGTATTAAAACCGGTATCTTGGTATTGAGATATAAAAAATACCGAATACCGGTATTGAACTTTTAGTCCGATATTGCAATCCATAATTAGGATTGATCTGGGTCTGTGTGAAAATTAATATCAGCAGTACAGTAGAACCCGGTTTTGTGCGGTCCTTTTTCATGCGATTTTTTTTTTGTGCGATTTTACTTTTGTACGATCTTTTTTTCATGCGGTATATGAATTTCAATGGTTTTGGAGCCCCTGTATTGTTTTCTATCAATGTACATACATACACTTCAAGACGCTCTGTTCATTGGTTATGAACAGTCTCTCGACAATGCACGTTCCATTGCTTTCCCTCACCACACTTGATTGAAGACGAAACTTTCAATGACAGTGACATTATACACAATTTGATAGATTATGAAGAGAGAAGGATATGAAGAACTGGATTCTTTAACAGCGTATACAATGTATGCTAGAATCCAGCTTTCCAACAAATCGGGAAAGAATTTTCTTAAAATAGATACTATTCCGAAAGGAGTGGGAAATTACAAAAAAGCTTCAATCATGCATATCTGATTATCGTTATGCTTACAAGCAACTGACCGAATGACCTGCGTCACAAAAACTTATCACTTACCATAAAATCCGGCATATAACGACCCCTCAGGGGGCTCGCCTTCTTTAGGTGGGTACCGGTGTCACAATCCCGAGGTACCCTAGTGATCTTTTCCTTTTCCCAAGGGGTTTACTATCTTTGGTAAACACGGGTGTCACGACCCCGGGGTACCCCAGTGATCCATCTCTATTTTCGACCCTCCATCTTGTCATCCAATTTCTTCTTTTCTTCTTTTCCCGTCCAGACCACAGACCTATGAATGTTTGGCGCAGTATAGCCAAAACTGGCTCTTGCGCCATAAAACACCAAACTCAACTCAACTCGGCGTATAACGCGCGCCCATACTTTCAAGCTGAATATTTTAATTTTTAGGTATATTCGCCGTATAACGCGCACCCCTATTTTTCGATGAAATCTGGAATATTAGTAAACATTGTTCTTATGTTTTGAAGTCATTTATTCGAAGCATTATCACCAGACTTTTGAAAAAATATTATACTTCTAGAACTGCAACTCTTACAGTTCATAAGGCAAGTCATTACTTTTATATAAGTAGTATATTTCGATACATGTAGAAGTAAAAAAAACTTTTATGCTCTTCTCTTTCATTTTTTTTAAAGCTTTCGTTTTTATACCCGGCGTATAAAGCGCACCCTTAAGTTTCGATCTTATTTTTTGTGTTAAAAGTGCGCGTTATACGCCGGATTTTACGGTACTTTATGGTGCCAAAAAATAAATCAACTGAAATTGTATCTTCAAGTGACGAAAGCTATTTTTAAGTAATTCATCACAGAAAGATGTGCGATTTCGATTACGATGAGTAGCAGTGAATTATATATGAGCATTTTGGAAGTTTCTTCGTGTATACAATAAGAAATTAAATGCTTCCTTGCAGAATTTAATTATTAATTTTGTTTGGTACTTTCTCTCATAAATTTCGAAAATAATTTACATATTTTTTATGTGCAACTTTTTTATGCGGTCCTTTTCCACCGCATAAAAAAAAGTTTTTTGTAGTATGTCGACAAAATTGTTTGTCATATGTAAGTATTTATGAAATTTTCTAATATTTTTTTGTGTGCAATTTCTTTTATGCGATCCTTATCTACCGCACAAAAACAGGTTTTAATTGTATCTCTTCGATGTTAGTGATCGATTTATTATCAGAGTTGTCAATTTTATTAAAGAAATTGGTAGCATTTCTCCTGATCGTTTGTCTGTTTACTGATAAGCATTCCTCATAAACCAGCGAGCGTTAATAATTTGCCTGACAATTAAATTTTGAGCACTTTCTAAGCAATTAATATGAGTCTTTTCTGCATATCCTCAAACAGGGAGAGTGTAGATCAGGATCAGTTTTAGGATCAGTGAGAGGATAAGTGCTTTGTTTCTATTATTTAATTTTGATTTTCTGAAAATTAAGAGTAGAGTGTATGCGAATCTTTTTAAAATTTTTCTCTAATAAAAGTTACATGTTGTTTGAAATAGAGAGTTTTATCAAGGATAATTCCTAGGTATTTAGCTTGATTAAACTAGGGGATTCTATTTCCTCTGATGTAGATGTCTGGTGCTTTTTTGTATCTAGCGAAAAATATGGCTTCTGTTTTTGAGGTGTTGATTGCTAAATTTCAGGTGACCATTTTTTTACAATGAAAAGAGGGACGAAAGATTTAAGAAAAAATTACAACTTAAATATATGAAATGTTTTATTAATTCAAACAAAAATACGCTAATTACGCTTACATTCTTTTTAATTATTATCTTAAACGAGTACTTTTCCATTGAATGAATTTTTTTTGTCAAATGCTACATTAGTTCCAGGGCAGCACAACGTAAATTCAACAAGAATAATTACATTTTCATATGGAATGTGTTCATTTTTGAAATGGTTTAAGTAATTTCACCCATCTTTTACCAATTTCTCAGCATGTTGATTTTCCAATTGTTCTAATTTATTAGAATCGAAATATACATTCAGTCTTCTAATTTATTTAAACAGACAATTGCTATCGATTTTAATATCAGGAATTTCTTTTGATAAAAACTCAACACAATTTTCTATATCTGCCCAATTTACTTGCGATGAAGTCAATAAACACCATTGAAAACTGTTATTTCCCGTGACATTCGTTTCAGACCATTCTTCGACATTTTGTAAACATGTTTGGTTCATCTCTGAAAATAGAGATTTACATATCTGTTTTAAAATATTGAAAAGGAGGACACTTTTTCGAGGAAGGACAGAACCTATAAAAGGAGGACTGTCCTCCCTAAAGGAGGGTGGTTGGTCACCTCACTATTTTCCACTTGGTAAACAAGTGGTCAAGCTGTATTAGGTATCGTGGGATCATATATGAGATGACGGCTGGTTCTTTGAGTTGACAAAGTATTGCTGTGTTGTCAGCATACATGCAAATTTCATTGTTGATAGTGGTGGGATAGATGATAGATAGATATAGATGTTGAAGATCACGAGAAAAAGAAGAGACCCTTTGGGGACTGAGCAGAAATTGCTGTAATATTTGAAAAGGTATTATCAATTTTGATAGAAAAAGTTCTATCGGAGGGGTAGGGTTTTATCAGAACATTTGACTTGAGTCATTTGAAGTAATCGTTTTCTTAAAATTGCTACGAAACATTTGGACAATTAATCCTTTCTTGAGTTTAGAGATTACTTTTATGATTAAAGTTTAATATAATTTTTATTGCATTGATAATTTATGCAGTTGAACCTTAACCCTCCAAGCGGTCTGCACGCAAAATTCCGCCATTACAGAGATGCTTTTTCTGCCTTCAAGCAAGATTCCCAAAAGCGGCCGAGCCACATTCTTAAAAATACGGCTCAACCGCTTTTGAAAGCAAAAAAATATGTGCGGTGCATTTTTGAAGCATCTCCAAAATGGCAAAACTTTAAGTGCAGACCGCTTAGAGGGTTAAATACAAAACTAAATAATATTATTTACTTATTTATTTAAAAAATAATTCATGAAGGGTTTTGTTTATCTCCAAGCCAAAAAAGTAGATAAAAATACACATTCACACACGCTTACACGTGAATAAAATATTTCCATAAAATAAAAATTACGGATTCGGTGTTTTAAAGCTGTACCCTCAAAAATATTCAACTGGGAAATCAATCTAAGATGTTTTGGAACATTTTTATTTAAAAATAAGTAGCTGAAAAACTTTTTAAAAACTTTTATTTAAGGAATTTTTTTTCAACTGACTGAACCTAATTAACATCCGAGGAATTCAGGATATCAACATAAATCGCACAAAAACATACAGAATGAAGAAAAATCATGAAACTTGAATCTTTTTTAAATCGAAAGCATTCAAATTACCCTATTATAATATCATGCCGATTAAAAAACGTCCTGTAAAATAGTAGCAAACCAACCTGACGTCGCAATTGTTTTTTATTGTACGGTTTCACAGCCTATGTTACTATTTTACAGCAGAAAAACTGTAACAGAAAACGAATAGAGCCACCTGATCCCACATTCGATGCTAAAAAAAAAACAGTTGGAATAAAATATAGACTTAGAACTCTGATCTCCTCGGATGCAAAGAGCAGCTGCTGTAAAATATTTTTAATATGGTTCTTTACAATAAAAAAAAAATTCAATTTGTTTACTATAGCATACATAACTACAGTTTCAAATGTCACGTGACACGGCTTCGCATTTAATTTTGAATATAATTCAAGAGCTCTTTGTGAAATGCGAATTCTCGTTTTAATTTCTTTCAATTCATATATAACCTACTTATTTATATGCTAATTCTCATGCGTTTCTATAGCAGCACATTATTTTATATTAATTTCATTATATATTATTTTGCATTAATTTGGCTACGGCAAATTAAATCATGTCAAATGTATTCAAAATTACTCTATTCTATACCTTATAGCCAGACGTGTTTAAAAATTTAAAATAAATTCATTATACACGTGACTAAATTATGCAAAACCATTATAGAGAATGTTACATAGTTACATACATATATTATTTGATTCATTATGAACTAAGCATTTTCGAAATCATCTTTATAAATAATTTTCATTTTTATTTATAATGGACTTAGAATATTCGACCCATTATATTTTGAAAACAGAAAGGGAGAAGAATAGATTGTCATAAAATTGGTTAAACCCCACTTCTAAGTAAGTTTAAAAGCTGTCCTTAGTCAGTAATGATTATAATACTGCATAATACATCTTTTTTAAGTTTTCAAAATCTCAATGATATTTTTTATCTTTAATATTCAAGTCATTCCAATCTGTCAAGAAGAGTTTCTTCAAGATCACACACACACACACACACACATATATATATATACATATATATATATATATGTACCAAATCAGATGTGATGGGAAAGGAAAAAATTACTTTAATCCATCAATATTGATTTAATTTGCAAAAACAACATGTATGTATGTTGACTGATATTTTAATGACGGAAGAAATAAAATAAAATTAAAAGATAAAAATTTATTGCTTCCGAAAAATTTTTAAATTTTAAAAAATATGCGGGAAGACAAAAAAGGATACTTTGTACATAAGAATCGCTACTCTAAAAATTATAACATTTTTAAAAAATCAAGATTACTAGGTTTAATAAAAGACCGCTTGCGTGGCGTGGTTGTTTGTTGTTGACCTTCTGCCCCTTAGGTTGCAGATTCGACCCCGGCTCAAGTCGGCGGATTTTTATGATGCAAAAAGTCGACAGCGGCCTTTTTTTGTATGATTATACGGCATGTAAAGGATTCTTAGAGTGTCTGTTTGGTTTAAGTGCTCTCAGCAAAAGTAAATCCTAGTGAGGGTTCGCATCGTCAAAGCTGAGGTGCCTCCCTCTGGGGAGGAAACTGGGCGTCAAAATTACTCGCGACGATTGGTGTCCGCCTTATATGGTGCCGCATTAAAAAGAGATATCAGCTTCTGGGGAAAGTACTAGGTTTGCAATGGTAAAACACCAATGCGCAGCTCATTAGAAATAAAAAAAAGTTTAATAAAAATTTCCAAATTATTACTTGCAGTGAAAATCACAATAAAAACTCAACTGACTTAATGATTATGACTTACTGCTATTTCTAAAAAGCTGAAGTATGTATTTCAATTATATTCAAAACTTCTTTGAATTTTTATACTTCAGAAAATTGTTCGAAACTAGAAACTGACACCATTTTAAGGAGATGAGTTAGTTTGGATTAATAAGTAATTATCTCTATCTACATATTTTTCCTTATAGTCAATAAGCAGTCAAGAAATAGTTTGGAATATAAAATCTATTTTCTTTATACAAAATTCTGAAGTTAAAATTCTATTGAAAAAAATCAATATTAAAAAAATTACAATATTATACCTGTTTCCTGATGAAAACTCGAGCATTCTAATCTTTGCATTTCTTATTTATAAATACATCCATTGGTATGAAACGAATTCAATAAACTTTATAAGCAACACAAAAGATATTTTTTTACATATCAACTGCGTGTATTGTTGTGAAAACATCGCGTGCTTTCGTATTTTCGCTCGAATAAGAAAAATTATATGAATTATGAAACTACAAATTGTCAACATGGCCATATTTCATCCATTCTATTGCATGTCTGGAATCCATTGTATACAGAGAGTTCACTCTCTCCCCTATGTTTTCTTTTGTTTTATCGTTGTTTTGATGATGAATATTTACGCATTCAATCGATTTGTAGGGGGGAATAGTTTTGCATTTATTTAGTTCGCCTTACACTAGAGGGGAGAGCCGTAAATACAACATTAATGAATCTTGGATTTCTGTGTTATATGACATAGTATTTAAATCGAAAAAGAATTCCAATGTTCTAAGAGAAGGTGTTAAAAATGTTAAGAGGTCTATAAATTATTTTTTAAATAAAAAAATAACAAAAATATATCTTAATGAAATTTATTTGAATGATAATCCTAGAAAAATGTTTAAAAGCGTCAACAACAAAGCAAACAGTTTTAAATTTTCTGTATTCGCGATGAAAAACTTCTTTAAGTGATTTATTTTATACTGAAATTTTATCCAAAACAAGTAAAATATAAAAAAAAATAAGCCAATTCCTTCTTAGATAAATAAAGAAATTTTTTATTTTAGTTACTTTTTATTAAATAGTTACAACTAATATAAATATGTGTATACATTTGACAGAATCATGCTATTAAATGACAAAATTGAAAACGAATTTCCTTACAATTTTCCATTTTCCTTTCTATATAGGGCAGGGGTGGTGAACCTTTATGGATCAACTCGCAATTTTTTCTAAAGGAGTGTTTCATGAGGTAGAAATGTGACGTCAAATAATTTTGACTTGTGACTATTGGGAAAATATAATACAACTAAATACTAAGAACACAAAACTCTTTATTTACTACGAAAAAACACACCTTTTTCACTGTATAGTTATAAATGTTTTAGTTATACGTGTAATTCAAATTAAAGAGAGAGTAACATTAATGTGAGTTCTATTGTTACGGATTGTGTTTGTGTGTGGATGACAGATAACTTATGTTACCATTGTAAGATATTACTTTTAGTAGAATGCATGTGAGAATTGGAGTCATCTGCTAGAATCGGTTTTTAAGCAATTAATTATTTTTGCTGCGCTTCATTTTTTTTTTTTTTTTGACAAGAGGATTTGCGATTTGTTTCAAAATGCCGTTTTACAGACGATGCCCTGTATTCCATTATTCCAGAACATAAAATACACACCGCTTTGTCACCTTTACTAATCATGAAATATTTCTAGATTCACCAAATTTAAAATTTTCTGTTACACTGACTACCGTGCTCTTTTTTTATTCTTTTGCTGAACTAGCCATGTTAAAGGACACCTAAAAATCGTAAATGTAACACAAACAAACTTTAAAGTACAGTTGTGTCAATGAAATTTTGAATAAGCTATGCGTCGGCAAACTTTGTATCATAAGCTATTGTAGTCTACGACGTTACTAAGCGCCGTTACAAACGAGTGCGGAAGTGAGCCAAATCGTACTGTCACCTGCATGGTGCTCAAAGCTAAGGCTAACGACAGGCGTAAAAATTCTAGCCCTTAGCCGCGATGAATTTCGCGGGCCTCGATCTGACTTCATCAGTCAGGTGGCATTAGTCACACAACAATACAACCGAGTGTGCTCTCAACGGCACCGTGATCGATCTCTCGCGTTTGTTCTTAACACTTCATAGTGAGCTTTGTTATTTTGAAAAAAAAGGCAAACCATTTTGATCCCTGGCGTGCCCAAATTATTGTGTCGCGTGCCATGCGGGGGGCTATGGTTCGCCATTCCTGATATAACTGATATAGGGTGTTGGACTATTAGTTTTGTTTGTTACTATTTGTTTATAATTTAAATTTAATTAATACAATAAAATAGTATATTAAAAAGAAATCACATTCTCAGAAATTAGGCTATCCCAGGTGGGATTCGAACCCACGACCGTCCGATTTGAATAATGCGCTATCCATTAGATTACAGAGACACAAAGAACACGTTTCCTTTCTATATATGCTGATGGACTATTATTTTTTGTTTGTTACTATTTATTTATTTATTAGTTTAATTAATGAATTAATGTTTGTAAAAATGTATTAACACATCAAGTGTCATTACAAGTTTTAAAAAATTTACTTGAACTTGAATGGATGAATAGAAAGTATTTTTATTAAACGCGATTTAAAATTTGTCCCCTATATATATATATATATATATATATATATATATATAGGGAGAGAATAAACTAATAATAGGAATTGAAAAAAAAAAGAAGATGAAAGTGAAAAACTTCTTGAGTAGAATATATATCGTATTTACAAACGATAACTTATTGCTTATTTCACATTAAGTAATGTTTGCTTAGGTTATGCTTATATTTTATTTAAATGAATTTGAATCTACTCTAACGGATTTTGACTTCTTTTCATCATTTTAAACACATTTATTTTCTTTGGATTTCTTTGTTTATACTGTTAGTCTTTTCAACTAATGATGCATTTTCTTTATATCGAATAAAAATAATTATATTTTGTGCACTAAGCAATATTTAAAAAATGCTTTTTTTTAAAGTTTTTATATGGAAATGCTTGATTTAATTGATTTATATATATATATGCAACTTTTTATTTCATTTTTCTTTATGAAATTGTATGCATTTTCAAGTTTAAGCTTTTTAACAAAATACATAGAATCTGTTTTAAAAAGTAAGGGACATAAATTTCAAAAGTATCTTCCTTTTTCCTTAATTACTCCTAGTGTTTTGTAAAATAAATGAATAAATTAATGGAAAAGATCGTTACAATTCTTTACTTGAGCAACCTTTTTCTTTAGAGATAAGATACTTTTCTCGTTTGTAGTAGAAAATATATTTTCGTTCTTTGCATACTTATTGTTATTACTTCCAACTTATTATTTACTCGTTTGTTACAAAATACAATATTGTGAAAAAAATAATAAATTCTTGTAACAATGTTATAAAAAGTATCAAAAAACATGTTCTATAAACTTAATTACTCCATAAATTTAATCATACAAGTTCTATAAAGCAAATCTTTAGATGTAGCGAGAAAAAAAATATTTTTGACTTATTTCAAATGTTTATTTTTTTTATTTCTAAATAATTTTGTATCAGAATCTTCATTTAAGAACTTATGTTGCCTGATTTTAATATGTGTTCTGTATCATTTCAATAATAAAGATCTAGATAGTGTTCAAAATTAAATTTTGTTCTACCTTTTTAATAAAAAATAATGTAACATAAAATTAAAAAATCGTTTTTAATCCAAACTTATAAGTTTTTGGGACTATTTTTTATTTTATAGTTTTATAATTAATAGTTCCTTAAAGAGATTCTTATTGGAATTTCTCTGACTTTTCTCGTGAGTAACGAAACAGCTTATTTAAAATCCTAAGAATTGTTTCAGATATAATAATATTTCTTAAAATCTTAAAAATTAGTTGGCGATAGAAAAAGCGAGAAGACAAAAAAAAAGTACCTAAAATGGGAAGTTCTGAAAAAATTCTTTAATAAATATGTACAGCTTTTGAAAGACCATATTTTTTTACTTGTTTTTAAATTTGAGTTGCTAAGGCAATAACACACACATACCAGTGATAAAAGAAACTCAAATATATCTTTTCTGCATTTTATAAGAAATAGTACATAATCCGTCACATAATTTGTTCAGTGAAAAAAGGACAGTTAATTAAAACAGTTAATAAAAACTTCATTGTTAAACTTCATTGTGTTTCTCAAACTGTGGGGTAAAAAATAAAATACACATTTACACTGATATAATACACTTATAATGTATCAGTTCTGCACCATATATTTCATAATTAATTTAACAGTACTAAGTCAAGAACAAGTTTAATAATTACCAGCGACTCTATGAGTACATCATAAAATTATATACAAATTTAATACTTATCTTGATAATTTGTACGGTTTATAATTAAAGTCGTATATTGTAGATTTACATCAAAGTATATTATTATTGTATGTAAGGGGGGCGCGATGAAAATTATGATTGAAAATTGGGTCGCGAGTATAGAACGTTTAAGTACTGGTTTAAAGTAATTGAGAATAAGTGCGTCTTAAAATATGTCTGTCGTCATATATGTTACTGATTCAGTAATTTAAATGCCTTTGTTCATATTTAATATACATTTTTGTCATAAAATACTGGGTGTATTCATTTGTATGAATAATATATTGAATTTTCTTTGATTGTCTTAAACATTAAAACAAATTGCTTTAAAATAAAAAGATAACATGTTTTAAATGAATGCGTTGAAATTTTAGAGCAGAAAACTTTAAAATAATATTTGAAAACTAGTGTGGTGTAATATATATAATCATGGTTTATCATTATGCTTCATTAATTTATTTCTGCTTTTAAGTTGTTATACTACCGAAAAAAATACCTTTTTTTTTTAAAAAAGCGATAAAAAATCTAATCTCTAAATTATGTTATAGGTTAATGACGCGGTTAGTAGCTATTTAAGTACTTTTTAAAAGCAAGTCATTTTTTAAATAATTTGATAGATGAGTCATTCTACCTACTGATATCAAGTTAAGAACTTTTATCATGAATTTCAAAAAAAATGAGTACTTATATATTTAGACTTCAGTGGGAAAATATATTTCTGTACTTTTTAAGGTACTTCAGAGAATAACAAAAACGCCAGTTTTCAATTTAATTACATTCTATATAGATGAAGTATACAAAAAGTTGAAACTTAGGGTTAACAAGGAATTCGAAATTATTAAGAATTACAATTAAAATAATAAATAATTAAAACAACGGTAAGAAATCAACTCCGTTAGAGTAAAAATAATAAGAAAGACATTTTTAAAATTTTTCTTTATTTACCACGATTTAAAAATACAGCAAGTATTTTGAAAGTAAATAACTGACGTCAATTAGTTGACGAAACATTTTGCTTTTCAAAAAAGTTATTCGATGTTTTTTAATGCAAGAGTAGAGAGATAGACCACACTACTCACTAAAATATTATTTTTAGCAGACGAATAAAATAGATTAAAATAAATTATATTGTTCAATTTAAACACATTACATCAAAACTGCAATAAAATAAATGAAATTTTAATTACTAAGATATTAAATCAAAAATTGAGTTTATTTAAGCTATGCTTTTTGATTACATGTTCAAACATTCACTTCAAATGTAAGAAACAAAAATTAATTCATTTAAATTCATTTACTTATTACATTGATCAACTTGATAATTAATTAAATAATTGTGCAGATAAATTATTAATCCATGTGAGATGTCTATACAAGTTTAAAAATGGTATAATTCAATATTATATTTTACTAAATTGTCACTTTATTTATAGACTGAAGTTAATTCATTTTCTTCATTCTTTTGATCTGAGAAATTTTTAAAAAAAAAACATTTTAGCAAACTATTTTATTTTAAATTTAAAAATTAAAAGTAGTAATATTTTTTCTTAAAATTATTAAATATAATATATCTTATTTTTATTATAACAAATTTATCTTTTATCCTCTGCTTAAACTATTCTACTCAAATATTTAAGAAATATATATATATATATATATATATATATATATATATATATATATA
>BMAV01015025.1:54737-69402 GCA_019973955.1 Trichonephila inaurata madagascariensis
ATATATATATATATTATACTTTTTTTATTTTATTTAAGGTATCCGACATCCGACTACGTTAGGAACCGTTATTTTACAAAAGCGTTTAAATGGATACTATTTGTGATATTTAGTGTCCCATAGAATAGAAAACGTATATAAAATTGCTTTAAGAATAGTATTACAATAAAAAATTATTTAAGTACAATATTTTGATAAAAAATTAACATAGAATGACCAATTTTCAAAACATTCTCCTTTTATTAAAAATGCTTCTATTATAATAATATTTTGCTTGTATATAATTTAGACCGCTGTACAGAGGCTGAACTAGAATTAATTTTTGAAATATATAACTTAGAAGTGGGTTTATCCATGTTTTACGACAACAAAGGGGAGAAATTTTAAGAAAAAAATGCCGATAATTATTTCAATGGGTTGTAACTCTGAAAACAATGTAAATTTTTCAAAAATCATAGTTTAGCCTCTGTACAGGGGTCTGAGCTATGTACAGACAAAATATTATTATAATAGAAGCATTTTTCGCAAAAGGAGAACATTTTGAAAAAAGATTTTTCTAAGTTAATTTTTTGCCAAAATATTGTATTTAAACAATCCTCAATTTATATTATGTCCTAAAAACAATTTTATATATAAATTCTAATCTAAGGGACACTAAATATCATGAAAATTATCCATTTATGCGCTTTCTTAAAATCATGGTTCGGAACGTTGTCGGATATCTTAAGTTGTATACTTATCTTATAGAGCATTTCAGTTATTAAATGTAGTATAAGTAAAAAAAATTGATATATTAAATTGTTTAAACAAAACTCCTTTTCAATCAATTTGCTTAACATAAACGAGTCAGTTATAAAATGGGACGATAATTTTATAATTCTGGAATATTTTTAATAAAAGAATAAAAACAAATAGTAAAAAGATCTAATACGTGAAAGCATTTTTTCCCACACGCTAATTTGTTATTATTTTTCTTATTTTAAAATATAAAATTCATGATTAATATTAATTTTCTAAATTATAAGAGACAGACATAGTTAAATATATAGAATTTATTTTAAACATACATAATACAATACTGCCAAAAGTACTTCTCAATTTTTTAAATATTATAAAATGAAGTTCATTTTCTTACTATACACAAATAAATATCTCTTTTTTCCTTATGTGTGATAGAAGCATAATTACAAATTCAAAAACGAATTGAAATTTAATATGTAAAAATATCTGGAATAGATTTGCTTATATTTTGAATAAATTGTCAGTTACATTCAGGTACATACAATTGATGAGTTCTTTCAAAAATTCCATCTCTTATCTCAAAGAATTTAATAATAAAGTACTTAAACCGGAAAATGAACTACAACATCAATAATTTCACATTGATTACAAGAATGATTCAAGGCAGAATTTAAAACTAGTTTTTCCAATAATCTATTCTAGATACTTAAAAAAGATATAATATACAAGGATTACGAATCCACATTAAAAGCTATTTTATTTACAGATGATCATTTATATAAATGATTAAATATACCTTTTAGCTTAAGCTTATTTACACCTCGGCTTATCGAGATAAAAAGATAAGATTAGACTTGTCGACACTTGTTAAGATAAACCGCATCGATTACAAAACAAATCCTTCATCGACTCTGACACCTCTCCTAGCCGTCTCGTCTCGGGGAATCAACCCCACGCATTATCGCTCGTCTCGCTTCATTCCTACACACGTTTATCAAATTCCTATCGAGGAAATACGTAGATCCCCATCCTAAATATCATAGAAATCCCCTTTAGCTTTCACCAAATCAACGATGAGCAATTTAGTGTACCTCGTTTGGTGGCACGAGTCCAATCGAAACTATGTAAAGAGTAAAAAAGATGCAATTCCCTTGATATAAAATTAATTAGGAATTTTTTAGGGGAATAGATGCTTACCTCACAGCATCTGCCGCATATCCGGAGATCGGGTATCTGTGTCATTGGGTCGCCATTGGATTAGGAGAGATGATCCGTGTGTGGGTCTCACTACCTGGAGTACTGGCTCTGCAGTTGGATCGATCTTAGAGAGGAGGCGGCAACGTCAGGGACTGGCGCCAACTGGCAAGACGGTCGCTATGCGGCTCGAAGCGAGGGATTCCACCACCCCTCATCAACCCCGGGGCTGTACCAGCGCCTCTGGTGTAGGGGTGCAGCGCTACACACACACACTAAAAATTCGGCATGCCTGCTTGCTGCAAGGGTTGCGCAATCCTCAAAGAAATACAATTTCAGATCTAAC
The DNA here is from genome assembly GCA_019973955.1 of Trichonephila inaurata madagascariensis. Classification (NCBI taxonomy): domain Eukaryota; kingdom Metazoa; phylum Arthropoda; class Arachnida; order Araneae; family Nephilidae; genus Trichonephila; species Trichonephila inaurata. Next base: position 57,019 of record BMAV01015025.1, read on the forward strand.
TCACTGTTGGGGAAGTAAGATTTAGGCAGAATAAATGCCAACGACCGAGTTTGCTGCTTAGTTCCAATGTTCATGCAAGAATTTGTCCGTATAAGCTACTTAGATACATCTATATCATAGGACAATCCTTATACTAGTGTTAAGTGGTTCAGAATATCTATGCCAAGGCGTATAGATGTATATGTTATATCATTGATCTATATTTAGGTATTAGAATAATTACCATAAAATCCGGCGTATAACGCGCACTTTTAACACAAAAGATAAAATCTAAATTTGCGTGTGCGCGTTATACGCCGGGTATAAAAATGATAGCTTCAAAAAATAAAAAAAAGAGAAGTGCATAAAAAAAAATTTAGACTTCTACAAAGATCGGAATACTGTTTATTTAAAAAAAAATGTTACACTTTATGAACTTAAAGGTTTGTTTTTCTGGAAATGTACTATTTTCTCAAAATCCTGGGATAAAACCTCTAATAAATGGCTTTAAAACATAAGAGTATTGCTAAAATGCCTGCAGGCTCCTTCGTAAGATAGGGGGTGCGTGGTATATGTCGAATATACCTTAAAATTTAAAAAATGTAGTTTGAAATTATAGGAGCGTTATACTCCGGATTTTACGGTAGGTAAGATAATGCAATACAAAAAGTTGATCAGGGGAGTCATTTTGTTTTACTTAAGTTTTTTCCAGCATTTTTAATGTCAGAGTTGTTATATATGTGTCAATTATTATTATTATTATGCTGAAAACAAATTTCCTTATTATTGATCATAAATATATATAGTAAAAATTTACTTGATCAAATAATCAAATTAATGCAATAGTAGACCTTATATATAACGTGATAGTAAAACCCACATAAATACTGACACACACATACATGCTACCTTTCTTTCATTCTTAGTATAAAAGTATAAATTCAGCGTATAATTTATCTTTTGCGAAATTCGCTTAATAAAATCATAAAATTTCTGTATTCATAAATATTCAAAACTAGTATTCTTCATTTATATTCAGATGATTCATATAATTTAAAAATACATTATATATATTATAAATAAAATTTAATACAGTCCATTGAAGAATATTTTAAGAAACTTTAGATATGATTCTTAGTAAAATTATACTTAAACTCATAAAATAGTTTAATGTATAAAATTCCTCATGAATGAGATGAAAAATCGTAAGCAAAAATTATTTGCAACGCAAATTTAATTAAATTTTTAAAGTTTTAAAAATATAAAAATTTTATTAATTAATTAAGTTTTTAAAATGTCAACTAATTATCAAAATTTTAAAAGTTATTCCTGTAAATACGTATTGTTTTCCTTCTTGTGCTTCATTGTAAATTTAAGTAAAGTATAATATTAATTTTAATATAAGAACTCTTTACTTACATAAAGAAACGTACATGTATTTAAATCAAATAAAAGAAAAAAAGACTTTACTGTTAAAAAAGATATTTCTTGCAAATTCCAAAAACAAAAATACTATAGCTACTAACAATGATAATAATAATTTAATAATAATTATTATTCAGATATAAACTTCGTTGCATCCTTTCTTTGAAAATTATTTTCTCCTAATTTGATTTTCGTTGCCATCCGTTTTTTGCATCCCACAAAAATGAAGAAGAATAATCTAATGATAGTTCCATTATATAAAAACTTCTGGAATTTCCTTCCTCAATTACAGCTTCATCAAGGGGAAGAAAAAAAACTAATATATATTTATATACATAGAAACGTGATTCATATTTCCAATTTAGATCTACTTTTAATTACCTATGTATTCAATTCGTAGATGCCGTAACAAAAACAATAGCTCTCAAAAATACTATTGTCCTATATTTTTATTTTTAAGGGTACATGGCACCTTTGGAACACTTTTTTTTCTATTTATGTATTTAAAAATTACATCTTAGCATTTCATATAATGTTTCTATTCAGGAAAATGGTACGAGATGAAATTTTGCAAATATTATTCTAACAAATTTAAAAATGTAAACTTCTTAAAGAAAATTTGGAAAATTTTAAAAGTATGCTCCTTTTGTAATTATTCATTTTTTGACCTGCAATATTTTTGTAATATTCTTAAGGTTGTTTTAAACAACTTTAGTGACCGATTTTACAATAACTTAACTAGTTTTGGAGAAAAAAAAATAAAATAATGATATATATGCTAAAATTCAACAAAAAAGCCAAAAATTTCTTACATTTAAATTTTTTTAAAAAAAAGTATTAAGTTTACAGCAAAATAGATCCCTAATTTTGTTACATCTATTACATATAACATATAGGGAAAAAATGGAAGTGATTGGTAAATAACTGTGGAAGAAGAAGCATTTTGAATGCGAAAAAACTCAAACTGAGAAAAACCGTTTTAAAGTTTATAATTCTAAAAAAATAATTATTACGAATAAAAATAAAAATAAAATCTATTTAAAATATTAGCTACATATTTTTCTTAATTATTACAGCATTTTCATATTCTTTCATCTCATATATTTTATAAATTATCCTTTTTTAGTGAGCATTAATTGTATAAGAAAACTCAAGAAATATGTCAAAAAAAATTTCTTTTCATAACAGAAATTTTAAAGTTTTTTGCTTCACATAATATTGAAATATTATATTTTTACGAAAAATATGAATATGAATTGAAATTATAAAATTACTAATGAAAAATTGTCTTAGTTAAAAAAATTTCCATGCACACATCTCCAAAGGAAAAAAAAAATACATTACTGTAATAATTCAAAAATACCCTGCTTTATTTGTAACACCTTCTTTTTTTTATCATCATTTCACTTTTTAAAATAGCTTTTCTTTGTCAAAAAGCATTTTTTAGCTTTTTTATGTAAAAAGGGGGCGTGGTTGAATTCCCTAATTTGTTTGCTTACATTTTTCAATTGAAGTTTATTCCAACTTCTAATTTTCATTCATACAAAAGTGATGTATCAATCGAAAGATAATAATGCAAAGAATAAAGATAAATAAAATACCAAAAAATGATGTTTAGGTCATTTTTAAGATGCCAAGTCCTCTGAAGAGGACTTGGTACCGTTTGAACTACTTTCTTTCTTTATGTATTTAAAAATTGTATTTTAACATTTTATATAATATTTCTATTCAAGAAAATAATACTAAATGAAATTTTTCACATATTATTTACACTATTTTAAAAATTCGAATTTTTTGAAGAAAATTTTAAAATCCTACTCCTTTTATAATTATTAAAAATTTTTGACCTGAAATGTTTATGCAATATTCTTATGGATGTTATAAACAACTTTAGAGATCGATTTTACAATAACTTAATTCGTTTTTGAAAAGAAAAAATAATAAAATGTTGATATGCATGCTAAAAATCATCGAAAAAGCCAATATCTCTTACATTTAAATATCTTTTTTTTTTAAAAAAATTCAGTTTACAGCAGAATGGATCCCTAATTTTTTTACATGATTTATATGCAACACACAGGACAAAAATGGAAGTGATTGGTAAATAGTTGTGGAAGGAGTAGCATTTTGAATGCACTAATGTTTCGAAAAACACAAACTGAGAAAAACCACTTTAAAGTTTATAATTCTGAAAAAAAATTATTATAAGCTTAAATATATAAACTTAAAATACCACATTAAGATATTAGCTATATATTTTTCTTTAAAATAATTGCCTTTTTGTATTTTTTCAACCCATACATTTTTATAAATGATAAATTTTAAGAATGTATTAATTGCACAAGAAAACTCAAGAAAAATGTTAAAAAAAATTTTTTTTCTCACGACAGAAAGTTTAGTTTTTTTCTTCACATAATATTGAAGTATTACATTTGTATGAAAAACATATCAAGAATAAGAACTCAAATTATGAAATTATTAATATAAAAAGCCTTAATACAAAAATTTTACTTGCACACATTTCACAAACAAGAAAAATTACATTATTTTATTGCCCAGGAATTATTCTGCTTTATATATTACACATTCTTTTTCATAGTTATTATTTCTATTTATAAAATAAATCTTTTTTATCATAACACTTTTTTTAGCTTTTTTTTTTATAAAAAGCTTCTTTTATTTCTTTTTTTTTTTTTTTCTAAATCACGAAATATTTGGGTGAGCTTTGCATTTCACTAAAGCAAAAAGAAAAAAAAAATGTTTCAGAATGTGTTGGCAGAAGTGGCGTGTAGAAGCATAAACACAAACAATGGGACATACATTTTTAGAAAAAAAAATGCGTCCTGAAAAATGTGTCATTAAGTGCTTCGTTGTAGCAATAAGTACAAGAAATGCCACAATTACAATTACCAACAATAAAAAAGCTTAGAAAGATCGATGGAGTGATTGGTGAACGGTTTGAAAGTATGCTTTTGTAAAATGGGTGATTATCTTCAGCACGTTGTATTCCATCATTGATTCATACAGCATTGGGCATTATAGCCGAACTTCACAGTTCATGTACCATTCGCAGATGGAACAATGTTTACTCACGGAAACATTTTTAATATGCGCAACTCTCATTTGTGGATAACAGCAATTTGGCGCAAAACACATTCACGTGCATTTCAACAATGGTATAATGCAAGCCTTCCAACTGGTACTGTGATTGATTTTCACATTCCTATTCTTCTTACTATAATTGGGAACAATTTTCGTATTCACATCTCCAACCAATTTCATTAAAAAACCGATCGATTTCATTGTATTTTTTTTTAAAGAATTCTTTTTTTTTTTTGCAGAATTTCTAAAAGATGATACTACTTTTCTTAATCAAATATGCCAATATTTTAGCTTGATAGTGCAATTTTACATTTCAGTATGAATACCTACAGTTATCTGAGTCCCACTTTTTGGGTAGGCGTGGTTGATCAGTTTTATGGTCACCCCATCACCAAATGTTTGAGACTCATTTGCTTCAAATGGCGACATCTGAAGGTCTCCACTGCAAGACCCCAATCTTCCAAGACTGTTCTCCAATTTTTCAATCGTCGCATTAAGTTTTATTTTAAGGGTTTTATAATTTTGAGGATTTGTCGTAAGCACTACTGTGTGGAAGAATTTTCCAAAGAAATAATAATATTAATAAAAGAAGAGTAAAATAAGATTAAGTAAATAATATTTTTTTTTTCTTTCAGGTCTCATTGTTTGTGTGTTTGTTTTTCTAAGTGTCACTTTAGCTTAAACAGGCTTAAAATAGTATATATGTAAACTAATATACTGGTTGTTCAAAAAGTATGATCAATGAAATTAACTCAGTGTGTGTGGAGCAACAACCCATGAGGGCCAAGGCCTACTGTGCCTATCTCAGTTTGAGTGACCTTAGGCGCTGGGGTGCATGTGCAGATGTTTCGGTCAAGTGGTCAGCCTGACGTAAATACCTCAATGTTCAGTTCTCAAGCAAGTTTGGCATTCATTAATCGGCTCACTGAAGGGATGAAAAGTTGAGTCGATCTTGCCCAGCCCAGGATTTGAACCCCGGACCTGTGGTTGGGAAGGGTGATGCGCTTCCCCTCAGTCACTGGGCTTCGTCCAGAAAGTATGACCTACACTTTCAAATATTAATTACAAATAAATAAATAAAAAATAAATATATTCACTTATGGTTTTTTATTTCTTAAAAAATATATCAAAGTTTTTTTTACAATGCTTTATTGCATGATTTCATTGTGAGTACCATTAGATGCGTGCAACACGTTGCGTCTATACGAGATTTTTATCCACGTTCTATTAAGCATTGCAACATCAACAATCTGAATGACCGCTATAATACAACTTTTAATTTCATCAGTGCCTCTAATTGAAGATTGATAAACAATGTCTTTCTCGTAACCTTACAAGAAGAAGTCTAATAGTGTTACGTCTGGAGATCTAGGTGGCCATGGCATTGGACTTCCTCTTTTCATTAATCACCAAGGGAACTTTTTCTCACTTCCAAACTCCATTTTCCATTGACACTGTACATATGTTATAGATTTACATTCAATAAAGCATTCTACAGTTTGCGTTTGTTCTTGAAATGAAGCCTTTTTGAAATGAGAAATTTGCAAAACGTGGAAGTTGCCCCATCTAGTTTGCATTTCATTTAGCAGAAACTTTAATTTTTTCAGTATGGAACATAAGAAACCGTAAGTAAAAGTCTTCACTTGTTTATTTTTAATTAATTATTGAAAGCGTTATCATACTTTTTGTACTCCCTATATATTTCGTAATCTGATTTCAATACACAATATTGGCAGTATTGGTATTCAGAATTAATTATAGCTTGTTTTTCAATATCAAATTAATACTCAAAATTTAAAAAAAAAACTTAGTTTTTGTATTGTTTTTTATGTCAAAAGGATATTTAAATATAAATATGTCTTCTCTAATCATTATTATGGTTTTTCAATATTACGATAGCTTTGCTGACGAAAACATGAACCAGATTCCGATCAATATCGAGATTATGAATATGCAGGAAAGAAATACATATGAAAGCTCAACGTCGACAATTACATTAAAAATTATGTAAAAAGAAATGTTTTAGCAACAATCAGGAGTGAACATTAAATAAAAACATCATATTTGTAAATAAATTATCTTCAAATTTAAAAACAATAATTTTGATAGATAAAACAGAATATAAACTTTTGTTTAAATAAACCATTTCGTAAATAACGTATTTGGCCATACATTGTTTAGACGAAAATAAAGCGTAAAAATAGTTTATTCCATTCTTAAAGCAAGAAAAATATTTTCAATTTGTGTTCAAGTGTTTTGAGGATAAAAAAATGAAATAGGCCAAGATTCCTATTAGAAATCATTTTCTTCAAAAGATGAATCCTCATATGAACACAAAAAAGAAATTGAAATGTCAAAAGCATCAGACAAATCCATTCCGTACCAAAACGGCCGAATATACTCTTTTCTATTTTCGAAAACACTTTTTCGTTCAATTGATAAAAACACAGAAATGGAGGAAAACGTATGTCCCAAACAAAAGAGGAAGAGTATATTTGGAGTCTAATATAATTTTTTTTATGAGTTTTTCTTTTCATATCAAATGTCATAACAAATATATAGTTTTGCTACATGAAATGTACTTGTTTGTTTTCTACATTCCATTCTTTAGCGTGGTATGGAAGTTAGAATATTGGGGTATCAGCTCAAATATCATCCACGCCACTTAACCAAAGCCCAAAATTACAAGATTCTTCACCGCTTACCCACTCTCTGGTTTGTGGTGATAAGGTAGGGGTGGGGGAAATTTTCCAGGGCCACACTTTTAATATTTTTTGGTGTTGCAGTCCCCCAAAGGGCGTAGTTATGGTCATTCTGCAATAAAATCGCATGTTGTCTTTTTTTAACACTTGAATATTGTACCCCTCTTTTAAAATATGACAGATAAATATTTTTGCTACAAAAACACAAAATTATCAAGTTGAATGCTTAAGCAATTAAGAGCGACTGCTAGCCTGTGGAGTGGAAACATATTTAAGGCAGCGAGCAGAGAACATACGTGAACGGATGAATCTGAAACCAAAGTATGCACTTAATTTGTTCGCTGCTAGTCTCGTACCATCGCGGGACGTAACATCAACACGAGAACCCAATCCCACTGAAGCGCGGGATGTGGGATGATGTCATAATAGCCTATCCCATGCTATCACGGAAAGAACTCATCATTAAAGTTTATTCTCCCCTTCAGTCGGCGTGTTGGGAAATTCTTTTATATCACTGGTATAGCAATAAGCGCTTTTTCAACTACAGCAGCAGTAAAAGTGTTAAGCGTCATCGTGCACTTCTAATAAAATTACATGTGCTGTCTACACATTTATCAAATCATTTGCTTAAATTAACACAGTCGTATCGATTGTGAAAAGCCAGTCTAGTTGGCGTCGATGTTTCATAAATATGCTTGTTTTGAACACCCTTTTTCAATTCCTACACCCACACACTATTAGCTCACACTATCTGTATATTTATTTATTTATCTTGGTGGAATTTTCAGTCGTTAATAAAATACATTTTAAAATGCTCAACTGAGCGGACATTTTATACACAGGATTATTTTGGATGACAATACAATCATTTAATTATAATTAATAAAAATTTTAATTGATTAAAACTAATTATTTAAAGAAATACAAATACACACACAGCCACGGTGGCATCATTTTTGGCGACTTGTGTCAAAACTTGAAAAGGTTTTTTTCTCACTTTTTAAAGCATTCAGTTGAAAAGAAATTTTATATACACGATTGTTTTGGATGACAATATGATACTTTAACGATAATTAGTAAAATTTAATTACCACTTACTGTTGCGATTCTGTTATATGTATATACATATTTATATTAATTGTAATTATTTAATAAAGGTAGTTGAAATAACATTTTTCTTTGTTGTTCTAAGTAGGAATTGACTTAAATTTTTTATATATATATTTGTATAAGTTTAACTTGTATTTGTGTAACGGAATCTTGATTTCAATTTTTACCCGCTTTAAAAAGTCAGATTAACTCGAAATTTTGCACACTTGTCCAGCACCGATGTCAATACAATAATTTAATAATTTTGTTCCATTGTCCTGATCAGGATTATCAGAACTAACAATTTCTCATTTTCAGATACCCTCCCGCATCTGGCGACTAACTCCAGATCCAATTTCCAGATTTGGCGACTAAAAAATTAAGTTACAACTTAGTTCGATTAAATATAAAAGGGTGTTTTTTTAGTTTTTTAAAACTGTAATTTATTTAGTATGCGATTCTTAAATCTTAGAACAGGCGATCACCCCAAAATGTCTTGGTGAATCATAGATCGATCGCAATTGACTTAATGCCCATCTTGGCTAAAAACCCTTTGGATGGATTCAGTTCCCTTGGACTTTCTGCTTATACCAGTCATGTAGAGATTCTCAGATAGGAGAACCTGTGACGGGGCTTTTATAGCGATTTCATCTAACTGTCCTCTTGGGTTCTTTGAGGCCAGAAGGGCAATTCTTTCCAATCAACTCAAGAAGAAGAACGTGGTTATGTAAATTAGGAATCATATATATATTGGAAGTTAGCATTAGCGGGGGGTCTATGTCTATGAGCAGAAGTGATTGCTAAGTGGGAAGTGAAGTCGCTAAGTAGAGAGGTAGATGGAAAGTGATTTGAGATAAAGTTTAGAAGAATCCTAAGTCCGGGAATTAGCCTAGCCATGCCGGTACAGACGAACCAAAAGTGGGTCTGAGACCAAAAGGAACATAGTCGGATTAAAGCCACAACAGAAGTGATAAGGACCGTTGCTGTTTAACTAGGACGTAGGGGCAAGCGAATTTATATAGGCTATAAGGAAAGTGCGCATATTAGTGAGATAGGAATTGATCTATAAAGTTAGATTCAGTTGCGCGATTATTGGGTAATACGTGTTGCGTCTTCTCATTCTGGATCATCCTCCTTAGATTATTATTGTTGTGTATTGTGTTTAAACTAAGATCTTAATAAGCAGATTTTAGTATGAACGATTTGAGTGGTTCTTCGTTTTTCCCCACAGAAACAGATCGCGTAGATAGTGCAGAACGTGTGTCCTCAAGGGCGGAGGCTTCACAAACTTTAACAAACAATCTACTAATCAATTGTACATCAAGTGAGAAACATGAAATCGAGTTTAATTCAAAAATGCTACATTTGTCATAGCGGTTACTTGTTGAATCATATTTGTGATTTTACTTATGTGTGTGATTAAAAATAATAAATGATTTTTTGATACTAAAATTTCAAAAGTTCAAAAAGAAAAAAAAAACGTGTTATTTTGTGGAAAAGTTTCCACAATAACTTTTTGGGATTATCTCTTACAAGGTTTTATGTACATTGATTTTCTTCACGCCGGTGTTAAATTAATGCAACATATACAACTGTGAAAATTTAGAGTGGTTTAAGATAACCGACTATCCGTATAAGTATAAATGAATGTATAAATGGATAAATTTTGATATTTAGTGTGTCATTCGAATTCGAATATACGTATAAAATTGTCTTAAGAATATCAGTAGAATAAAATATTATTTAAATTAAATTTTTTGGCAAAAAATGAAGAAAAAACGATATTTTAAAAACAATCACCTTTTATGAAAAATGCTTCTATAATAATAATTTGTTGCCGACAAATAGTTAAGATTTCTCAGCTGGACTCAAACTAAAATTTTTGAAAAATTCACATTACTTCAAATTCACCATTATTCACACACGTAAAGATGAATAATATTATCCTTTATAGAAACAAATAAACTAAACTCAGTGGCGTAACAGCCCATGAGGTCCAAGGCCAGCTATGCCCATCTCAGTATTCCTTAGACACTAAAAAGCATTAGCAGATGTTCCACTCAGCGGCAGTCGAGTGGTCAAGGTATCAAATCGTGGCTGGCCTTGTCACGAGTTCGAGCGCAGTACCACTAAAGACCCGCCGTGTAGGGGAGCAATGCACGTTAAATCTGTCGAGAGCTCAAACGTCCTCCCATTATTGTGGTGTGGCAGTTAGGAGAGGGGGTGCTAGCTCAGGTGTCGTCCACGTCACTTGATCATGGTTCAAAATTAAGTGATCCGTCGCCAAAAGTCCTCGTGTAGCTGAACAGTGCAAAGCTAATATTCACTCACTCATCCACTCCAATCAAGTGGTCAGTCAGACGCGAAATCCCCAGTGTTTAGTTCCCAAGCAAGTTTGGTACCTATTTATCGAAAGGATAAAAGGCTGAGTTGTGATCTTACACAGTCCGGGATTTGAACCTTGGACTGGACCTCGGGCCTGGGAGCGTGAAACAATACCAGATGGAAACAAATATAGCTTAGAATAAAGCCCTGGGAAATAGTGATTAATTTGTCGTCTGAAGATTTAACAAAAATTTAAATAAGTAATGAATTTTACTAATTAAAATAAATCAGTTGAATATATATATCTTTAAATGTAAATATTTGTTAAAAATTTGTAGATTCAAAATAATTTCATAAGAATATGTAATTCCAAAATATAAATTAAAGGATAAAAGTTAATCTTTCGATTACGGTCTGAAGGAAAAGGAAAGTCAAACTAATTTAAATGTTATAACTTTTAAATTGAGGGAAAAACAATATTTTACGCTTCTAAAAAGTCGATTTTTTTAAATTCAAAACAAACCTTGAATCGTCATTCTATAACATGTTTTACATTTCCTCTAAAAGCTAAATATTTTGGCGATTCCTTTTTTTTAAAAACGAAATGAAATGTTGCGTGTACTGATATAGTCAAAACTCGAACTCAGTGCTGCAACAGCTCATTAGGGCCAATTCCCTAATGGGCTGTTGCAGCACTGAGTTCGAGGCTGTTGCAGCACTGAGTGCACACGTCAGTATACGTGACCACCGGGCGCTGGGGTGTATGAGCGGATGTCCCATTCAGGTGGGCAGTCTGAAGCGAAACCCCTTCCGTGGTTTAGTCCCCAAGAAAGCTTGGTACTCATTTATGGACCACCTGAAGCAGCGATATAAGAGCGCCATTGCTCTGAGTAATTTGCTTACTTAAGAACATTGCATTAAAAATTTCGTGGGAAATCCTTTGTCAAGAAATCAAATATATCAATTTTGTTGCCAATGTCGTAGGGTACGTGATATTCTTTTTTTTATTTGGAATGATTACATTTAATGATAACAGACAACAGTGTAGTAGCGACAATTTTATGGGTGGAACTAATTTTTAACTATCTTTCATATCTTGCAAGCGAAAAATATTCGTAGAAAATATATCGTTTCAAGACAACTGGGAGGATGACTATTTTGTAGGGAAAAACAAACATGGATCAGTTGTTTGATTTGTCACAAAAGTGCTGCATTTAAAAAATACCAATAAACATGAATCATTCAATGGCACTTTTCCTCGAAAATCTCTTTCATGAGGTGATAAATATGCTTTCTTGTGAATAAACTTTGCAACAGCAACAAAGTGTTTCGTCAGTGGTAATAGGACTGCGGTAGCCCAGTGTTTAAGATATCGGATCATGGCTGGCATGTCGTGAGTTTGAGCCCAATAACACTAAAGACACGCCATGTAGGGGCGCGATGCACGTTAAATCTGTCGAGAGCTGAAACGTCCTCCCGTTGGTGTGGTGTGGTAGTTAGGAGAGGGGGAGGGGGTGCCAGCTCAGGTGTCGTCCACATCACTTGATCATGGTTCAAAATTACGTGGTCCGTCGCCAAAAGCCCTCGTGTAGCTGAACAGTGCGACGTTAATATTCACTCACTCGTCAGTGGTAGTATCACAGCGGTAACAAAGACATCCCATGAAGTTTGTTATATTATTGGTAATCATATGAAACCGTTTATACTGATGCAGAAATTGTGAAGGGGTGTTTCTTAAATGCTTCTAATTTAGTGTTAGTGA
>BMAV01015025.1:70189-93252 GCA_019973955.1 Trichonephila inaurata madagascariensis
TATATATATATATATATAATATGAATAAATTCACTTCTAAATTACAAATTTTAAAAATTTTAATTTAATAGTGCTATAGAAGTTCTAGTTATATGCATACAAAATATTTTTATAATAGAAGAATATTCTATGAAAGGGAGAATGTTTTGAAAACATGCCAATCTTTATTTTCTGTCCAAAAATTGCATATAAATAATTTTTTCTGTAATAATATTCTTATAATACTTTTATATGTGTATTCTAATTCAATTTGCACTAAATATCAACAAAATGATACATCTATAGGCATTTTTAAAAAACTCGGCTCTGAACATAGTTAGAAAGAAAAGAAATTTCCCTGGAAAGACACTTGATAACATCCTCTCCATAGTCTGGGCTTAAAAGCTTCGAACCACCCTTTATTTATATGTTGGACTTTTTAAAGAGTTAGAAGCAGAACAAAATTTCCTTCGAATGAAATAAAAGAATTTGTGGACAAATGGCTTCTCAAATATATTTTAGCTTTATTTCAGTGAATGGCTTTTAAAAATGTCTTGTTTTGCTGTTCCTCTCTTATATCATTATAATTTTTTGTCTGTGTTTTGGAAGCTAAGCCTTTGAAGAGACAGTTAGTCCCCACAAGTGTCAGAGTCGTTTCATTAATAGCACCATCTAGCGGCGACTCCCATTATTTTTTATGCTTGAATTTATTCAAGATTTCGTTGGATGCTAAATATTGCTGTAGTGTAATTTTCCTCTAGAGACCTGAGCCAAGGATCAAGCGGGTACCAGAGCTAAAGGTTCTTTTACATGCCTCATAATCATATTCCATGCATGATTACGATTCTCTCATCCAAAAAATCTATCGACTCCAGCCAGGATTGAGTGAGTGAATATTAACGTCGCACTGTTCAGCTACACGAGAGCTTTTGGCAACGGACCACGTAATTTTGAGCCATGGTCAAGTGAGTGGACGACACCTGAGCTGGCACCCTCCTATCCTAACTACCGCATCACACCAATGGGAGGACGTTTGAGCTCTCGACAGATTTAATATGCATCTCTCCCTTACACGGCGGTCTTTAGTGATACAGGGATCGAATTCCTGACAAGGCCAGCCACGATCCGATACCTAGACCACTCGGCTACCCCGGTCCCTTTTGAACATTCTTCGCAGTTTTATCTAAGTCCATAGAATAGAAAACTAAGTGAGCTTCTTGGAAAGATTTCTCTTTTTAACACGCTTTTATAAGCTTCACTGGTATGTAACGGAATCTTAAAAACTCGATTTTTACCCACTTTAAAAGGTCAGATTAATTCGAAATTTCGCACACCTGTCAAGAACCGGTGACAATACAATACTTTAAAATTTTTGTTCAGGAGTCCTGATCAGGATCATCAGGATTAACGATTTCCCATTTCCAGCTTTAGCGACTAATTCCAGATCCTATTTCCATATTTGGCTCTAAAAGATTAAGTTACAATCTTAAAGGGAAAACGCCAATGGGTATTCTAGATTCTAAAAAAATGACGTATTTAAGATTAATTCATCAATGAACAAGTGATAGTTTAAAAAAATAAAAAACACCCTTTTATTCTACATAAAACTAAAAAATGAAAAATAAATTATAAATTTTAAAAAAACTAAAAAACACGCTTTTGTAGTTAATCGAACAAAAGGTAAAAAATAATTCTTAATATAAGAATAAAATGATTAACGTGAAAATTAATGTCATTGTGGCAAAGGCGTGTATGGGGTTGTACTACATTTTTACACTAACTCTGCATTTCGGTTTGATTGAATATTAACGTCGCACTGTTCTGCAACACGAGGGCTTTTGACGACGGACCACGTAATTTCGAAACATGGTCAAGTGACGTGGACGACACCTGAGCTGGCACCCCCTTCTCCTAACTACCACACCAACGGGAGGACGTTTCAGCTCTCGACAGATTTAACGTGCATCGCTGCCCTACACGGCGGGTCTTTAGTGGTACTGGCCTCTAACTCGTCACAAGGAAAGTCACGGTCCGATACCTATACCACTCGGCTACCGCGGCCACACTCTGCATTTCGGAATAGAACTAGTAAGAAATTATAACAATTGATATCGAGCACCCCACGCTTTTACCACAGTGACATTATTTTTTTTCTTGTTAATCCTTTTATCTTCATATTAAGAATTATTTATTATTTTTTTGTTCGATTAACTATGAAAGCGTGTTTTTTAGTTTTTGAAACTATAATTTATTATTTAATAATTTTTTCTTATAAATGGGGAAAAAAAATATTAGCTTAAAATAAATTTTGATAAACAACCCACACAATCAATCAATAGAAATATACTCACAATAAATTTACAATTAAATGAGATATATTATTTCAATCAGTGTAAAAAATAAATTAGAATTCAAAACTTGATTTTCAATACTAATCTTTAATTCTCTATAGCTCATATTTACCGCTTCTCAAGCGTTTTTCTTTCTTTTTTTTGTCCTTAATCTAACGATCGATCCCCTTTCGAGAACTTCCATTCAAATTTTTACAGCGACCATAATGTACTCCGAAAATCAAATTTTGTCCGCTTTTCTTTTCCCAGTTCAGTACTTTACCATAAAACCTACTCACGTACTAGTTTCCATAAAACTGTATCCACGTGATCGTTAGTTTTGCTCTAATTTTTCCGAAGGAGAGTAGTAAAGTCACGTTTTTATGCACATAATATCAGCAAGGGCGAAATCTTGCAACTGAAATGACTTTTTGCACTTTTAGTGAGAGAAGCCTTGGGCTGTAACTCGGCTTTACTGGTTACAAAGACCATGTGATTGCTTTGATGCTGCTCTAATCTGCGTTCGTTCAATCTATATAATTTTTCTTCTATAATTTTAATATTCTTATTTGAGGCAGAAATATATACTTATTGTTCAAATTTTATTATTATTATTTAAGTATTTTATGACTTTTTATGGTGTAAATTTTACAAAGTTATTTCAGACACTGCTGCCCACAAAACTGCAACACCCTGAAGGAAGCATGCAAACCATGTGCAATCTACATCATGCGTTGGCGGCGATGAAATATGCAAAGTATTCGCATTAAAGCGCAGACGCACATCACGGGTGACCTTAACGCCACCCGCAAGAGTTATACAAGGGGAGAACAGATTGGTGATTTGAAGTACTGCGATTGTTTTTTCGAGCGATTTTTTTTTACGTAAGCAGTTTACCTATGTCTCGTGGAAGACTTTGAGCGTCTTTTGACTAAGTTTCTGAATTCGATTGAGGAAGAATAGTAGCCTATAGGGATTATGGATAAGCCTTCAGATTAATCAGTCAACGTGTTGAACGAAACCAAGCAACTGTGATGCGGATTTGTTTTCGCTGAATGCAGAAGAAAACGAAGGACCGACGGGGTCGATCACACTCACCTCGCAGCACCACTACCCGTGATGACAGGTGGATTATGCGCATGACAGTGATGGATCGCGCAAGCCCTTCACGAACCATAGCACAATAGATTCAATCTGTTATGCATCATTTGGTGTCCGCTCGTATCATTCGACACCGTTTGTAAAGGAGTGGAATGTCCACAAGGCGTCCATTGCTTTGTTTAGCCTTGACTGGAAACCACAGGTGTTTGTTCCGCCATTGATGCGAAGAAAGGCGAACATGAATAACGGAATGGAACAACGTGCTTACTGACGAATCCCACTTCTGCTTGCAACATCACGATGGTCGGATTCGAGTTTGAAGACACCGTGGTGAGAAGCCGCTGAACTGGTGCTTTATGCATCGCCACACTAGTCCTGTACCCAGTATCAAGGTTTAAGGTGGTATTGGATTTCACTGCCGCACCCCTCTAGAACGCATTGCCAGTATATTGAACAGCCAGCGCTACATCTCTGAGGTATTGGAGCCCGTGGTCCTCCCATACATTCAACACTTGCCATCAGCCATATTCCAACAGAATAATGCGCGACAACACGGGACACGCAATGTTCAAGAGTTCTTATTTACCCATCAGATTGAATTGCTACCTTGGCCTGCTTGTTCTCCCTATTCATCGCCATTCGAAAACGAGTGGTCCGTTCTTGCACAACAACTGCCGCCTCATACACCCTCCCCTGCTACACCAGATCGACTTTGGCAGTATGTGGAAGCCGCATGGAGACTACTGTACCCCAAGGATACATCCAAAACTTCTTTAATTCTGTGCCGAAGAGTGTGACTGCGGTTATAGCCAACAATGACGGCTATACTAACTATTGAATTTGTCATTATTCACACTTCACAAGAGGCTGTAATTTTAATTGTTTGATCTTTGAACAACATGCTATTTGCCAAATAAATTTCACTGTAATATCTTCTTAGTGTTGCATTTTGTGTTGCCAACACTGAATAATTAAATCTTATTTGAAAATACATTTGGACCAGAATTCGCGACCGTGGGAGCCAAGTCATGAGCTCATAGTCATGGTGTTATAAGTGCATACCCATGTACCACTGGAAAATTGCAGTGTAGATAAGCTAATGTACATGAAATCTGTCAAGACTATACCGGATGGGCCGTAGTCATATAATGTAGTGCTATATATCCAATTTATACTTTACATTGCTCTTTTTTTCCCAAGACAAACAAAAAGTGTCCGCAGCAGCCTAATGCTCAAGGAAACGAACTCGTGGCCGACGTGTCATGAGTTCGAACCTAGTACCACTGAAGACTCGCCGTGTAAGATGTCGATGCACGTTAAATCTGTCGAAGATCAAACGCACTTTCATTGGTGTGGTGTGGAAGTGAGGAGAGGGGGTGCCAGCTCAGGTGTCGCCCTCGTCTCTTGACCATGGTTTAAAATTTCGAGGTCTATCACCAAACGCTAATGAGCAACTGAATAGTGCGACGTTAATATTCACTCACTCACTCAAGACAAAATAGAAGTGGCTCACAATCTTTTCATAAGCAATATATTAAAGCCTTTTTGCTCTATTATAAATGTAATATGTATTGTAATTTATTAAAATATTCTTCCCATTTTATTACACACTAAAATCTTAATTTATAGTTAAAGAAAGAGACGCTTAATTGGCTATAAAATGAATCTGTCAAGAATCTTCCGTCTTTGGTGATCAAATTTCATAGCTATCCTCATCTAGACTCCAGTCACCAGCATTAATTATAAATAATGTCTAGACAACGAACATAGAGTATTCTCATCCAACTAACGTTAATTAAGAACCCCACGAAACGGAAATGTGAATGGAAGGCGAAGTTATTTAAATCAATGTTTCAAATATAACTTCGGAGAGAGTGCCCATATTATGCTGTTTAATATACGGAAAAGTATATAATAATCGAAATATTAATATTCATTTGAGCTTCTGCTACTGTATTTCCTCTTCTCTATTTGAATTTACGTATTATCATTAATTTATATTAACTATATGTGTTCAAATTGTTATTAGAATAGGTTTCGAGATTATAAAAACGCAGATAAGGCTATTTATGCTCTACAGTTCCACTGTTGACTTACTATTATTATTACTAGATGACTCTTACATCTAAGAGGGGTGATAAAAAAAAGGTTAAAAGTCGAATAAAGAAATATTTTTTAACGATAGACGGAAAACACAAAAGAGAATTAAAAGGCATACGTGCCCATTACTTTTCGACATAATCACCAAGTCTGCTTAGGCATTTATCAGAACGCAGAATCAACTTCTTTAAACCGTCAGGTCCCAACCCATTGAGCCAGGTCTCGGCGGATGTTTTCTGAGCATTGTCTGCCGGATAAATGCTCTTTTGAACCTTGGAAACAGGAAATAGTCCCTGGGTGCCAAATCTGGGCTGTGTGGGAGGTGACTGTCGTTGAAGAACTTCGCCGGAAGCTCCCTGCCTGATTGAAAAGAGTGACATTTTTCGCTACATATTGCTTGCTAATTGCTTCTTCACCATAAACTTCCCTGATTTGACTGCGAGTATCAGATTCCAACGCATTATTTGCCCATAAAAATCGGATCAAGACTCGCACTTCAAAACAAGACCAATTTTCTAAGTGTCTTCCATTTCAAACGTCCTGAACCGTCTGGATGTCTCTACCTACCCGTACCCCAGCTGTATGACAAGTAGCGCCATTTGTCTCCACTCTGGGGGAAACAAAATTTCTCCACAATATGTAGTTCTCAAATATTGCGGCTTGTAACCTTTTTTTCTGATCATCCCCAGTATATAATTACTGAATATTTCCTAATATAAGTCGATCCGTGTATGAGTCCAGTGGGTATTTTTACTTCAAAAATTTACCCAAAATTTGAAACCCGCCCATAAGCCAAATTGAGAAAAAAGATTTCAGCTTGATGTAATTTTTAAACAAGTCACCATGAGAGCGGAAATTTTGTCAAATGGTGAAGTATTTTCGAACCAAATTCTTTTAAGGTGAAACGCCAGACGTCAACGACGATAGTTCTGTTTCTGGTAGCCTCTCTGAAGTGATGATCCATTTTCCATTATTTTTTTACTTGGAATACAGTCTAAAAAGTTAGATTTCCTGCGCAATTTTTTTTACAATGAAAATGGGAGAGAAGAGAAATTTGCTTACGGCACTGGATTGTCTACGTATATTTCACGCCCTGGAGGAAAGACTCGCTGCGTGATCATCATATACATGTATTCAGACATCCTAATGAGTGAACGTGAATTTTATTAACTATTCGAAAACTCGGAATCAGACACTTCTTTTTAAATGGTTTTTGCGGCTTTTTTTTCTTTAAAAAAACTTTCTTTAAAAACATTTAAATAGTTAAAATATAAAATCTCTTGAATAGGCTTAACTGAAAATACACTTAAAAAAATCTTTTTTCCTAGACTACATTTTTTTCTGAGATTAGCGGATCCATGTGCAAGCCGAAAAGTTACAAAAATTATCGTCTTATACACGAAAATATATAGTAGTCATTTTTCAAAAAAAATTGTGACTACGGTAGCCTAGTGGTCATGGTCACAAACTTGTCTTAAGCGTTGTTGGTTTGTTGTTTCCAGTCTTGATTCGAAAGAAGACACGCCACATAGAAGGGTTAATGCACATTAAATCTTTCATCGTCCGAAGTTCTCACGTTGGCGGGGTGAAGAAGTTAACCCTTTGTGAGCAGTGGCTAATAGGTCTAGCCACATATTAAAAAAATTTTCTCCAAGCGGGTGAGGGATATTTTGTCTATCCACATGAGTTAATTGAA
Organism: Trichonephila inaurata madagascariensis; assembly: GCA_019973955.1. NCBI lineage: Eukaryota > Metazoa > Arthropoda > Arachnida > Araneae > Nephilidae > Trichonephila > Trichonephila inaurata. The sequence continues at coordinate 77,396 of BMAV01015025.1, forward strand.
GTTAAAACGCATAAAAATCAATACAGATAGCAGGACGATACCTTTTTTTTTCCTTTTTTGCATTTTATGTCCTCTGAAGGGTAGTTAAAAACAGTGCTTTTCGGAGTAAATCTACAAATTGTATTTTGATTTCTATAAATAAAATTTCATATCTTTGAAAAAAATTTCGACATGTCTTAAGTATACTTTCCTCTCATCTGAATGAATTAAGCAAATTTGCAATTAAAAAAAAAGTTTTATTTAGGTTTTTGGGAAGCTTTTATATGTGGATAGAGTCTCTAACCACTGCCCACTTAGAATAGAAAAATGACCTAGAAATTTTCGCTTTTCTCCACTCGCGAGAGAACACTTAGAATCATATGAGAATGTTGGGGGTCGGAAATGTAAAAAACTTTGTTTATAATATGTGGTACAAGATTCTCGGGTTCGAAAATCTTTCATTACAGTTTTTCTGAGCGGAGAAAACGTTTGCATATTATAAAGTTCCACATTAAATAGCTCATCAAATTTGTGAAATAACTAATTTAAATTCTCAAAATATTACTTTATTTCTAACTTTTTATACTAAAATTAAATAAAATATAAAATGTGGATATATATCAATTTCAATGTATATTCTAAGTGTTCTATATATATTCTAAGTAAGTATTCTATGTTGTACAATTACTCTATTATTATTTAATTACACTTATACTTTGTATTTCATTGTTATTGAAATAGTTATTACATAATTGTTAATTTTTCATAAAAAAAGTTTATTGTAATATGATTCATTATTTCTGTCCAGAAAACTAAATTAAATGTCTTAAGTGCGCAGTGGCTATAACGTCTAGCCACCACCAAGCAAAAAAACTCTTGATCAGATACTTTTTTTGTGACTAAATAATGTTTATAGGGGATGAGGACATTACATTTATCAAGTACTTTATCACAGAAAAGTGTATTTTAGCTTTGTGCCCGTTAAATGTTTAAGGGAGTAGGGATCGAGCTCTGGTGTTGTCGTCACTTGACCACGGCTCAAAATTACGAGATCCGCCACCAATAGTTTTTGCGTTGTTCTAAAGAGTTGACGTTAATAAAACTTCCTCACTCAGATATTATTCACACTCAAAAATACTATTAAAAATATACTCACATATAAAGCCCATTTTTTCTTTACGATTCTTAGTACATCTGCAGAGTATTCGGCTTTTCTTAGATTATCTGAAATCAATAGTTTTCTAGCAATTTCCAACTCTGGTTTCTAAGGACAAAGAAACTTTTCTTTAACGGAAAGAAAATTTTAAAATGTCATCGCTCTACTGATTGTGTTTCAGAAATACTTGCATGCGAGGAATCATTATATTAGTTAGTGACATACTCGGTTATGGAATCCTTAAACGACATCTGTGATCATCAAGCTTCTATGTAATACTGTAGATGAATAGTTATGAAAAATTCTGTTATTTTCTATTCCTTATTAACTTTTTTTCATCATTGCTAATCAAAATTCACTTAAGTTGCATTACCTTGTTATGTTTCAGAGTAACTCATTAGTTTAAAGCAATTAATATTTAGTATAATCTAAAAATAGTAATCGTGAAATATTTTGCTTATTGCATTTTTAATACTATAAAATTTTGTTTGCAAATGGCTGAGTATCAAAAAAAAACTTTTTTAATGGTAAATGAATTTTTTGATCGATACAATATTTATTGAGTTAATTTATTACATTTGATGAGATATTGTATTAATTTAGTGATATTTATTGTGTATTAATTTATTACTTATTACATTTGATGACGCAATATTTATTTTAGTGTAAAATACGAGGTCTGTAAATTATAAATAGTAGCAACTTAGCCCAAAACTCGCAGAACAATGGACATGCGCAAATAGGTTATGGATGGTGTAGGCATTAAGTCAATCGCGATCGACCAGTGGACCCCCAAGACATTTTTGCATGACCGCCTTCTCTAAGATCTGAGACACGCATAATAACAGAAACATAATTCTAGAGCACCGATGCCAGCTAGACTGGAGAACCTGCTTTTTACAATTCATGCGATTGTAAAAAGACAGACAATATTGTAGACAACACATGTACCATTATCGGTAGCGCACAATGATGTTTAACACATTTTCTGTCACTAAAGGGGAAAACATCGATCTCTGCGATGCCAGCCAAACAAGGAATTTGCAGAAGAAAGCAAAATAATAAAAAAAAATTTCAACTGAAGGAAATACTACAGCAACAGCCTTTTTGACGAAATGGTCATACGTTGCAGATGGAAGCAAGTAAGAAATGCCGCTGAAGTAGCACAGATATTTATGTAATGCTTTAACACTAAAACTTAATTTACGATTGGGCCAACAAATATCTTAATAAATAATAAATGTTGAATATTGTAGACATTCTTTTAGCTCACCACATCTACGTCATTGGGTGGACCACGACACCTTGAAAAAATTAGAAGTAGCCCGTACCATTGAAAAGTCTGCCAACTCCTGGGTTATGGAAACGGTGAGGTGGCGCTGTTGTCGATGTGTAAAGCGCAAAAAATAGTCGAGCTAATTAGAAGGGTAGTTGTGTGGCTTTGTAGTGAAGAGTTTCGTTTGCATCGCTCTAAAGCATATTTTCAAAAGAGGATCAGTGGTCGTGGATTAAAATCAAGATTGCCGGTGACAAAAATGCGGCAAAATTTTACTAAAGATTAGTGGAAGCTTGCGGCGAAAATGCATTAACGTGTAGGATAGTTGCACAATGGGTTAAACTGTTTTGTTCGAGTCGGAATGATCCTAAATTAAAGCGTCAATTAAATGAATGGCGTCATTGAGGTTCGCCATGTCCACAGAAATTTCGATAGGAACCCAGTAGTCGCAAGCTATGCTGATTATGGCTTGCGATTGGGAGGGTGTGATTCTAACTCCTATTTTGCTTGCAGAACAAAGTGTCAACGCAGACTACTATTGCTAATTTCTGTAACACCCTCTGCGTTCAGTTATGCGGCGCAAATGTCCACATTTATTGGAAAACAAACCTCCTATCGTGTTGCAAGACAACTCTCATTGTCATGTAACAAAAAATGTCACTCTCCTATTGTGGGGGTGGCAGTGGGAAATCTTGAACCACCCTCCTTACTCACCCGACATGAATCCTCGATACTTCGATTTGTTTCTGAAGCTGAAGGAACCTCTCCGAGGCCGTCGATTTTATGATGTTTCTCCTGTACCCAGCGCAGTAGGATTCTCCGTCGCTGACGTCAACAATCACCACCTTGCCAATGGTTTCCAACGGTTTCTCGACATTCGGCAAAAGGTTATTAGCTTTTCTACTGATTATATAGAAGGAATGTAGTGCAATAATACTTTTAAGTTCATTAAAAAAATATTTGTACCTGTGTTGCCATTACTTAATTTTCAGTAAAAAAAGAATTAGATAAGTATTTTCTAGAATTCTAAAAATATCAAAACTGTAAAAAAATAAAGATGACGATATAAGAAATATCAAATATGATGTTGAATGAAACGTGAATTGCAACATTCCGACTTTAAATTTAATATTTCATGCACTTAAATAATTTTTTTTAGAAACTAATGAAAATTAAAGTTATATGTTAAGTAGGAAACGCGCTTAGAATTATTAATTATCAATCTGTTTATCGCACGAAGTTTGAAAATGGAAAAAAAGTGTTATTTCATTTTAACTGAAATAATTAACGTTCAAACTGATAAGAAAAACTCTTTGTTGGAACATTATAACTGAAAAAAAAAAACATTTAAAAACTAATTCCTTTAATCAAAACGACCTTATAATTTTGCACCTGAACAACTTTTGGGAAATATATAAAGACTAGTGATCAGATAAATTGATTGCTTACTTTTTGACACATTTGGGAGCCACTTTAGGAATATTAAGGATGGACCTCGTAAATTCGAACCACAATCAAGTGACGAGGATGAATTCTAAGTTGGCATTGAGTCTCAACAGATTTTGCATACATCACCCTTTCAACATGATAAGTTTTAGAGGCATCCAGGGACGTCTTTTGATCCCCTGGGCCCCTATGAAAAAGGAGGTCCTACCTACGACCGTTAATTTAGGCAGTATATAGCAACCATTGTCAAATACTCGTTCAAACGGTAATTTAAAACCAATAAATGTGCTCGACTCACAGTCTCACAAACCGGCTAGATCGATGGCCGCATTTCGACTAAACGAGTTGAATGACTGTGTTTATGGCAGTGCTTCTCAAACTTTCAATATTCGCAACCCAATATTCAATCATCATTTTCATTGCGCCCCACCCCCTCCATACAATAACAATGCATTGAATTCAATAATACTATACTTTGACACTAATGAGACAATATGAATTTAATCTCCTATGTGCCACCGACGTATATAAACGTCTCACTCAGCCAAAGCATTAATTTTCTGGACGCATATGTACGTCTTTCCGAAGTACGATCTTTTCTGAGCACTGATATCCATACAATTATTCCGAAGACTTTAGAATGCAATAAAAGGATCTTGACAGTGTATGCGGAGGATTTATTTATTTCAGAGGATATGCTTATTTATTTCTTTTCTCTCCCTAAAAAAACATCAAAATACGCTCGCCTACGTGGTAAACGGTAGTATTGGGGAGCGAATCGCATAACTTTTAATCGGCAGTTAAGGAATGAATTATAAACCGTACAAAAAATTATCAAGAAAGTCTTAATACAAGCCCATGGGGTCACTGGTAATTATCCCTCTTGTTTTTAAATTAGTATTGCCAAATTAATTATAAAATACTTTGTGCAGTATACTGATACATTTATGAGTGCATTAAATCCGTGTGAATGTGCATTTTATATTTTATTATTTCAGAAAGCATTTTGTTTGTTTACTTTAAGGTATCCGACTACGTTCGGAACCGGGATTTTAAAAAAGCCCTTAAATGGTTAATTTTCATGATATTTAGTTTCACTTAGATTAGAATACATGTATATAATGGTTTTAAGGACACATTTTGGCAAAAAAAATTATTTAAATACAATATTTCGGCAAAAAATTAACTTAGAATAACCTTTTTCTAAATGTTCTCCTTTTGTGAAAATTGCTTCTATTATAATAATATTTTGCCTGTATATAGCTCATACCTCTGCACAGAGGCTCAACTATAAATTTTGAAAAATTCACATTATTTTCAGAGTTACAACCAGTTGAAATAATTATCGGCGTTTTTTTTCGTAAAATTTCTCCCCTCTGTTGTCGTAAAACATGGATAAACCCACGTCTAAGTTATATATTTCAAAAATTCTTGTTGAACCTCTGTACAGAGGTATGAGCTATATACAGGCAAAATATTATTATAATAGAAGCATTTTTCGCAAAAGGAGAATATTTTGAAAATGGGTCATTCTATGTTCATTTTTTATCAAAATATTGTACTTAAATAATTTTTTTATTGCAATACTATTCTTAAAACTATTTTATATGCATTTTCTAGTCTAAGTGACACTAAATATATTATAAATATTATATCCATTTATATGCTTTTGTAAAATCATGGTTCCGAATGTAGTCGGATACCTTAAGTAAATTATTAATTTTTTGAATAATCTTTTGTTTTCGACTTTTCAATAGGCTCGCGCCCCCTTCGTACAGTTATCACGCCCCCCAAGGGGGGCGCGCCCCACAGTTTGAGAAACGCTGGTTTATGGTATTAAGCCTAGGTCTAGATATGGACAACGGTCATCACATAATAATACAGTCATTACTTTTGCCAGCTGTCCTGCTGTTTTAAATTCCCTGTTTTTCGGAGAATATGTACGGGAATAATATTTGACCATTGAAAATATCCTGATGATGATTTTATTAAGACTGAGTCGAGAACGAAACGAGACCCGGGCACAGTTGGTCCATGCCTTAAGACGTCTTTGATGGCATCAGGACTCGAGCTCACAGCTCAACAGAAATAATATCGATCACGAGCTCGTGATCATTTCTATTCGGTTACCGTGGCTATGAATTAATGATCAGATTTCGACTAAAATAAAAACTTTGGCTTTATAAAGCTTTCCCTATATTGGCTATATAAAGAAATTTTCCTTTCTATACATGGTGTTGGAGTACTATTTTTTTGTTTGCTACTACTTATTTATTAATTAAATTTAATTATTCCAATGAAATAGTATAGAAAAAAAAAAGAAATCACATTCTCAGAAATTAGGCCATCCTGGGTGGGATTCGGACCCACGCCTTTTGCATTAGAAGTCCAACGCGCTATCCATTGCACTACAAGGACACAAAGAGTGATTTTTCTTTTTATAAATGATGTTGGACTATTATTTTTGCTTGTTACTATTTATTTATTAATTAAATAGAATTAATGAATAAATATTTGAAGAAATTGTATTAACATCAAGTGACAACCACCGCAAGTATTAAAAAATGTATTTTGAACTTGAGTGGATGAATAAAAAGTATTTTATCAACAATTGAACATTTGAACAAGATATTCTAATAAATAAATATAGGGAGAGTTGAACTAATAATAGGAATTGTGAAAAACAGCAGAGGAGAGGAGGGTAATATGGAATAGTTGGAAAGTATAGAATACGGAGATTTTAACTATATTTGTAGCTGCTGATGTGATAGAAAACTATGAGCAACCCAAAAAATAACTCGTGATACATTGCATTGAAAGTTGACATCTGGTAGAAGTAGTATTACTTGCTACCGAACTGAGTGTGTTAAATGATTTTCAAAAGTTTGTGAATGTAAGTTTTCAAACACTTTAAAAAATTAGTAAAGATGTTACTTGAGCATTAATGTACATTAAAAGAAGGAAGTTTGTTACATAATGGTGTTTTTTCAGCGAACAATATTTTGTTCTTCAACTTTAAGGTTCATTTTACAAGATGGCGTGTTATATATAATCAAATACTAAATATTTTAATATATAGAATGCTGGATCTGCTATAATAATATAATTCCCATATAAAAAAGCGAACCTGAAAGAAAAGGACAAAAAGAAGAGGAACCAGAAACTTCAAACAAAAAAAAAAAAAAAAAAAAAAGAAACCGAACATTGAAAGACCCTTTGTTAAGAAATTAAACTTAGACCGTCCTTCTAGGCCGAGACTCGCTAGAAATAAATCCAGTGTTAGAAGCGACGAATCGTTCTATTCTGATGTATCATTTGATGGACTTTATGCAATCATTTAAAGAATTAGGAAACAAAGACATGAATTTGTGATGGAAAATTCTCCGAAGATCACCTAAGGGAAATTTGAATTCAATGCTTCATTTGTTTTCTGTAGGCTCAGCTTGACTCTTCTGGAGCAGGAAAAAAAAACGCTACATTTGCAGCTTTTGTAAGTAGACTCGAAATAGATATGATTTACACGTAATCTTGAAAATATGGTTTTTATAGTTAAAAATAACTATGTTTTATGAAGTTTAATTAGTTTTCTAATCATTTAAGCCAACTATTCCATATTATCCGACTAATCCATGATAAATTCCATTTGTAACATTTTTTAGAATAATTTTTTATAAGAACAAAATAAATAGTATTTGTTGACAAGTGACAATTTGCGCATAGTCATAGTATGTAATCATGATGATTCCTGGCGATTTTTATCAAAGGCACTCCGAAGTTCTTATTAGAAATATAAATAATATTCTTTAATGCCCAATTTTCATCTATATTTTACCAATGTTAGATAGCTAGTATGTGGAAAATATTTAAAAAGATTTTTTTCATTTATACATATGGGAGAAAATAGATATGTTTATTGATGAGAAACAAGAAACTGATGGTTGATTTTTGGATTTATGTCTTCTAGTAGAAGCAACAACACACTTAATCAACTAAATAAGGACCTGAAAGAGTAAGATATTTTAATAATTCAAGCTAGTGCCACAAATTAGAAATAATAATGGTCATCATTTTCTGCAGTTAAATAACTTCCCAAAAAACCAACCTATGAATTCCTCGAAATATGCTAATCATGTCAAGAAATTCATATCTTCATTTGATTGTCGTTTCTCAAAATTAGAAAAATATGATAAAATATTTGAAATACTTTCTTATCATTTATGCTAAATAGCACTGATGAAAATTTGCAAAAGTAATTAATTGAATTACAATGCAACAATGAAATGTAACAGCTTTTTAGGTCCCCCTTAAAGGTTAATTTTTATAATATTTACACACATTACAATTCAAAAGATATTTCAATTTAAGATTCTTTACACAAAAAGTCGCGAGTGCTTTTAGATCCCCATATGTTTATGAAACATCTTTTTCAAAAATAAAATTTGCAAAGAGTTCATCACGTCTTTCATTACCTGAAACCAATTAAGAAACCACCTAAGGTGTTCAACGTCTGACATAAATAATAGATATACTAAAATTAAATAAAGGATAAGCAAATACACCTTTCTCTGCTCAATTAAGACTTGAGATTTAGTTATATTGAATCATAGTGTAACACACAGAGTAAAGTTGTAATCCTTTTGTAATTATATTATAATTTTAAAAGCGTGTTTACATATAGTGTGGCTCGATGAGTGAGTGGTAAAACCATTTAGGCTTGCCAGGCTTACTCTAAAGTAGAGGTCTTCAAACGTTTTCAACTCACGGAACCCCTGGAACTCGAAAGTGCTTTCGTGGAACTCCATTCCATACACATACTTCGATAAATATATCTCAAAATAATATTTAAAGTAGATCAACATGTTATAGGCAATTTATGTAAATCCAATTAAAAAAGTATTGTATTCATTATTAAATTCTGATCTAATTTTTAGTATAATTTACTCATTAATATTATTAAATGTCAGCTACCCATGCATTATATTTAGTAACTCTGTGTGGGATATATTTCGCACTTCCAAAAGTTAAGCACGGAGAGGAAAATGCTAATTTCCGGAAGTCAATCAGAATTGAAGAGGATGCAATTCGCTGCAGAGGTAGATGGAAGTATGCAAATATGTTAGGTAACAGTCAATCGTGCTTTCATGTCAAGAAATATGCAAAAAGGGCAGTCTTATAAGAAGCCAGCTTTATGAAGGGTTACAGAAGTTGATTGTAAGTGCTGATAGAAGGTGTTTAAAACTTTCGCACAATTTGTTTTCAAGACATAAGCGTTTCTATGAATTCCAGCAAATGAATGAAAGATTCTGAGAGCTGGCGTGCTGTGGGGCGTATTGAAGCAGGACAGCCGATCACAGATGTTGCTCTTTTCTTCGGCGTTCATCATTCTGTAATTTCACGTTTATGAAAACAATTCCAAACCACAAAGGCAGTTGTCCGTAGGCGGTCGCCCAAGGGTTACAACCCCCGCGGAAGATCGATATCTTACTATTGTAGCCAAGTAGAATCACAGAGCGACCTCCACACGTGTGACATCTATGGTTACAGCGTCCATTGGTAAGGCTATATCTGCAAGCTACTGCTCTCCGAAGATTACATATGAATGAATTGCATGCCCGGGTACCTCGAGTTTGTGTTCCTCTATCCATCCAATCAAAAGGGACACGATTAAAGTGGTGTCGGGAACATGACAATTGGACTGTGTCTGACTGGGGCAATTTCATGTTTACTGATGAGTCAAGATTTGCTCTGGAACCAGATGACAAGCGTATAAGGATATGGGGCGAAAACAAGGAATACGCAATCAGTCCCAAAACATCACCAAACATCACGCATTCCGAGGCGGAAGCATTATGGTGTGGGCAGTAATTTCATTAGGATACTGCACCGACCAGAACATCTTTAAAAGGGGTTCTGTGACGGCTGTCCGGTATAGAGACGAAGTCCTAGAACCCATTGTGAGATTGTACGCTGCAGCAGTTGGCCCTACTTTTGTTTTAATGGATGATAACGCACGTCCCCATAGAGTTGACATCATCGATGACTACCTGGAGAGTGAAGAGACTGCGTGTATGGCGTGGCCAGCATATTCACCCGACCTTAATCCCATTGAAAATCTTTGAGATGCTCTCGACCATGCTGTATCTTCACGTTTCCCACCTCCAGCCACTTTTATTGAGCTGGAAACTGCTCTACAAGAAGAATGGCGATTGCTTAATTCTGCGGTGGTTGACCACCTAATTGAAAGCATGGTCAGAAGGTGTAAACTTTGCATACAGATGAGGGGGGATCACATACCCTATTAATGTCCTTTTTTCATTTTATGATGTTTATTTTCACTTCATACATAATTCTGTTTAAGTCTCCAGTATGACATTATCTGATAACTTACAAAAATTTAATATTGTTTTCATTTCTGTATATAATTATTGATTTTGTTTTATGTATAAATATATATGCTACTTTACTGCCAAATTTTGTATCAATCAAAGTAGTATTTGCTGATTTTTTTTGCATTTTACATCTTCGTGCTTAACTTTTGGAAGTGAGTGTATATTTAACACAAACTATCTAAGTCTCGGTTTATTGAGATTAAATGCAATTGCATTACATATTCTAAGTTTCCGAACTTACTTCTGACTAAACTTCTTGTAGCCACTTCGTTGAGAAATATATTTCACTTAAACTCAACGTTCTGAGTGGCATTTAAATGTTTATAGCTGCTTGAGAGACATCTTGTATATTTTTTATGAATTTGCAAATAAAATTTAGAAGCTGTTCTTGCTTAAATTTAGTTTTTAACATCAACTTTGTTGATATGTTCTTCCCTTTCCTTCATTACAGGTATTGTTTCTCACAAATGTAAAGAAGTACACTATCCATTAGAATGCTATTTAGTTTTGCAAGATATTGTGATAACTAACGAGTATAAAATTATCTCGTGGAATCCGAGATAGTAAACAATAGAATATTCACAATCTAGTTGAAAGTGTATATAAAAAAATAAAACATTTTAATATTTTTTTATATATTATAAAATTTTAAAAAGTGTTGTAAAATAAAGTTATTATACATCAGTGACGGTTTTTATCCATTGGGCTCCCAGGGGCCCGGATAACCTGGACTTAACCATATTTTCTGGTTATAAATTGCAATCCACCAGTGCCAAGGGGGCCCATAGATCTTCTGCTTCCTGTGCCTGAAATGAGCTTAAATCAGCACTGTTATATATAAATAAAATAATATGAGCTTTAGATACTTTAACTATAGAAACTTCATGGAGAACGGGGATCCCTTTCTCATGCCTATTTATTTCTTGAGTTTTTTGTGACTTGTGGAACCCCAGGGTATCATGGAACACAGTTTGAAGACCATTGCTGTAAAGTAACTGGAGTGCTGTTGGGAACAAATTTTATAGTTTTGAACATAGAATGTGATGAGGAAAATATTTTACTTACTCCTACAACAAGCCGAGTGAATATTTTAAAGTTTGGTTGAGTGAGTGTTTATTAATATCGCACTATAAAGCAAAACGAGGGCTATTGGTGACGGATTCATAATTCTGAACCTTGGTCAAGTTGCCAGGATGACACCTGAATTGGCACCTCCTCTTCAAACTATCCCACCGCGCCAACGGGATTACATTGAGCCTCGAAAGAGTTAACGCGCATCAGCCCCTTTACACGGTGGGACTTCAGGGACATTAGGACTCGAACTCATGTCACGCCCCCTGTGAGTTCATGACAACAGCCACTAGGCTACCGTAACCACTCAGGTCCGGTTGAAGTTAAAATGCGAAATTCTCCATTAATTTGAAAGACGCTTTTTCAGAGGAGCCAGCTCTAAAAACCACGATTCGTCTCAATCACTGCCACCCATGACCTCTAGGACATTGCAGACCCTCTCAAAGCACGTATTTCTGTTTATAGGCTATGCTAAAACATAAATTATTAAGCAGGGACTTGATTGGTTTTTTATTTCATTTTACATTTACAGCTTCAAGGGGGATCCCATCTCATGTCGAACTTTGCGGCTGTGAAATGGCGGACAAATTAGCAAAGGAGGACTGTAATCTTTCAACTCCTTCAACATCCACCCTTACCTATCTGGAATTATACTCGTTAAAAAAAATCTCAAAATTTGGTGGAGTGGAGGGATCTTCCTACTCACTACTGGTATCCGGGTAATAGACCCGGTCTGGCCCCAGCCTTCAGTGTGACAGATGTTTCCAGACTACACTCTCTCGTTTTGCTAGTGGTCACATCAAGTGCCTCTCATTCTCAGTGAACAAAAAAATCTTCTCTATCTGTGCAAGGTGCCAAGATCACCAGGCTTCCCCCGAATATATAATGCGTTGCATGGATCTCAAAAGCAAATATATCTACACTGATCTCCTTCTTGAGATGGACTTTTTGAGAGTCAACGATTTAATTGATCTTGTCTGGCTTCGTCAGACTTGAGGATTAGCAGCAACAACAACAACATTTATGGCAGTGCTTCTCAAACTTTCAATATTTGTGACCCAATTTTTAATCATAATTTTCATCGTCTCTCCCCCCATACAATAACAATATACCGAATGCAATAATAATGTACGTTGACGTCAAGCTACAATCCAACACACAATTATAAAACGTACAAATTATAAAGATAAGTATTAAATTTTGTATATGCTACTTTTAAATAATAAATGTTTTAAGTAAGTTACTTTTATGTGATAGGATGAGAGTATTATGTTATTTTCCCTTTCTATATTTATATCCCAGTGTAAATGTGTATTTTATTTTTTGATTATGTCAGAATATATTTTGCTTTCCTTCCTTTCAGTAAATTAACAATTTTTTAAAGTAATCTTTTATTTTCGACATTTTTTCGAGATGTTCACGCCCCCACTTTGGGTAATCACTCCCCTCAAGAAGGGAAGAAGGGGGGGGGGTGATTTTTGGCGTTTGAAAATCGATGATTTATAGTGTAAAATATTAAATGCTGTTTCGAACAAAAGTATAAATTGTAAAATTCTCCTTTATGTATCTCTCCAATAAGTTTATCAACTCTTTCAAATGAATTTCAGTATTCAGTAAACTAGTTTTTTTATACCAACTAGTGTTTTTTGGTGCATAATAATAAATCTTAATATAAAAATAATGCACTAGATAAAAAAAAAATATTAAAGAAATAAAAGGAGAAAACAAAGATCTGTCTTATTGAAAATGCATGTATAAAAGGTATATCAGTACAACGATTGCAAAATTTCTGTGCAAATAGAGTAAACATAAATGATGGGAAATCACAGAGGAATGCGTGATCGGAAACGCTTTCCTGGAGTGGTAGTGTAGGCTCAAAACACAAAAAAGACAGGACAAGAATAAGAAGAGAAAACATGTTTGGTTCAGCACAAAAAAGTTAAGAACAACGAACATTAAAGGGATACGACGTTACTATGAAGGATCCGCCAGACAATCATATGTAAGATGACCAGTTTTTTTACAATGAAAAGGAGGACGGAGGCGCGCAAAAAATTTAAGAAAAAGTTACAATGTAAATATATGAAACATTTTATTAATTCAAATTAAAATACGCTAATTACGCTTGCATTCCTTTTAGTTATTTACTTAAACAAGTATTTTCCCATTGAATATTTTTTGTCAATATATCATTTTCTAATACATCGGAAATTTCGGAGCAAAAAGTATCCTTCATACTGAATTTTACAGTAAGTGCTGCAGCTAAAATATCAACATTCAATCTTGATTTCTAACGTGTCCAAAAATCATTACCAACAAAAAAAATTCTTTCAACTTCTGCATTAGTTCCAGGGCATCACAACGTAAATTCAACAAGAATAACTAAATTATCACTTAGAAAATGTTCATTTTTGAAATAGTTAAGTACTGCCATCCATCTTTTATCAATCTCAGCATGCTGATTTTCCAATTGTTCCAATTTATTAGAGTTTAAATATACATTTCAGTCTTCTTATTTCTTCAAACAGACAATTGTCATCGATTTTAATATCAGTCATTTCTTTCTATAAAGAACTCCGTTTCTCTAAACAATTTTCTACATCTGACCATTTTACCTGGGATGAAGTCAAAAAACACCATTGAAAACTATTATTTCTCGTGATATTCGTTTCAAACCATTCTTTTACATATTGGAAATACGTTTGGTTCTCCTCTCTGGATAGAGATTAACAGATTGGTTTTAAAAATTGAAAAGGAGGACAAGTAGGAGGACACTTTTCGAGGAAGGACAGAACCTATGAAAGGAGGATTGTCCTCCCTAATGGAGGACGGTTGGTCACCTTATCATATGAGAAATCTTGACATGACTGGCCCATATACTGGTACCGGGATCGTTCTGTACCAGATCTAGCACAGTGTTCTTGTTGTTTGGAGTTCTTACACTTCGCTCACGCTCCTGAGTGCCCACGATAAAGAATCCACAGTCGGACAATCTCTGGTGCAAGCGTGCAAAGAAAGCGTGGCAGGGAGTTTGCCTCCTGGGGTAACGTTGGGCGTATAGCCATTGCGCGGCTCGTTCATTGCAATCAGCTGCCCCGTATGTCAGATGCATATCAGCGAGCTCAGCGTTCGTGTAACGTTCCATCTTATTACCGCTATGTCGGCAGGTGAGATGATGCTCCATAGCGAGCGCAGTAGCAAAAACTTCGAGTGAGCAAGCATCGTTATTGGATGATGTTTCGGTTTACGTATTGCCATCTATCGTGTTCACCAATAATGACACACGTTCCAGCATTTTTACTGTACTAAGAATATATAATAAACATATTTTTTCCTCTTATTCTTGTCCTGTCTCTCTTGTGTTTTGTGTCGTCACTACCACGTCAGGAAAGCGTTTCCAACCATACATTCCTGTGGGATTTTCCTTCGTCTAGGTTTACTTTGTCTGCCTGGAATTTGGAACCGATGTACTGATGCATCCTGTATGCTAACTGATATACCCCTTCTTCGAGAGGGAGAGTTGAAAAGTGAAACAACCTATATAGAAGGATAAAAAAATTATGATCAATTTCTTAAGCTATGTTTTGAATAATGTTGAATAAACTGCGAAACTATTTGACGGAAAAGGCCGTAGCATACCAATACCAAATTAGTGTTCCTAAGAATTATGTATCTTAGCATAAGCACGTTTTAAACACATAAATCAAAACAAATTAATTTCGGTATAACCTTATTTCGTCAAAATATAGCAGCGTCATTTGGAGCTCTGAGCAAAAACCCAGTTGCCAAATCAAGAAATATAAATTTAATTACTGAAAAAACATTTTTTTTTAAAATGAATTATCCGAATAACAATTGTAATTTTGTTTCAAAGAATAAAATAAAGAATACTTACAGCAAAAAAAAAATTAAGTAAAATTATTATAAAAAAATTCAATCCTTAAAAAAATATGCATGAAATGTAAAGTTTTATACATTTAGAGTGATAAGGAAAACGTCATATTACCAGAACTATGTAAAACGCATAAAAATTGAACTTAAATAAAATATAAAAAGAATTCCGAAAATCATCTTCAAGGGGTACACCATCATTACCCATAGTTTCTACATACCAAATTTCAAGCGACTGAGTCATTCTGTCTTTGTGTTACATCACAAGCACACGCACCATGCGTTTTCATTTTTTAGAATAGATAGGACTTAATACTCACGAAAATTTGAGCGACTGTGTGCAAATATAAAAAGAGACCTCCAAATGCAGTAATTGTTTTCTAAACATGAACGAGAACAGTTTTCCACTATTTGCTGCGTATCGTGCAATCTGGGGACTTTGTCTTTATTGACACCATGACTCTAAAGCAACTAATCCGACAAACTAAACCATTCGATGTTCTTCTCAGTTGAAAATTTGTTGCTGTCGTGGCTAATGCCACCTGTCTGACGTAGTAAGAACGAGGCCCACGAAATTCATCGTGGCAAGGGGCTAGAAGTACGCCTGTCGTTGGCCTTGAGCACCATACAGGTGACAGTACGAATTAGC
>BMAV01015025.1:102370-119920 GCA_019973955.1 Trichonephila inaurata madagascariensis
CTATTGGACTGACATTCATAACTTAAATTTTCTGTATTAAAAAAAAAATTACTTTACAAGAATATAACTTCCTCGGCTTAAGTGTAGTATAGGGGGGCCACATCGGATTTAGCGATTTTTCTTCGGATTTGGCGATTTTTATCTAAATGTCATGGTGAGATATCGAATTCATTCTAAAATAAATAATAAATAACTCCGAAAAAAGTACCTTGGCAACCGCTTTTTGTCGCCAAAAAAAAAAAAGGCCGGCGCCACGGGCCCCCCCCCCCTATATACAACACTTTAACTACTTCCTCTTCCTTTTTCCAAAAAGTATCGAAACAAAACATCAAAATTGGATATATGCTGAAATCTTTCCTTCTTTAAAAAGTAAACGATGATTTGAGAGTTGAAAGAAATGATTTTCTATCAGAAAATTTTAATTCATACAGATGTAAGGAAAAAATTATAGAGAATCTGTAGTTTAATCAGATACAATACTTAATAAGAATACAATATATACATATATATATATATGTTTTTTCTTTAAGTAATGAAAGCTGAACATTTCTTAAATCCACAGCCCAGATAGACTCTATTGGTTTCCTTTACGCATTTTTAGAAGAGTTCTGATAAAGAATTTTGATGCAAATGTTTTGTAGCAAAAATTCCTAACAGATGGCAATTTGAAATTCGAATTATTATATGATATTTCCAAAATAGCAGATGTAAACAAATCGGGGACTGAAAGATAAGGATTTATGCTTTCTGAGGAGAAATTTTCTAATACCATAACTAGAGCAAACATTGTTAGATGCAATGTATGAAAATTTTAAAATGCAAACTAAGGAAGATTGTTAACTGGAAAGGAAAAAGTAATCACAAACATTACTTTTACATAAGAAATACATTATAAATCTCTATATGAACAATAAACAGAACAAATCAAGATGTACAACTTAAAAAAAATTAAAAGACAATGTTCATTTCTTTTGCTAAAGCATTTTGCTCTAT
The DNA here is from genome assembly GCA_019973955.1 of Trichonephila inaurata madagascariensis. NCBI lineage: Eukaryota > Metazoa > Arthropoda > Arachnida > Araneae > Nephilidae > Trichonephila > Trichonephila inaurata. The sequence continues at coordinate 103,364 of BMAV01015025.1, forward strand.
GTAAGGCCCAGTATGAAAACCATTTAACAGGAAGTACATGGAAAAATAAGTTTTTACCCATGATGAAGTATATAGATTTACTTAAATAAATACAACCACAAAAAATAAATAAAAATATACTCTATTAAAAAACATGCTGAAAAAGATGTATGTTGTAGTAAATTACGGTGCAGCAATTAAAAATTAGTGTATTAAACGAAGTGGACTGTAATTTAATAAAATGTAAATATTTACACAACATTTTGTTCATGCATATGCAATGAAAGTAATGGTATCTTATGGTACATGAACAATAATAAATATTTTTCAGAAGCAACAAGAATGACCATATGATCTCAATTTACCTCAGGGATTACAACCCTGGAAAAGAAAAACAAGAGCTGATTGGCCAAGGCCAAGCACAGGCTCATGTTGGATGAAATATAACAACCAACGTCTGAATCTAGTTCTGAGAATGCAAAGAACGTTTCAGTAAAAGTTTTATGATTGTTGAAGGTTTCCCTAACAATAGATTAAACAAAAAAAAGAGCAAAAAAATGTTAAACTGAACTCACACAAACAGAAAATATTTTATATTTTAATACTGTCACAGAAACAAATTCATTTCTTTATCAAAATGACATTCAGAGTAAAACTATATCGATACACACATACAAGGCTATTATTCATATATTTCAAACCTTACCATAGCATTCCTTGAAAGAATGAAAACTGACTGTTATTGCACTTATATTATATATGGTGTTTCAAATCAGCATCGAGAACTTTTGTAAAAAACAGTTTTATTCAGCGAGCAATAGATACATCTTTTGCTGAGAGAAAACGAACACCAAGTGACAAGATTTTAATTGGGCTGTATACTTATTTCTAGAACTGTTAAATGACATTTTTAGTTCATGTTTTCAATAGGAAAGAGAAGTGTGGAAGCTTATATATGAAGACTATAAAATTTAATGAGCTGGAATTAAAAATGTTATGTTTAGAATATCTTTTCTGAGAAATAATTAAGTGCTTAATATAAGATTAGAATATGTTATGAAAAATAAAAGTTAAATGGTAAATAGGAAATTTTGTTTTAGATCTAATTTAATTATCCTTACACAATCACACACACACACACATATATATATATATATTGGCACAATGCAAACTTATAGACCAGAAACAAGATTATCAGGATGAAACTTTTAAAAACCTAGTCATTACATATTAAATATTTTTTTAAAAAAACAACCCAAAATTGTTTCAAAAATGTGTAAACATCCCCCAAGATTGAATTTTTGATGTCCTTCCTGATACCCACTTCCAGATGAGTAAAAAATAGAATTCCTTTAGTCCACAAGTATAATTCCAAAAGTGTTTATAAACATTCCGATATACATATCTAACTGATTAGATAATGTATCACTCTTCATTTATCATACATGGTGAGCAAAATAATTTTTTAAAACTTATATAAAAAACAATAAGAACTTCGGTTCACTGTAGTAGAAAATTAAAGATTGATTCGATTTTAGGTATAAGTCTATAAAACTACAAAATTCCTTCTATGTGAATTGATTTAGTTTCATTACGTACTAATTGTAAATTGGCTTTACTGGTTACAGGAATTATGATTCTAATCTACTGTCAAGATTAGGAAACTGATGTTTAGTGATAATATTCATTTTATGTCGGTAAAAAAAATAGTTTTTGTAATGATTAAGGGCTGAATTCATTATTAATAATAATTAAATATTAATAAATTTGATTAAAATAGCAAAACTTTTGTACTTTTTTACGAATTTTTTTTTAAAAACACAAAATCTTTTACAAACAACCCCCAAACATAAGGGTTTTTTCATCAAAGAAATTTCTCAAATATTTTTTTCACTCCTAAAACAAAATTAATACTAAAACGGCATATTATTAAAAACAAAAGAAGGGAAAATATATGCTATGAATATTTTTGTAACAGTTTGTCTGTTTTTTGAATTTGTCATAATATTTGTAAATGACTAGCTGCAATTAATCAAGAAAAATACTGAAATACATTAATCTTTATAACTCCATCTTACACTAATAATTCATTTAATATAGAATGCATTCCTTTAATCTTTGGAAGAACCATTTCATTAATCAGAAGTCAGTTTTAATTAAAAATAAATTTAAATGGAAATATATGTTATTAATTCGATATACTTTTAAAAATAAGTATTGAAAATGCTTAACTATGTTTCACCTAATAAAAATGATTATGGAACATAAAGTATTAAAAGCAATAAAATACTTTGGGTGGTTTCTATACTTAATATTCCAATTTTATGCCAATAAATTGCAGTTAAATATTTAGAAAAATCGATTATTTACAGTTATTTCTTTTGCAAGTGATTATACCTTTAAAAACAGTCAAACCACGTTATAATTTTTTAAAACAATAACAGAAATAAAAATTTTGCGAAGAACCTCTTCAAACCTGTCATATTTTAAATAAGTAAAAAAAAAAAATTGGTGGTTTGATTTTTCTAATAGTTAAGAAGTCAAAATGCAAAGAAAAAATTAAGTTTTTATAAATAGTTTGGTTATACTGAAAGTAACACATATGTGCACCTCCGGTCTTAACAGCAACATTAAAAAAAAATCCAATTTTCCTTCTGAATTAATAATTTTTTTTTTTAAATGGAAGAAATGCATAATAATGAAAAACGAAATTTTCCAAAACAACTATTTCTTTATGCAAAGGTAGATTTTGCATTTAATATAAAATTTTTAGATTTGCAACCTTCATATCTACATTTTAATGCAAATTTGTCTGCTATAAATCAAGGGGAAAAGGTCTTATTCTATCATACCGAACATCGGAAAAAAGTTGTAATCTAGCTTTTACTTCACAGAAATTTATCTCTTGTTATATCATTTATACCCTCTTTGTCTTCATTTTCAACAAATACATCAGCTTTATCAGTTAAAACTACATGTTCAGAATTCCCTTTGTTTAAATACACAGAAGTAGTCACGTTGATTCATAATTTCCTCTAATTCTTTAAAAATTAAATTTTTCTAAATCAGAATATAACAATAATTATAAATTATTTCTTAAAATATATTTGTATAACATAAAACTAAGATTTAAGAAAAAAAATTCAATTTATGACCAGTTACAAATAAACTGAACATCGAACTAGCACAGCATGCGACCAGATAAAAAAATTTCTATATAATCTTTATGTACTTCTAAATTTTTTAAAATTGTTGTTTAGAATATAAATATCTTGATACATATTCATACTTAAAATTAAGTGCATAACTAGAAATCAGCAAAATAAGCAAATTATCGTAATAAAAAATAACATTACATGCAAAATTTGCATCAAGAACCGAACATCAGGAATTTGCTTCAGGAGATGCACTAAAGTTACTTCTAATTGGAATACTAAAGCCGTTAAAAGAGTGATTATTATATGATCTACCGATTCTTAGAAAGCATCTAAATCAAAATAAAAAATATGAAGTTCAAAAATTTTAATTAAATAAGAAAAAAATACAAGTGTAACCATCTGATGGTAAAACTGAAAAGCATTAATGTGCATGAATGATAACCTTCGGGCTCATTTGACTGCATTCATTTGTTAATCAGATACAAAGTGAAAATCAAAGGTATACATATGTGTACCATGGGTCTGAACAGGTTAAGAACAACTAATATATTACTCACTACACAATATTTTTCTTACAAGTGTCTGTTTTCTTGTAAAATAATATATTGTATATTTTTTATTTTGCGAATTTACCATTGCAGACCTAGTACATCCCCAAGAGCTGATATCACTCTTTAGAGCGGCACCATATAGGCGATACCAAATATTGCAAGTAATTTTGACACCCAGTTTCCTCCCTTGTCTTTTAAAATAATATTGGGTAATACAAAAGACTAAATTGGAAGACATACAAGATCATACATTTTAAAAGTAATATTTAAAATAATTCGTTATTTTGCAAAACACTGTACAGTAAATTATAAAATTTGTTTTACTTTCAAAACACATTAAGATTAAAAATTTAATTATTACTGAATCCTGCACACATTCAACTTGAACTAAACAAATGACTCAAGCCATATTATAAGAATATTTTACTTCCATAAAGAGAAATTACATTTAAAGATATGAAATGTAAACAAAATAAAATTGATAACACTAAAAAAATAAAATACACTAATATCCACTATCAGAATGAAACATAGACATCAAGCCACAAATATTAAAACATATTTATTTCTAGTTCATTTTTTTTCTGCACAATTATAATACAACAGATTGGTGTACAGAGAAAAGATGCTTGAATTAAATTTGAACTAGATGTTCAACAATAACAGTTAAATTTTATAAATTAAATTATTTTCTAAAACTTAAGAAGAAGCAATTTTCTCTGCTGCCTGGACACATTTACCCATCGTAGCAGATGCTCGACTAATAGAATTCGTCATATAGAAATCCTTCAAAAACTTCAATTGGGTATCTATTACACTTGAATCTATATTTAGAGGCTGATCCTAAGCAACAGAAAGAAAAATAATTTTATAAATATAAAATAATCTATTGTAATAAAGTAAAGTGCTACATTGTTATTAGTAAGTTAAGGATTGTAACAATATAATTATTAATATAGCTGATACAATTTACAAACAAAATTAATGAGATGTAAACAATGTTGAAATGTAAAAAACAAATACTCTTATAAAACCCATATCTAATTCCACTGCACAGGTCTTTCTCTTTTCAGAGCCAACTGGTTTCCAGAACAATTGTGCTTATAACACTGAGTTGAGGTTGAACGGCATTATTTCTGCTCACAAAAACATAGACTTTCTTAAAATAAAAGGACATGACAACTGTGACCACCTCGATATGCACTAGAGCAGTGGCCTTCAAACTTTTACAAGGAACCTTTAGAACTATAAGGTGTTTTAGGGGAACCTTTAGAACTATAAGGTGTTTTAGGGGAACCCTATTCCACACAGACATAGAAGAATATATCTTAAAATAGTATTTGAAGCAGACCAACATGTCATATAGGTACACTATGTAACAAAAATATTAAAAAAGTATTGTATTTGTTATTTAAATTTTAATATTTTTTAGTATAATTTAGTCATTAATTTACATTTGTGATTAACCCTCTAAGCGGTCTGCACTTAAAGTCTTGCCATTCTGGAAATGCTTCAAAAATGTACCGCACATATTTTTTTGCTTTCAGGTGGGGTTCTCAAAAGTGGTTGAGCCGTATTTTTAAGAATGCGGCTCGGCCTCTTTTGGGAATCTTGCTTGAAGGCAGAAAAAGCATCTCTGGAATGGTGGAATTTTACGTGCAGACCGCTTGGAGGGTTAAAGTATCTTCTACCCATTTAGCAACTGGGATATATGCCAATATTTTTTTTACACAATCTGTCGAGGTCTATTGGAACTATTGCAGTCATATTCCATTTTTTATACATATTTTGTTTTTATAGACACTCACATTGAGAAATACTTTTCACTTAAATAAGCTGTTCTGAATGACATTAAAATGTTTATAGCTGTGTGAGGTATTCTGTGTATCTGTAGACATGCCAATAAATTGTTAAATCTCCTTCATTATAGATGATTACCTCCTCCCCCCTCGCAAATGAAAAAAAAGTTACGTTTTTCATTAGAAAACTATTTAATTTTACAAAACATTGTACTATTGTTTAAAATTATAGTAAGCAAAAGAATATTCACAATCTAATAGATAATACATACAAAGAAAAAAATGTTTTAATTTTCATTTTATTATATTATAATATGAGTTACGAAAGTATTACAAAATAAAACTTTCAGTTTTAATGACTGTGGTGAGCTATAGATACTTGTAATAATACAAACTTTATAGGGATTATGAATCCCTTTTTCATACACATTTATAATTTTCTTTTCATATTTTTTTTATTGTGATTCGTGGAACCTCAGGGTTTTATGGAACACAGTTTGAAGACCACTGCACTGGAGTATAACATGAGAAATTTGAAGTTTGTGAACGGATACATTAAATGTTTAAATGTAAGAGGGGATTATGAAGAAAATAAACTTCTGATATGTAATTAATGTGTTTGATTTTGTATAATTAAATTATTTATATTTTGTGAATGACACTCATACGTTGTGCATAGTAAATTTTATACTTTGCTACTACTTGATGTTAGAATGTCATGATTTTTAAGGAAAATATTTTATTTTAAAACATCTAGTTTTTACATCTTTTTTGTTATTTTATAAGATAAATAAAATGGTATTTCAGAATAATTAAAGAGTTTAGATAGTATTAATTATTTAAAGCCTGGTTATCCAATATCTTTACAAATAATTACAAACAATCTAAATTTTTAAAATTACACCAAAGTTTTTAAAATAAATCTGAATAAAATTTATAAGTAAAAAAAAAAAGAAAATTATGCAGCTCAAAGACTGTAAATGAAAAAAGTAAAATATTATGAAACACATGTATACAAAGATTTAATATTTAATAAGAAATCTAAATAATAACCCTTAAATAGGAGAAAAAATAAAGCATTTATTATGCTTTGAACTTACTGATACAACAGCTGAGCTTTGATTTAAGAAATTTGAGTCCTCAACATGATTATAATGTGTAAGATGAGGAGCAATTTGAGTCATGCGATGCCTAATTTCTGATAATTTATCATAGGGCAATTTGTGTCCAGCAAGCTAAAAAATAAATGAATACAATTATAAAAAATGAAACGCAAAAAATAAATATTAAGAAAATGTTTAAGGTATTATGTTTTAGAACTAATATTTATTTTATAGCTAATTTACATCTAATAGAAAACATGAAAAAAAAATTTCAAAATTAGTAAATTAAATTAATTTTGAAAACTGATTTAAAACTGCCTCACTCTTTTTTGAAATGCTTTAAGAACCCAGTCTATTTTGAGAGGTTTTCTTGAAAGGGTGGTGGAAACAGACACATAGTAAAAGTTACTAATTGAAGAAGCAATTGGAACAAAAGATTGAAAATCAGTATAATTTTGTAATTATATGCTAAAGATATTTACAGAACCTTGTAAATTGAGTTAAATTGTGTTGCAGTTAATACAAATCACATTTTTAAAATGCTTATTGGTAAAGAGAAAGAAATGACAATTATTTAAGTGTATTATTTAAAAAAGCATCAAAAAATATTATTCTGAAATGGACTTTTAATTAAAACATCTAGCAGTTAATTTCTTATTTTTACTTTTTAAAATAAATTTAACTTATATACATTATGATACATAAAATAAAAAAAATTAGTTTTTTTAAACAATTTAAAAAATAATGTAACAAGGAAAATTTTCATTTGAATTTTAGATATAAGTAATACTCACAATATGCCTCAAATAACAAAGATGAAATTTAAGCTACTGTTATAAAACAAACACCTGCGCTTTGCTGATTTAAAATTGTAGTATTCATAGAGTTATGAACTAACCAAAAAAATTAAATTCTGATTCATATACTACAATTATCTTAAAAATACAAAAAATTTTAAATATATTTTTGATATTTATTTAAATTACTTTTCCTTGACTTCACTAATAAAAGAATAAATTTAAATAAACCCACCTCAGATAATGCTCTAATTATTTTCCAATCTTCTTTAGCCATTCCTGGAGGTGTAATAGCCTGTAAAGTTTGTTGAGCCCTTCCTTCTGTATTTACATAAGTTGCCTGTTTTTCAGTATATGCTGCACCAGGCAAAATTACATCAGCCATTTCTGCTCCTTTATCACCATGATGTCCTGTTAACAAAAATAATGCTATATTCCTCAGTATTCCTGCTACATTCCAGTTAATTTATGTTTTGTGTAATTAAATTTTTCAACCAAAAATTTGAAAATTATTTTTCCCCCTAATTTTAAATTTTTATTTTTTTATCCTGCTCCACTAATTCCCACATTTTATCATCAATTAATCAAGTTATTGCAAAGACGCTTTCTCAGCTAACTATTGCTAGAATAATCAGAGCTTATTAAGAACATGGTATGATCAACGGCCCTGTAGATATTTTTATAATACATCAGTCTTGGATACGGATTTCAAAAGATAACATAATATAAAGATAACTTAATTTCTTTTCCTATACATTTGAAATAAATTAAATTTAAACAAAATCATCAATTGAACAATATCTATAAGAAATGTGAATTTGGAAAATGTCAGTTTTTAAATATTAATATTATGAAAATTTTTGAAAAGAGGAACAATTATAATGAAATAAAAAAATCCAGTACTTTGTTTCCTTACATATTAAATAAATAAATTTAAAAACTAAATAATTCAATAATTATTTATTAATTGTATTTCTGAATTATATTGAAACTGAAATAATTTATCTTTTAAGCAAATATTTTAGCTTTCCTGCATGTTATTATTACAAGAATTTATGCATTAATATATAGATATAATCTAAAAGCACTTTTTTTTATCCCTTTTACAATATTTAAATTTATTTTTGAATGATTAATGCTTGTTGAATGGAAATATTAATAAAAGATTATACACAGTGTAACAAAAATTAAATGAAAATATTTAACTTCATTTTTATTATAACAATGTACTGAATTTTTGAAATACAGATTTCTACATACAAAAATCATAATTTTGGAACCATTTAGATTTACATTACTACTGCCAAAAAAAGTTATCTTCCTCAACCTCTCACTCAAACTCATACACCTATTCATTAAGCATTACTTTTGTATTAAATAAATACATTTATCAATTTTTTTTTTTTGAAAAATAAACATCTATTTTAATTACTAACTAATATCCAAATATAGTAAAAAGAAATATTAAACAAGGAAACACAAAAAAAATCAAATAAGGTATTTAAATGAATTTTTTAAAATGTAACAGCAAAAGCCTTGAAACAGTATCAAGAAAAGGATTTAAAACATAATACATATAAATCAAAATATATATCTGAAGGGGAAAAAAAATTACCTGCAACTAAGCATGAAATAATATTTTATTTTAGTACAATAAACATTCTACTAGGAGAAAGAAATGCAATATTCTAATTTAAAAATGCCTGATGTAGTACTGACCCTGATATACAACAAAACAATCTTTAGGAAGCATTTCTCGTGTTATAACACCTTCATCTGCACCACACAAAAATAAAAATTTTGGTTGTAGTTTTTCTATTTCGTCAGGATTTGATTTGTAGCCAACATCAAGAGCACCCACTTGACTTGCAACCTGAAATACAATACAAAGTTTATTTACTTTGCCCTTTTAACTTCATAATTCATGTTTAATTTATATACAAAGAAGTTACTGTTGGGAATATTTTAATTATTTTTATACCATTGCCAGCCAACAAGTATATTAAAAAAAAAAAAAAATGATTTCCTTCAAATAAAATATAAAGCATTAAACTTTTAATATCCAAAATAAATACAAAAAATACATAGGCAAGAATTAAAGATTAAATTTCTACTATTATATATTTTATCCAAATATTTTAAGATGAAAATAGTATTAACCCACATACAATTCAAAACATAAAAACTAACACACTAGGAATGAATTATTGGAATGGGAATGAAACTGACTATACATATACCTTGCAAAAGAATATGCAAATGATTAACTTTGGGGAGCCAATGACCGATCAACTGGAACAAGCAAATTGCAGTTGAGCATCCAGATTGTGTATAAAGAAAAGGACATTCCAATACTAAAGCATAACTTCCATGGGAACATATGAATGAGATTTTATCCACCTACATAGACTATACCAATAACTTGCAGATGGATTCACAACAGTATGAGCAGATGTTACCATCTGAGAGAAGAGAGACATGCAAAAATAGACTATAGGAAGCAAGTTGGTCAAACTGAACGATAGTTTGACATTTGATTCAGAGTGATGCTACCCTGATCCAAATGAATTGACCATTACTTTTAGAAAGTGACCAGAATTGGTGAACCATGGTCGTACAGAATTTCAAGAAAGTATCAATAGACCAAGAGTAACAGCACAATACAAGGACAGAGTGATAATCATATCAGCATTTACAGCCAGATGCCTTCTTATCAAAAATTTGACGTATAACTGGGACGCCAATAACTGCAGTGATAAGTGACTTAGCAAACAGAGACTGAGATTCACGAAAGCCATTGTTCCAACTGCTTCTTACAATTGAACACTGAATGACACTTTCAGTCCCTTTTGTGTTTTAGCAAATGATTTGATGTGTAACCGGGACACAAATGATTGTAGTTATCATCAATAAGTAACTCAGTAAATGATTGCTGAAATCACAAAGTTCAATTGTGTTGACTGTCCATTCCCATTCCTCTTGACCAAGAATTAATGCATACATAACTATAAAAGGGAGGGGGGGGGAGAATACATCCTTTTCAAGCAGAAAGCTAGGTTTTTTTTAGTATTTGTGCATCATGATACAATTCAATACATTTTAATTAAGATAATTTAGAATTAAACTTTCTCATACTTTAGAACTGATCAAAATTTAAATCTCCTTCCTCTTCCATTGGCAGAAAAAGAGAGAGAATGATAGTTTTTAAAAAACAAAGCTTTAGAAATTAGAAATTTATACGTGCACTTTTTCATTAGATAAAAATTATTAAAAAGCTAACAAAATTTATGTAATTTTAAATAGAATGATTTCATATGAAATAATTGAAATTCAACTTTTAAGTTCATAGAAACAAATTTCAACAAGGAAAAAATTTGATAAAGTATTATTTAAGAAAAAAAAATTATATATTCCATTGGAATAAAAATCATTATTCCAATTCAATAATTAATACATTTAAGTGTTTAAGTTTAAAATTATGCTTTGAATAACCATTTCTCCCAGTTCAAAACAATTTTTAGGATATATAATGATGATACTAAATAGAAGAAAGGAGATTAATTGCAGTAATAAATTAATAATAAGTATTAAGTATTGCAGTACAATTCAAGAATTGTATTCAAAGAATTGTTGTACAAATATGCAATAAAAAATGGAATAACAATGAAATACTTTGCTAAAAGTAAAACTAGCCTACATATTTTTCTTTGAGCCAATCTTGTAGTTTCAATAAGAAAATAAGACAATTTTGATGCTTTAAATCAGACATATAAGCAAAATAACTCACACGGTGAAGAATATTCAATGTTTTCCAATTTTCAGACTTTTGACAATTAAGAGCTATTTGCTGCACAAGAGCATGAATTGCTGCACCATCAGGTCTTTGTAAAGTTTCACTACCCAACACAATCATAGGTCGATTAGCAGCAGCTAATTTCTAAAAAAGAGCAAATGTAAAGTTAAAATTTTTTATAAATTGCTATTTATAAATAAATAAAAATACAACTTGATTTTTAAAAAAATTAAAGAATAACATAAATAACAAAAAATCATCTAATAGAAGCTTTTTTTACTAAAATACACTGTTCAGCAAATAATCATTAAAAGAATGTTACTTTAAAATTAATGTGCATGTAAGAAGTGGAAATAAAATAGCATAGTATTTTCACAGCCTTATATATAGTATACACGTTCTTGGATGAAATGTACCAAAATTTGGTGTTAATGCAGAGTAGAGTATGCAGTTTCAATTCAGTATTAACAGTCTTGCTCAAAGAAAGTTTAAAAAGGCAGTATAGTAAAAAAGCAAGTAGTTTTCAAGAATGCACTATGTTCCATGTACAGAGATAAAAAAGATGAGAGAATTCTCAACATTCAGAGAAGAATTACTTTTTTAATGGCATTGTTTGTGATCATGCTTTATTAATCAAATAGTTTTATTAACAGAGAGAAAAAGGTGTTGCCTTTCACGAATTCTGGAAATTGAAAAGGTTACAAAGAAGAAAACAATTGGTACTTACCTTAGAAAATTCATGTCGTCCAGAAGCAATGTCTTTAAGCAAATTTGGTGAATTGCCCAAAAGCTGAAAAATTAGCAAAAAATTTTTAATCCTAAACATATTTTTAAAAAGCATTATGCAGATAAATATAAATTCAAGAGAAATAAGGAACAGATGCTTCATAAAATATACATTATAAAGTTTCATATAACATTTTTAGAAGAAAGGCTAAACAAGTTAAGTTTTTCTAAAGTTGAATGTAGGGATTGCAATATCGGTATACCAGATACCGAATACCGGTATTTTGAGCTATTTGTACAATTTTGTAATACCGGTATTCTCAAATTTAAATACTAGTTTTTCAGTATTTACTAGAAATCTTTTAAAATTGTTTCCATTATATGTTCAGGGATCGCTAACATAGCAAAATAGTATATGTTTTTCTTTGTGTGTTGCCCTAAATGGCAAAATTAATTAGACTGGGGATATAAAGTTGCATCGTACAATCAAGAAAAGTGATAAAATATAAGAATCATCCAAGGAGGTGGGCCAAAACAGCTCAGAGCGATACTGCACATGCGCAGGATTGGTAGTCTGATATTTGTATCAGTGAAAACAAGGTTGTGAACAAAGTGTGTAATATTTCGATATATTTTAAATTATTGAGTTTGTTAATTCACATTGTATTTGCATATCATACTTTAGGGTTCAAAATATTTTTCAGATTCATTATGTAAATGATAACCCATAATAATGAATAAGAATAACTTTAAAGAATATAAAAAATCATTTGATAATACTTCGGTTTGGATTCATTATTCACATGATAAAAAGAATATGGTGCCACAGTGTAAATAAGATGTTCCTTTTCTTTTTTTGTGATTCTTTATATACTGTTATAATTTATAAGTTACAAATTATTTTTGTCATATTTACATTTTCTAATAAAGCAACTGGTAAATAAAACAAAAAAAAAAAACGCCTGTTTTCTTTTTTTTTTTTCTAAAATTTCTACTACCTGTATTAAAACCAGTATCCCGGTATTAAGATCTAAGAAATACCGATATTGGATTTTTGGTCCGATATTGCAATCCCTAGTTGAATGATAAAATGTATTGGAATATTTATAGCTAGATATCGCAAGGGTAGAATAAGTAAGTTTTAGCATATTACTACTGATATATTACTGAGTATTGAGATATTACAAACTAAACTCTAATGTATTGCATACAAATTGGTTATATGAACAAAAGACAGATGTTTTGCATCGCGCATGATCAATACATTCAAAAGATCTCAATACCACTGTGTAAATTAGGGACATGTTGGAATGATTGATTATGTCACATTGCGAAGCAACACAAAGGCTATTAGTGATGGATTTTGTACTTTAGAAGTTTGGTCAAAGGACAAGGATGATATCTGAGCCGACACTTTGTTCTCCAAACTATATCAACATGAGGAGTTTGAGCTTTGATAGATTTAACAAGTAGTGCCTCTACATGGTGAATTATTAGAAGTGTAAGAACTGAAATTTATTCTGCAATGCCAGCCCCAAGTTTGCAAACATAACCACTCAGCTACAGTGGTCACTAGGACATTTTAGAATAGGATGTGAAAGAAAAATATGAGTACTTTCACAATTTGGTTTCACTAAAAGATGAACTAATTATGGTGCGGACTAAATTTCATATGGATGTGATCCTAAATCAAACAAGTAGCATATTTAAGAAAAAATGGTTATCATACTAGGGAGAAATGTAATAATTTAATAATGAATAAAAAGAATGCATTAATTTTTTTTTGTCCAATGTGTTTACAATGACTTATCCAGTTGCATAAAAAATATAGCAGAATCCCATTTAATTTTCTATATAATAGTAATCCCCAAAATAACTTACATAATATATTTACAGTTTTACCTGTTTAGTTCAATAAGAGGATAAACATATATAATTGACAGATGGACAGAAATCTAATATCCATTTAGACATAAATATTACATTAAGTATGAAAATTTACTCCACACACCTATAAAGTTACACATTTATTGTTCTTGTGTTCTAATCTATTTAAATGATATCCATTTTTATACAGTCTACCCACTCAAAATTAAATACTTATGGAAACTTCAGTGATTGCAGGGGATTTATCTTCAATTTATAAAATTATAACTGTAATAACGAACCAAATATATATATATATATAATCTTTGTACATACATATACAGTTATTATTTAAAATATATATATAGTTTTTTTATATGAGAGATATGCTTATTCAAAAAGAAATTGCATTTTACTTTAAAATGTAAAAAAGAAAATGTTATCAACAACAAAAAACTAGTCAATGAAATGTTTTTTCATTAAATTTTTTTTGATGAGTTTAAGTTTTTTCTTTTTGTAACTGGCAATATTTTTACACCTTCAAAGTCATATATCTTTTAAATTTTTAACCCTAACAGATATTGACAAAATAAAATTGGAATTTCAATGCTTTTTTTTTAAATGGGGCTGTAAATTGGTACTTTTTACCATTACAGACCTGATACATTCCCCAAGAGCCTGTATCATTTTTTAGTGCAGCATAATACAGGCATATATCAATTGCCACAACATAACTTTTAAGCCTAGTTTCCTCTCGAGAGGGGGGCACCTGAACTCTGACCATGTGAAATTGTACCAGGAATTTAATTTTGTTGAGAACACCAAAACCAAACAGGCATTCTAGGGATCTTTTTTGCATCATAAAAATCCACAGACTTGAGCCAGGGTGGAACTCACAAATTTGGGTGCAAAAGGCCAGCAGCCAGAATTTCAATACTATATATATAATATGTAAAGTAAATATATATTTATCATTTGATAATTATATAATAATTTACTTTCAATGAGACAGAAAATTTTTCTATCATATCAGCCAGAGATCAGAATAATTAACTGAAACAGGACAAATTATAGCAATGCAATATTACATAAATAATGGTTTAAAAAGTGAAAACATAATTGGTTACCATAAGCTGATGATTTGAAATCTGTATACTTTGCTAATAACACAATTTCAATTTGTTACTTAATTGTATATTATAAAAAATATCTCCACAAAATATGATTGTCAGGAATATAATAAAATATTTCATCAAACTTGACAGTATTTTTTTTTTCAATACACATATATACACTCACATATATTCTCTATTTTCATAATGACAATTAAAATAAGCATTGAAAACAATCTTTTTCCAAGTATACTTACTTCATAGTCATAAGTTAAATTAAGTTTGGGTCCAATTAGAGCAACATCTAATTCCTTATGCATCCATGCTTTCCTAATTCGAGCATTAAATATAGGTGCTTCATATCTTGGATTTGTTCCAATAAGAACAAGCAAATCAGCTTCTTCAACACCAGCAATCCTGCCATTTAACAAATAGCTGCTTCGCAAATCACATCTAAGAAAACATGAAAAGTTTATTATTATTATTTTGAAGTAATATGCAGAAATAATCACTAAATATTCAATCTAAAAACTTATAAATTCTTATTCTTAATTTTAAAAATTCAGATTTTTCCATTGAAAAAGGAGACAAAAAAAATCTTACATTCAAATAAAAAGCCAATGATTAACAACTTAAAGTAAGAAATTAAAATTCAACAGTATATATATATATATGCAACCAATATAATTTATTTATTGAATCCTATTATGAAGCAAAATGATATATTATAATAAACACACATACATGTTTTTTAAGTTTCAACAAATTCTTGACAGCGCAATATTGTTCTATGAGAAAATGATTTAGAACTAAGCTTTTTATATATTTCTGTCCAAAAAGATATTTAAAAGCCTTTGAAGTGTATACAATAAAAGCAAATTATAATTATAAAACTACTTTCATTGTTTTATTATCTCAACATAATTACAAAGAGATAAACATAACCTAAAAAAAAAGGAAAAACACAACCCAGAAACATAATAAGCAGTACATCAGCACTGATTATTGATTTATTCTTAGTAATCTATAATTAAGTAACAAAAAGAACAAATAATACATTTTAAAAATTTTGTAAATTCATGTGTGATTTAACCAATAAACATCACATGATGATAAAATTCCACACTTTCAAGTGAAAAAATTTGACATAATTTTTCCTTGAAATTAAGGACATATCTTAATAGGAAAGTAGAACAATAAATGTGCTGAGCATAACTAGAGTTAAAATACAAGATGTGAGAAATTGTAATTTATTAAAAGATAAATTAAAATATTAAAAAAAATAAATCTGTCAGAAATTTATATAAATACATGACATTTAATTTAAATATATAAGCATTCAATTTTAATTAGAAAAGGAAGAATAAATTTTTTAAAAAATCATCAAATTATTGTGTGTGTGCCTATGTGTAAGCATATATTATACATAATCTATATTTTTTTAAGCAATTTTTCCTGTTATAACACCCAAGAATTCTAAAATTTCAAGCTTCCTTAATCATTTACTACAGATAAAGCTTCAAAAACACCTGTTTTGTAGAGCGAGAATTATATGGCTCAAGTGTAGTATAGGGGGGGGGGGGGGCACATGGGAATTATAAATTTTTTTTGATATTTTGCGATTTTTTTATAAAATGGATTGGGTGAGTGTCGAGTTGGGTAAAAAAAAAAAA
>BMAV01015025.1:119943-149337 GCA_019973955.1 Trichonephila inaurata madagascariensis
ACACTTTTAGTCGCCAAAAAAAAGGGACCGCGCCCAGGGCCCCCCCCCCCCAATACTACACTTTAACCACTGTTTTGAATTATATTAATGTCACAAAGCTGCACCGGGGTTATTGGTGACAGACCTCATAATTTTGAACCATGGTCAAGTAATGAGTTGGCACCTCCCTTTCCTAACTTTCATACCATGCCGATAGGAGGATGTTTGAGCTTCACATATTTAATGTGTATTGGCCCCTTCTACAGAGTGGGTCTTCAGTGGTACTATGCTTGAACTCATGACACGTCAATCACAAGTCTGTGACCTTGACCACTAGGCTACCACGGCCACCCCTATTTTGAGCAAAATGGGAGCATTACTCTATTGGCAATGATAATTACTAACATATTTGTCCTTCCCGAGTCAGAGAGATATAAACTGATCAGAGAGATAACTAAAAGCTGTACATTTCAATATTGCACATCTTCTTTGAGGAAGTAAGGCTTTGAAAAAGTGTTATCTAATCTTTTACAGTAAAACAGAGGTTATAATTAGTATATAATGTGTAAAGTGCAAAAAAAAAAAAAAAATAAATAAATAAAATTGAGATCATGAATTAACTAAGATTGGAAAAGGCTTTAACTGCTTTGCATGTCATAACACTATATGAGACATAGTACAACTCACAGCCAGGATTCAATCCTTAATAAATCATATGTGATAAAAATTAACTGGTTTAAAGTTTTATGCATTTTATTTATATGAATCCAGAGCTATTTGAAAATTTCTTAATTAGTGATGCATCAATATATATAAAGTGAAGGGGAAAATTTTTAATAAATTTCAAGACATATATATATATATCTTTTTTTGTTATCAAAATAATATTGCCTAAAAAAAAAATAAAAATACAATTTTTTAAATAGTTTTCCCATTAACACTAATAGAACAAAAATATTTACCCTGATCCATCCACTGGGAACTTTTCTTCTGTATAAAGATTTTCAGAGCCAATTTTGTTTAGAAAGTCTTTTAGTGCAACCAAGGCCTATGTATAAATAACATTTTTTAGAATCCATCTTTTTTCTTAAAAAAAAATTGTGATTTTTTTAAAATTATTTATAATTACAAATAAATACTTAAAACCATGCAACAAAATTTTAATTATCTTTCTTTATTTAATTTTATTTATAAACCAAAAATAACATTGAACATACACATTGCTATTGATTAAAATTTGCTATTGCTAATTGCAATGTAAGATAAAACCTCATTCTTAATAAAATTTTATTATTAGTTGGTATAAAAACAAATCAACACCAAACCAATTGGGAATTACAGAGAAAAAAAATTTCTATATTTCAGAATTAAATAATTTGCACAGAATCAAGATATGTTCTTAATATTCTCATACTTCACAGTTTTCATTTGTGTATCTTATTTTCAGAAAACAAATATTATTAACCATAAATAATTAGAACAATATCTTGAATATGTCAGAAAATATTTGCAGTACTAAATTAAAATGCATATTTCTATACTTATATAAGAAATAATACATTTCTTGTTTTATAGAACCTGGATTCATTTAACATGAAAGCTATTCAATCTCAGATGAAAAAGTTGCACAATACAATGAGTATAATCTCAGAATGTTTACCATACATTATACAGCAGTTTATTTTCTCTCAAAGTACTATATCCCACATTTGAATCATATTAAATTATTCTTATATAAAATGACAACAAGTATATTATTTATAAAAAATATAATATTTAGGAGAAATATACTTGATTATATTAAAATTTACCTCTGTATCAGTTAGACCCCCAGCTACACAAGCAATTTCATTAGGAGCTACTGATGTAATCTGTAAAGAACAATAAAAAAGTAGTTTTCAGAGGAAAAATTTTTAATTGAAAAAGTACAGAATAATCTTAAATATTTATTACTGCAATAATACAAAAAGTAGTTAAGGAAAAAATATCAACAGTTAATTCAGTTAGATAACATTCATCAGAATTTTTTTTAAAAAATCCCTTACTAACAATTAACTCTACATTATAAAAGCAATTTTTATTTTAAGAAACACTTTTCTAAAGAATTTTTAAGTCCCAATCACATTTCAAAATTCAAGATAATGTAATAAATATATTTCACAGCAAAAATGAACATCTAATATCTACAAGGTTTTCAAAGGGGCAAAATGCAAATGAACCAACAAAAATTAATCTAGATGGTTGAAAAAGAAAAGAAAAAAAAATAACTACCTCAATCATATATTTGCTTAATATTAAACTACATAGAGCATGATTAAAAATAAATAGTCAATGACATACTTTTTTTGCAACTTTTAACAATGCTTCTTGCCAATCACATGGAGTAAGCTTTCCTTCCCTGTTTTTAATCATAGGTGTAACCAATCTTTGCGCTTTCAAACCATCATACGCAAATCTAGTTTTATCTGAAATCCATTCTTCATTGACTTCCTACATAACAAGTAAAATTATATTTTTTAATGCTATAATCAATAAAATTAGTATAAAAATAAGTACGGTAATTCTTAGCCATATATAATCATCACTTGTACAAAAATATTCAATAAAATTATTAATACTGAATAAATTTGGAACTGTCAAGGTTAATTATAGCTACAAATCTTTTAATCTATTTGTGTGTAGAAATTTGTAAGTGTATTTTATTTATTTACATATTATTTTTTTCTTTGAAAAGTAATTCTTTAAATTTGTATTAATATTTTGAATACACCAATAAAGTATTTTATAATTACATATTAGAACCATGACATCCTGTTTGCCAATGAACATAGAACTGAAAGGTACAATATCTGAATCTCATATTTATGAAGAACATCATGTAGTGGCACAGAAATGTGTTGCATTATAATGGCTTTAAAGTTCTGATGAAGATGTGGTGTAAAATTAAATTTTAGCAAATGCCAAAATATAAATGAAAATTCCACAAAAAGGCAGTAAGTAATTTTATTAGTATCAAAATTTTATTTTTGGCTCTACTTATTTTACTATTAACTAAACTATTCATTATTAATATGATAATTACAGACAAGCAAAAGAGCATTGTTTGTATTAAATGTTTGTATACAAAATAAAAATACTTGCATCACAATTTTTGAATTTTTTTAATTATGAATATATGCTACATTCCATGTGCAAAATATTTAATAAAGATCAATGGCATTTAAAATTCTAATGTCTAGTAAATGTTTTAAAAACTTTAAAAATATATAAAGTTATACCTTACATATAAATATATATTAAATGATAAGTTATTATAAACAAAGTAAATATATTATTTAATAAATGCTATTCCATAATTTTTTGGGTTCTTTAAAAAAATTTAATAAAATTTCAGAAGAGAATAAAAATAAGAAATAGATCTATAAATCATATAGATAGGTTCCTTTTTTTGCTAAAACATATAACTCACCAGAGATCACAACATAAATATTACATGAGAAAGACAAAATGATATTGAACAAAATTTTGAATTTCAACTTTGGTCAATTTAGTAGATAGTAATTTTCATACTGTACAAAAGTTTTAAAGTTCTTTAGTTCTCAAAATCTTTATTGATTTGAGAAAGATGCCTACTCTGTAGGATTGTATGATAATTTTGAACCAAGTAACTATGTATTCTTCAAAAAAAAAAAAGAAAAGAGATTAATCTTTCTCACATGGCAAGAAACAATTACTTTTGAAAAACCCTTTAATAATTCGTATTTAAAAAGGGTTATGTAGTGCCCAAAAGGAGAATATTCATTTTATTGATATTCCCATGTCTTACCTTTCACTAAAGATTACATACAACAGAAAACTGCCATCTTGAATGTTACGAAGAGTAATTCATAAAATCTTGCATGCAACCTTACTGTTTGTACAAAGACCTGATAATAAGTTGTAGGAATATAGTTTAAACTTTAAACAATATTTCAAAACACATCAGACAGATGTTTACTATATTCTTAAATATATGTCTCACTTTTTGAAGGTTTAATTCATAGGGGGGGATATGCTTGAAACATTCTCTAAAGTTTTCTTTTGACACATATTTAACAGTGATTTTTATCTGAACACAAAGAGTCAATTTCATCAAACTGATTACTCTAGTGATAAGCCCTTTTTTCTTGGTTAGAAGTGCGATGTTGATGAAATGCACAGTGCGCTTCAGATGTTAATTAAGTTTTTCTGAACTCAAAAATGCAAAAACGTTTGTGTATCAATAACAACCATCCTGCTAACAATTAAAGTTGCTATGTACTATGCACTAGAAGTGCTCCAAAATGATCGGATATGCATTTTTAATTGATGCAGAACAGGTTTATTTAAATTCAATTTATGTGATTTAAAGGATGCAATTTTTAATTAAGACCCTCTTTTTGAATTACTATGCATAACAAGTACCGTAAAATCCGGCGTATAACACGCACCTATACTTTCGAGCTGTATTTTTTAATTTTAAGATATATTCACCGTATAACGCGCACCCCCTCTTTTACGAAGAAACCTAGCAATACTTTTACGTTTTGAAGTAATTTATTCTAGGTATTATCCCAAGATTTTGAAGAAATAGTATACTTCTAGAACTACAACCTTTAATTTCATGAAGAATGTCATTTATTTTAAATAAACTGTATTTCGTTATAAAGAAGCCTAATTTTTTTTAAGCTCATCTCTTTTTTTTAATTTTTAAAACTATCGTTTTTATATCTAGCGTATAACGTGCACCCTTAAATGTTGTTCTTACTTTTTGTGTTAAAAAAGTGCACGTTATACGCCAGATTTTAAGGTATTAAAAATGTAAAAGATAATGAAGATTTAAATCTATATTTATTCAAATGTAGGCTTATAGAAAAATAAGGGAATTAGAATTAAAACAATTAAAAATAACACTAAATATTTTCAAAAATCATTTGCAAAATTTTTAGAAAAAAAAAATTAAAATTTTATGAAACTTTATCAAAAAAATATCAAGCCTATTTTATTTACAATAATAACTTACAATTTGCAATTTATTCTATATTAACTAACCTCATTGAGCCGTGGCAAAATTCTCATTACTTCTCCTGTACGAGTGCTGACAATTATGTTGGAGCCCAAAGCATCCAAAACATCTACTGATTCAGTTTTCCTGTAAATCAAAAATATATGTGTTGACTGATAATTTAATGGATATTACAATTTTTCATTAAAAACATTTAAGAAATTATTATGATAAAAATTTTAATTTTTTTTACAGCTGAAGCTTTTTGGAAAAGTCTTAGTATCTGGCAAATTGTTTTCTAAAATATTTTTGCTTAAATTTCATGTTTTTTATTTTGACTTTTCCCCTCTTGTAATAATATAATTAAATACTGCTGATGTTTTTCTATAAAATAATTACAGAAGATTGATATAAATAATATATGAAATATAAAAAAAATAATCTTTAGTTACCAGTAATGAATTTTCTTTTTATTTGAAATTGCTTCCAAGGTTTGCAGCTTGTTTACAGTTTGTGAAGTCAAAATTTAAATTTATTTTTCTTATTTAATGCATCAACATTTTAATCATAAAATACTTAGCTATTAGACTTTCACTTGAATGGGAGAATTTTTTTTAGAACTTCCTTTTACATCTTCCTCTATGTGATACTTTTTTTCTATAAGCTATTATTGTTTTCAGTCTCACTGTTTTTAGTACAATACAGCAGGAAAAAATAATAAAAGCAATATGAAAGTGAAATATTTAAAACAAGAATTAATGAACTATATGTTTAAAAATTTTCTTTTAAGTTAAGCTCTAAGAATTTATCAATTTTTTTTGCTAAAATATAAATTAAAATGATTAAAAAAATTCCTCAGAAACAATCCGGATAAATTTAAGAAGTGATGAAATTTTTACGCTATTAATAACCATATATACACTTTTTATAATTTTTTCTATCAAATAATTTCCAGGGAAAAAAACAAAATTCCCTGCATACATTTAAAACAGAAAACATTTATTTTTTAATGAAACAACATTTAGAAATCTTTGACAAACAAAAATACATTACACATACCTGGTTTCCCAAGGTCTAGCAGTAAAGGCATAGGGCTTTGAGGTCAATGCCCCAACAGGGCACAGATCAATAATATTGCCTGAAAGTTCAGATTCCAAAACCTTTTCAACATAAGTACCAATTTGCATATCACTACCTCTTCCTGTTGTGCCTAAATCATCAACTCCAGCTACTTCACTGCCAAAACGAACACAACGTGTGCAATGAATACATCTAGTCATTATTGTCTTCACTAATGGTCCAATGTTTTTGTCTTCAACAGCACTAATAATAGAAAACAAAAAACACATAAATTTGAAATTGATTCAAAAACTTACACAACAATTTTCAAAATATAATTATGAACATTACTAAACATTAAACGTATGTCATATAATAGAATATATTACATGATGCATTTTTAATTTAATCAATATCATACCGTTTTCCAGTGTAATATATATCCTGAAAGCGACTGCGATCTCCTCCAAATGCCATTGATTCATCCTAAAAAATCATAATTTCAATTAATACAAAAGCACTATAAAAATTATGAATTTATAAAAGTAATAATTTAACTTTTGATACATAACAATATAAAATAACTATAGTTAAAATTAAGAAGGAAGCTTAACTATATACCTGCAAATCACATTCTCCTCCTTGATCACAAATAGGGCAATCTAATGGATGATTTATTAATAAAAATTCCATAACACCTTCCCTAAAAGTAAAAACAGGCTAATTCAAATTTTGTTCATAAATGGTTGTAAAAGTATTGGAGGATCACGATAATTTAAAATAACGTTAACAAGGCTTATATTACTTTTGAAGAAAGACATTGATACATGATACATATTAAACTATATTTCAAAATTCATAGTGGATAATTTTTAAACATAGAAAAAATTTTATGGAATCTAATAGAAATAACTATATACAAACCTTGCCTTTCGTGTCATATCAGAGTTAGTTTTAACCTTCCAACCATTCATGACAGGCATTGCACAAGCTGCAACGGGCTGTTAAAATTAAAATATTTATATTTGTCTGACAATTAATAAAGCCAATACAATTAAATTTTAACTATTAAATAAAATCATATATATATATATATATATAACAAATATAATTATAGAATGAGAAAGAAATACCTTGTTTTGAAATGCAAAAAGTAATATGAATAATTAAAATACTTTAAACATCTATTAATGCAACCAAAATCCTAATTTATGTAACTATTGTATGAAATTTGAATTATTTATTGAAATAAAGTATCTTTCTAAGAAGTTAGCTTGTTCATTCATTCTGTTTACAAACTATTAAATAATAAGAAATGCACTGGACATGGTATTTTAAAATGAATAACTTCCCACTATTGCTGTGAGTTTCCAGTATCTTTTCAGGTGAATAAAAAAGTTCCTGTTGGTTTATATTACTACAAAATATTTACAAAACAACTAGAGTTTAGTTTCCTTTGGTTTGGTTGATGACTATTCTGCCACTTTAATAATAAGAATGCAGGATCAATTAGATTAACCTTTTACTCTCTAATGCTTAATAAAAAGATCATCCAATTTTACAAATATTTGAAACACAAATTTCGTATGTATTGTTATATAAAAAAATTTTTAGAAAAAAAATAAGCATTCGTTTTTAAGCTTTGAGGTAATGTAGCTCAAATAAAAAGTGACTGAAGGAAAAAAAAATTATAAACTTAGATTTTGTTTCTTGGCTTTCATCACGCAAAATCAAAAAAGAAAATTATAAAGAATTCAATATTTAGCAATTTTTTATAAATTTAATAAGAGTAATAAATGATAATTTTACATTGATAAATAAACTATTAGACATCACAAAGGTCATTATTATTTTTTCTAATAAGTAAAAAATTTGGAATTTCAAAAAATGAAATATTGAGTATGTTCTAAAGCAATTGGTGTAAAAGTAAGTTTTTATTAACATGTAAAGTTATTTTGATTGTCGAACTAGTAAGTTAAGAGTACAAGATTGTCAACAAAAGATACTGATCTACTTCTAATTCCCCTATATCCCCCACCTTTTTTCCTCACATATTCCTTGAAAAAATCTTTAAAATGGCAAAGAGGAT
Organism: Trichonephila inaurata madagascariensis; assembly: GCA_019973955.1. Classification (NCBI taxonomy): domain Eukaryota; kingdom Metazoa; phylum Arthropoda; class Arachnida; order Araneae; family Nephilidae; genus Trichonephila; species Trichonephila inaurata. Next base: position 128,094 of record BMAV01015025.1, read on the forward strand.
AGTTCAATAAACAAAGAAACAAGTGCACATCTTCAGTTGGATACACAATTCTATAGAATTCTAGCATCCAATTATTCAACATATGAGCTTCTCACTAAAACTGAAAAATTTTGGTGTGGATGGATAAAAAATTATGCTTTATTTAATAATGCTTAATAAGTGTTAATTTTGAACAGCAGTCAGAAACTCCTTTCATACTTCTTATAAATTGAGTAAAAAAAAAATCAAATTTTGAATTTAAAAATCATTGATTATTATTTTTTTTTTTTTAAATTAACTGTTTCTTGTCAATGTTTCATTTACAAAGCACATTGTATAAATCATTTTTTTTCCTTTTCCTATAGCTTCTATGTTGAATTTTAATTTAGTTCTTAACAGTAAATAGTGTTTTATCCTTTAAACATATTTCAGCATTTAAAAAGTTAATTCAGAATAATAACTTTAAATTAATTCCTTTTGTGCTCCTAATCATTCAGTAGCAATTTCTATGAAATATTACAACATAAAATAATATTCAAAAGTTCGCAGTTGCAGACCAGAGTGTCAGCAAAAGTGACCACAGTTATAAAAAATATGCTTTATTGAGAGATTGTGTGAGGGGATGTGAATGTGAAAGAGGTCTTTAAATGGTAAGGATAATATTTATAATTTTGTTAAAAAATACTTCAAAACTCATTCCATTTTTGTCCTACATTGTCATAAAAAGCTATTTATAGCTGCCTATATTTTAACAAACTGGAAGACCTTAATTTTGAAGATGAAGGTCACACACAGATTTTATAAAACTTATATTATCATTTACTACAAACCATGCAATCTTGCTATATTCCTACATACTGTTTAGCTTTCAGTTAAGATTTATAGCAATTTAATACATGAATGATTACATATATATATCAGTGTATATAAATATATATTACAGAAACTCAAAACATTACATACTTTTGGTGATTTTTCTACTTCCACCAAACACATTCTACAATTTCCAGCAATTGAAAGTCTTTCATGATAACAAAACCTAGGTATTTCTACACCAACCATTGCAGCTGCCTATTATATGGGGAAAATAATAATCCTTCAGAATGTCTATACAATTTTTTTATGCAAGTTAGATGCATCTACTGTCAAAACTTCACACTGAATAAAACATTACTAAAGTGAAAATTGGAAACTAAAATAATTTTACACAAATACATTTTAAAATGTTCTACTGCTATTCTGATGGTATAAATGTTATTCTGTAAATTGTGTGGTGCAGCAAATTTAATGCATCAAAAAAAAAAAAAAAAAATCTGTCAGTTATAATAAGTGAAGAATTTTACATATTTGCAGATTTTTTACCATTTTTGAAGTCTAATTTCATGAAAATATTTCATTTTGACGCATCTTTAAACACATATTTCTTACATAAAATTACAGAACTACAAGCAATACATATTTTTTAAAAAAAAGGGTTCATTTTAAAGATTGTTTATGAAAATGTTTGGCATTAATTACATTGGCATTAAATTTTTTTAGTAATTTTTCCTTTTGTTTTTATTTATATCATCTTTACTATAACACCTACTTTTTTTTACAAGAAACAAAAAGTAAGGAAGTAAATATATAATACATTCAACATATTTATTAAAACAAAATAAAACATTTATAATAATTTTGACAAAAAATTTTTTAAGCCAACTACAGATATGTTATTGTATTTAACTCATTTGATTTACATACACATTTGTCTCTTTTTTTTTCGTACTTATACTATTCTCCAAAGGAAATATGAGTCCTTATTCATTAATAAGTACCATGAAGTAAAACATGGCAAAACATAGAAAACTTGCCAAATTCAAGTACAGATTGCTGATGAAAAAATTAACACTTCTTTCACAAAACATTAAAAAATACTTCATTGGTATTTCAGAAACTATCAGTTAATATTAAAAAAAAACATTTCAAACCAATTAATAAATATACCTGTAAAACAGTGGTGCCAGGATCAACAAGAACTAGTTTGTCATCAATGTATACTTCTAATTTTTGTGGTTTTGCTTGCACAGCAGTAGCAGTTCTTGCTACTGGAATAAAATTTTTATAAATAAACAAAAGAAGCTTCTTAATTATACATTAATATCATTAATCTATGATCAATTCACTGCAATAGTGATTTGAGGTTTTTAGTATACTAAATGACAATTATAAAAGAATTCTGTTTTATTAAATTTCTATTTTTACAATACATAAGTTAAATAGTAATATGAATCAGATACTAATAATTTGAAATATATATATAACACCTCTATCATATTAAATGAAATAAATCTTTAGCATTTCTTAAAAAAAAAAATAAATAAATAAATGTTTTCAAGATGTCCTTAGAATTTAGAAAAAGATTGATTGAAAGTTGCACATGAATATTTTTATATTATCTCTGCCCTTATAAAAATTAAAACACATAACATAATGAAATTCTAAAATAATACAGTTTACAAAATAGTACTTTAGTATGTAATTCAATAATTTTACAGCACACAAAATAATGATAAAAGTCAGTTAATTAGTCAAAGTAATTTATTTCACTTGTGTACAATGCAGTATTATTCATCGTTCTATTTTCCTTGTTTAAAACAATTTTGGTGCTAATTTGATATGGGGGGGGGGGGGGTGGCACCCCCAGGGGGGTTGTTTTATTTTCCCAAGGAGGGGCGATAATATTACAATATGGTTACCTTAATCCTAAATATTTTTATCATCTATCGATGTTGTTGCCATGGGGATAACGTATAATAGAAATAACTTTTATTCATTTTTTCCTGCAGTAACCCTTTAATTTCAGATGACTTTTTTAAAAATTTAACCATTTTCAGTGTAATTTTTCTATTGTTTGCGTCTTCTGAATAATTCTGGGCTATTTTCAGATATGGATATTTCTAAAATGAGTGAGTAATAGAATATTTTTTTTCTTAAAAGAATAAGTGTTGTGCTTTTAATTATCGCTATAAATAATTTATTTTTGTTATAAAAATGTTTTTTTTTACATTCTTTGTTGGATGAAATTCGTTGAAGGAACTTGCAGTGCAAGTTTCATATTGCAAGCTTTCACTACTTTGTAATTGATATTCTAAATTAATTTTAACATACATTATGTAATTATTTTATTCATAATGAAAAAAAATGCAATTATTACTATGTGTAATAATCATATAATATTTGTAATTTATAATTGTTTCTTTTAGCATTTATTTATAAATATTATTACATATTTGTTATTTATTTATAATTAATATTGTTATTTATTTGTAATTATTATTTAATTTTAATTATTATCTTGTTTATTTATAACTCTATTATCTTATTTATTTATAACTATTTCTGTTTATTTATGGCTATTCTTATGTTGTTTATTTATAGTTATGTACTACGAGTTCTCTTATGCATTTTTATTTTTTTAAAATTCGACGATTCTTTTTAATAATTACTATTTAATTATATTATATGATTATTATTTCTAATAACCGTTATAAAATCGTACTATATGAATATTATACATAATTACGATAAAATAATATTATAAGATTATTATATATAATATTATTAGTACATGTTACTTCTTATTACATATTATTATTCATTATTTATTGATTGATCTAGATTATTTTCAATCTCTTCCTATATCCTTTATTTGAAATACATTGAAATGTATTTCAAAACAATTCTTTTAAATTATTGTGTATCATTAAATTACCGCCAGGCCGCCATATTGGATTTCATTCCGGCAACAAGCAGCACTTGGCGCCATTACCCCCGTTATCAAATTAGTTCCACAATTTTTATCAGATTTCAAAAAACAGAAGATAAATTAATATTTTTTAAAAAGTCATACCAGTTTGAATTAAGTATGGAAGTTTTGCCTTGTGAATACATCTTTTTAACAATGAATGTGACATGTTTTACCTGAAAATAAAACAAATCTTTCATTGGTTATTTATATTTTTAAATAGATTTACAACATAAATACTTGCATCATGTATCTAATTATTCATATTAAAGCAAAATATGAATACACATGTAAATACTAGAAATAATTTTATCTTCAAAATGAAAGATTTTTCAAGCAAGTTTACTTGTCATCAAATATTAAATAAATATTACTGCAAAATCCAGCATATAACATGTACCAATGTATAATGCACACCCGTGCTTTCAAGCTGCATTTATTTTATTTTTAACGCACACCCACTTATCTACGAAAGAGCCTGAAGTGCACATGTGCAATGCTATTATGTTTTGAAGTCATTTATTCGAGATGTTATACAGGATTATGAAAAATATAATATAGGCTACTTGCAGAACTACAATACTTTAAGTTCATTAAAAATGTCATTTATTTTAAACAAACAGTATTTCGATATATGTATAAGTCTTAATTTTTTTCTATGCTCATGTTATTTTTTATTTTTAAAACTCTCATCTTTATACCCAGCATATAACCCACACCCTTAAACTTCAATCTTATTTTTTGTGATAAGTGTGTGCATTATACACCAAATTTTAAAGTAATTTATATGCACTAGAATTTAATACCCATACTTTTTATACATAGAAAGACACGATATAAATATAATTAACATGAACTGAAGACAATGTAAATTAATAACATTTATTTGTAAACACATTAGTAAAATAATGACAGTATTTCAGAAATAGACATAAAAAGATTAATTTCATAAATTATGAATTTAAAAAAAAATGGAAAAACTAAACAAAACATCTCATAAAAATCAGATTTTTTCAAGTGTAAATTAAATTTGAAAAGAGATATGTTTTAACTAATTAAATTTGAAAAATTATTTAAACACTTAACTGATCAGCAGTTAATACGAAAATTCAAATAAAATTTAAAAGTTAGTAGGAAATATTGTATGATAATGCTTTTCAAAATAAAGATTGTATACAAAAGAATTAATAGGATCAAATTTTTAAATTTAAAAATAAAGCAACATTTGAAATAAATCTATTAACTAGCATGTTTTACAAATACACGTAATGCATGTTAGTAAATTGAAGAAATTAGTTTAACACCAACAAAACAATAATAAATATTCTCTAAAATTAATTTATAATTGTCAAGTTCTATCAAAACTAAAGAATTCTTATGAATATCAAATGAAAATTAATCAAATCTGATACAAGACTAAATTTACAGTAAGTCTGTAATTACACATTTAAATTTTTAACTTTATTATTAAAGCTACTGAATCAAATACATGCACAATTGAACAGAAAATATATTATCTTCTCTTACTTAGAAAGATACTTATGAATAAATTGATAGCATTAATAAATTAAAGCTACATAAAGAAACTTCATTAAAACTGAAAATCAAAAATAAAATTGCATAACTACTAATAAATAGTTTAAGGAACATTTATAGCAAAAGTTAATTCTTTTCCACTAGTAGACAATATAATGTGTCTACTCTCTGCACTAACATATCAATCATTGTAGTTGGCCACTCTTCAGAAAAATGTTTGACTCATAACAGTACATCTTTAAAATACTGTCCATAATGAAAGTTGGTTCAATTTAAACTTAAAAATTCATTTTGGTTGCTGAAAATCTGATTCCACTCAAGAAAGCAACAAATGAATTCCCAGGTATATTAGTTGAAATGGTTTTAATTATAGGCAGAATATCTCATTGCTCACGACATGTGATCAATGGGTACTTATGTACCCAGCTTTTTATTTGTAACTGAATGATACTTTGCTTACATTTTTTAGGTCATTTATTATTATCCATCTTTTTTTATCAAGAAAAAATAATTTACCCACTAAAGAAGGAAAGATATTCATTAAATTATTTTAAAAGTACTTAATTATATAATTTAAAATGCCACTCATTCGGTATAATGGTTATGGATGCTGACTGCTGTGCTGTTGGGCCTGGATTTGAATCCCGGGGAAGGCATGGATGTCTATAAATGTGTAGTGACTTTGTGGCATGGGGGACTCTAAATAGCTGTCCTCTCACAAGGAAGGGGGAGAGAGGTGGAAAGCCACTGACCACCCTCCTACAAAATTGGGATGGAACCAAGCCAAATTCCACTGTCCCCTGTATGGTGCTCAAAGCTATGGATAATGACAGGGATTCATATCTAACCCTTTGCCACAATGAATTTTGTGGTCTCAGTCTGATAGGTGGCATTAGAAACAACCACAACATCATACCATAAAATGGGAAAACGAGTTCTATAAAAGCAAATAAAAAATTAAGCAGTTTCCAAACGATATTATCATAAATACACTAAAACCTATACAATGTTTTACAAGATTTAACAGAGCTGAAGAGTTTATGCTATTTTATCATAATAATGTGATTTTTGAGAATGAGAAATAACAGGATAAAATTGTAAGATGTAAAATATAGTAACCAACAGGAATTCTCCATAAATCTTTCTCACATTAAATCCTTCATAAAAGCAGTATTTAAGAAATAATTTGTATGTAACATATAGCTTCTGAAATTTTACAGCAGTATTTAAAATGAATTACTTTTTTCAAAACATAAACACATGTTTGAAATAACTAATTAAACTAAATAAAAAGTGTATATCAGATATTATATAAGTAATATTTTTATGGATACAAAGATGTGCAACAATACGATATATGATGCAAAATTTAATGTTTTTGATAAGAAAAGATATTTTAAAATTTATGAAGACCCAATGTATTAAATATTTTTGAAAATAAATATTCGATAAACTTGATTTCAATACGTTAATACACTATATTACATTTCCATTGGTATTTTCAAAACCTCATTAAAAGCTTTGTATTATGCTTATACAAAAATTCAAATTTGTAAAAATTACCCAGATTAACCATAAAAATGAAAATCTTAAATTCTAGGTTTCGTTTAAATAGTGTTTACATACAACGGCACAAGTTTCTCCAAGGTCCTGCAGGATACAGTTACAGTCACAGTTGCAAGTCAGTCACAATTTGTTCTGTTTTTAAAAATTACGAAGTGACAATGTTGGAAATATTCTGTAATTTTTATTTGATTTTGATTTATTTCTCCCTCTGACTCTTAAACAAAGGCTATTGTCATTAGACTTCAGCACACCACTCTCAAAATTCCTTATACTGTTTATCAAAGAAAGCAGAAAAAGCAAGTTGCAAAAAAAGCAAAGAACTGTCTCACAATCTCTTTGCTGAAGTTATATTCTACAATCTTCTTCAAATTAAATTTACACTAGCCCTGAAGAATCTCCAAGTTTACAGCACTAAACAAACTTAATTTTAAAAGTATAATAAATTTTGCTGGACAAATTCTTTTAAGTGCTTTATTTGATTAATCTTTTTTTAGTGTGGCCCTTAGGTAACTGAAACTGTTCTTAGCACAATTTTACGTAGAAAAATTAAATATGTCGTGCTTCATAATCTTAAAGTTGGGTGCATTTAGAATTCATAATTTGAACTTAATTTCAATGATTATAAAATAAACTATTTTCTAACTTCATTTAACAAAAAAGGGTTCCACAATTTTGAAGCTTTGGACTTCGATTTTTGCTATTATGGAACTTGAAGTTAAAATTTCCTACTATATATTTGCGAAGTATATATTTTTAAATTAGAGTCTAAATTTTGTGTGTGTGTGTTTGACTATTTTAAGAAATTTATGAGAAAAAAAGCTAGAATAGTAAAGTAAATTATTGTTTATCTGAAAATTGGAAGGTAAAGGGGAAGCTGTTTTAAATATTTAAAAAAATTATATTAACGCAACCCACTATAAACCAAAGTTTTTTGAACAAATATTTTTTCAGTTTTTCAATATTTATATTTCACATTACTATTTATTTTTCAAAAGAACAAAAAGATACAGGACATTTAAAACTTTACAAAATATAGAAGATTTTATAGAAGATCGTTCACACTTTGTGGAAATGATTTTGGCAATTAATTTGTATGAGTAAATACCATATTTTTTGTGGAAATTTGGTTCTGTCTGATAGCCTTCATTCTTGATAATAGCTCTAGCTCAAATTTTTCATGAAAATTAACTTTTTCTTGTGAGTGTCCGAACTTCTGACACTTAAAACAGCGTAAGAAATTTGGTATGTATGGACGGATTTTACAATTTAAATAACCTGCTTTTATATTAGTTGGAAGTTTCGGGCTATTAAAAGTCAGAATTAAGCGTTTAGTAGGAATTACTGTTTCTTCTTTTTCAATTCCTTCTATTAGCTCATTTTCTCTATATATTTATTCATTTATCTTGGTGGAATTTTCAATCGTTAATAAAATACATTTTAAAGCACTCAATTGAGCTGAAATTTTATATACATGATTATTTTCGATGACAATACAATAATTTAACTATAATTTTTAAAAATTAATTGATTAAAACTAATTATTTATAGAATTACAAATACAGCTACGTTGGTATAATTTTTGGCGACCATTTTGGCGACTTGTGTCAAAACCTGTGAAAAGGTTTCTTTCTCACGTTTTAAAGCATTCACTTGAACTGAAATTTTATATGTACTATTGTTTTGGATGACAATACGATTCTTTAATGATAATTAATAAAAATTAATTATCACTTAATGTTGTGATTCTGTCCTATGTATATACATATTTATATTAATTGTAACTATTTAATAAAAAGTAGCTAAAATAAAATTTTTCTTTGTTGATCTAAGTAGGAATTGGTTTAATTTTTTTTTATATTATTTGTTTTATTGTAATTCTTATGACCTGAATCATGCCCTGATCTGAAAATCCTCCAAGAATTTCTGCATTAGGGATGGTCAATAGGTCAGGTTCAGAAATGACACCACGGCAAGTGTTTAGCGATTTATGAGGATATATTGATACAGGTGAATCGAGAAAAGTTTTCGCGAAGAGAAACGACTTTGTTTGTAGGGCAGATATAGTTTCGATAAGAAGATCTCCCGTCCGTAAACGTTTCACATATCTTGGTTCACCTCCTATTGCAATCAATGATTTTTGAATGGCAAATTTCGACTTCTGGGACATGACATTATTAGGTAAGAGATATCAGTAAAAATCGTGCATGCGTAGCATTTTCATCTACATTAATTTTGGGTAATACAAGGTCTTACCCGGGCACATTTGAATTGGATCCATATGTGTGAAACACAACTTCATCCTGGTGTGCCTCCACCCACCACGGAGTCCAACAAGGGAGACAGTGTGCCGGTCCTCTGGTAAAAATCAGGCATGGCGCTTACCTGGAGAACACCCAGAATATAGTTCTACAACATCAGGGCAAGGATCCGACAGGTAAACCTGCCACCCCTTCTCTGCAGCACTAACCCTACAACAATGTCTCCGAAGAGACTTACCACCAGCCGATTGACAGGAGCGGGTTCACCCCTGTCTCCCGTCTACAGCGAAGCGTGTTCCAAAGGGAACGCAAAAGGTATCCCCAGGACACCATTTTCCTCGTTATGGGACGCCGCACACGGCAAACATGAGGGTCGGAAAACTAAAGGTGTAAGTCAAAAGAAAAGAGTAATCAAGCGAATATCGAAATAAATAGTCGAAAAAATTAAGGAAACATTAAACTAATTTAACGCAATACAAAATAAATACAAAACTATGTCATTAATAATGAATGAATGAGTTATCTCATAAAAACAAAATCAATAATGTTATACAGGTACATTTCAAAATAGTAGTCTGTGTTCTGGACGTGAAAAGAAGAAAAAGAGGAAGTTTGATGACAAGACGGAGGATCGAAAATAGAGAAAGATCACAAGAGTACCCCGGGTTCGGGATACCCTTGTTTACCAAAGGCAGTAAACCCCTTGGTAAAAAGAAAAGATCACTAGGGCACCTCGGGATTGTGACACCCGTACTCAACTAAAGAAGGTGAGCCTCCTAACGGGCCATATATATTTTTCATCAACCGTTTTCCAAAGTCTGTTCAGTGTACTTGAATGTCGTTTCCCTAAGCCTCATTTTAATAAACCGGAAGCTCAAAATTCATTATAGAAACGTAGGGTGTGATTTTACACATATTTCATCAAATGGTATACACTTTATTCCTTGCTTCTGATTCTTTCTTAGCTAAATAAATGACAGTTGACTTAGACGTGTGACTAGAGGCTTTATATATATGAAGCTGATTTTATCAATGTCCTTTCCATATAAAGTTAAAATTTCTTTTTCAAAAATTGGATATATAAAATATTCTGCTGATAGAAGAGTGAATTAATTTTGAATTTACTTGAGACTTTTTTGATTTTTAATTTGTCATCTGTAGAAAATTCTGCAACTATCTGGAATCCTTTTAGGCTCTTTACTGTACACTGACGAAGCTATTTCGTGCAGTCATTCCCGTCAGTTGGGCAATAGAAAATGGATCTTTCACTACAGTCACTTAAATATGCCCATACCTCATCGAGTGTTACTACAAATATCCATTTTTCAGCAGCTAGGTGTCTTTTACATAATTTTCTACAATTTGCTTTTCTTTCAGGTTTAAACATCTATTTTAACTTTAAGTCTTTATGAATGCTAGTAATTACAGTTCCAGAAGACATTTCTAGTTTTGACGCAATGAATCTTTAGGTCGACGGATCTTCTTTTAGAATCAGAGACTTCACTTTCTTGATAGTTACCTTTGAACAGTCTTAGGATGAAATTTCGTTGTCATGTTTTCATTTTTTACTTTCTACTAGAAGTTTTTACCTTTCAAATTTAATATATTATAAATCCCTTTGACTGAAATGCAATAATCGAGATTTTTACACCACTTTTTAATTTGTTAATACGAATATTTATCCTTGGGAAGTATAATTAAGTAACCTTCTAGCCATATATCATTTTTGGGAACCGTTTTTGGAATAAATCTTTTATTGTACATTTCAATCAAAAGAAAACCTTAGGAGACGACTATTCTGAAGTTGTCAAGTCTTATCTCAAAATGGAAACGAGAAAATAAATTACAAAATTATTTCCATAAAGTGTGAACGACCTTCTACAAAACTGATTTAAAGAATTCTATAAATAGTTACAAATTTCGAAAAAATGCAGTTTTTTTTTTAACAGGTCAAAATGTTTTAATTTTACGCAAAATAGGCACAAAAACTTCTGCTTATTATCTTCCTCACCTTTTCAGCAAGTCCTATCCCTGCATTAAATTTTTGGAAAGGAAAAAAAAAAATGTTTTTAGCTTTAAAAGCGTTCTAAATTTCGGTAATTGCATGTTGGAAAAAGCATTTATTCTTATTAAACCAATTGCAACTTGTGTACTCTTAAATGAAAAAAAAATAATATTTAAATGCATCTTTAGTAAATTGACCTACACAAATTTAAACCCTAAAACATTTTTATCAATTTTCAAAGAAATCTACGATTTTATGGTAGTAGAGGATACTTTAAAGTACTTAATGTACTTTCTGATATATTTAAGGAAATATAACCGTATATATTGTACGTGTTTCTTTCTATTTTGTTCTTTGAACAATTTTTTGGCTATCCTCTCTTTTTCTTCTAATTCTGTCCGATACAAGGTTTTTTATAACCCCATTCCCTCTTAAAATTTTAAACTACGTAAAGGCGACGCTGAAACCTGAACAGGAAACTATAACTCTCCACATACATGTAACGCCAAGATGAAGATTTTAACTAACATCGGCTTATCTGCAAAACTGTATTATTGTTTGTGTGCAGTTTTTCGCAAACGCAGCTTGACAAAATGTTTAGAGAATTCGCGTTTTTTCTGCATGTAAATATAGTATTTAATAATCAAATAAGCATACAGGAATTTCGTTGTTATCATACTCCTAATTTAAATGGTCAATAACAATAAAGATATCAATAATTAATTAATGCATTGAAACTGAAGAAAATATATTCGAATTGAAGAAATCTGTGAAATTTCTCCGTTATTTCAACGTCATTTGAAATTCATCTCTTGCTATAACTTACTTCATGACAGTTCCAAAAAACAGACTGCATGTGATCTTCCCTGCAGAGTTCTTAACCTTTGTCTTTTGTGGGAATGAGAGTTATTGTTCTTGTAAAATGGAGTTGTGTGTGTGTGTGTAAAATATATTTGGGTAAAACATGATTTGACGATTTTGAATATGGTATGATACTTATATATATATATATATATATATATATATATATATATATAAGTAAAATGCTTGAAACAAGTATTAGCGAAACGGCTGTATTTGTAAAATATTTGAGTATATGAAGACCGAAACATACTATAAATGACTAGGTCTGAACGGAAAATTATAGTCATCACCGAGTGGTGAAAGAACGCGGGGAACGGAGAACCTCTCAAGTTCTGAAAGAAAGTGGAATGATAACTTGAGATCATCTCAAAAATTTTTTTAGTGCAGTGGTTACTATACTATCCGTTGTTTAAGTAAAGTAACATGTAGGCCAATGCGAATGCATCCAGTTTTTCAGAAAACAAGATAAAATGCCTCTAATTCTGTCGGGTAGATAAGAATTATACATTTGGAATAAAAGCGTTGTTGTTGTTGTTTCTAATACAAAGGCCAGATCAAGGTCCTCGAAATTCATCATGGTAAAGGGCTAAATGACACCTGTCGTTAACCGTAGCTTTGAGCACCATGCAGGTGACAGAACGATTTAGCTCGGTTTCACCCCAATTTAGAGGGAGAACACCCTGGCTGGGTCAGGGGCCTCCCATCTCTCTTCCCCTTCCACCAACCTCACGAAAGGACTTGCGGCTCGACGGCCGTTTAAAGTACCCCCCTGCCGCGAAGGCACTATACATTTACAAACGTTCATGTCCTCCGGGATTCGAACCCAGTCCCAACGGCACAGCAGTCAGCGTCGCTAGCCACTATACCGGATGGGCGACGGAATAAAAGTAATGCAGTATGATGAATCTCATTTTTAGCTTCAGTTTTTAAGTCTGAATTTTGGTCGAAACAGATTGAAACCAAAGATACTGTAACGGGCCTATCCACGAACCTGTAACTAATCCCCTCTTGGGGTAAATTTATTTCTTTTTAACTGTTGTTCAATTGAAAACTTTCTCCCTAAGAAAAAGACTTGAATCATGCAAATAAGTGGGTCTATTTAAGCATTGACTTTTAGATATGCGAAGTTAGTTAAGAGTTAGTTGGGAGCTAGTCGAGGGTTAGTCGACGAGTAGTTTCTGAATGATCAATTATTGCTAATATACAAATAAGTTATAAGATAGAGTTTAATGATAGCGATCGGAGGTTGTGCAACAAATAACACAGAATTAGGGTGAATTAGACCGTAGAAGTCTAAAGGGTTTCTAAGAGAAAGTGAATTAGATTATGCTCAAATTCTATGTATCCTTTTTGCAGTGTGATTGCTCTTATAATTAGTAGTGTTGTGCATTTTTTACCCTGAGCCTGTTTGATTTAAGTTAGTGAAATAATAAAGTAGAATTTGAACTAGTCATGGCTGATCTTAACTCGAACCCCCAAACACCAATAACCTCAACGAGGTTATTACAATGTTACCTGCATTTCTGCAATGCTTCAAGGTGGAAAGGCAGTATAATGTTTTAGGGAATGTTTTCATGACGTGCTTTGGACCCTTTATTTCTTGTACAAGAATGTCTAAATAAAACATTGCGTTTAAGTGCTTTCGGTAATATTGTTGATTTATTTTAATGGGGATGAATACTTTTAAGATAATACGTCCTGCTATAGTGTTGGTGCTGTGTAAGATTTGTTGAGGAACATGATACAGACTCCATTTTGTTGAGTAGGCTCCTCCAATCAGCAGACATCAAATCTAATATTTGTGGGATGAAGTTGAAAAAGCCATAAGACATCTTGGATTACAACCATTCTAACTCACACTATTGGAAAGTAGTATTCTGTAAGCAAGATCTCTGAATTTAGAAATGATCTATCAACATCACATAGACTCTATGTCAGGAAGAATCAAGGCTGAGGTTTGATCAAAAACGGCAACCCCTAATTAGAACATTCTTAAACGTTTTTTTAAGGAAAGCAGAGATGGAAATTCATATGGATGAAGTGCGTGACTCTATAGATGATTTTCCAAAGAGACTTAAAGCCCGCGTGGAGTCAAAAGGTGACCATTTTGAATAAAAGGTGCAATATGTTAAATTAAAAGGTAAAAAATAAAATTTTTATAAGATTTAGCTTTAAATCTTATTTGAAAGCTTTGTTTAGTTAAATATAAAGAGAATAAAATATTAAGAATGTTTAGTTTTATAAATTTGATTATAAAGTTTTTAATTTTAACTCCTTTATAAGTGTTTTGGAACTTATTTCCTGGCTAGATATGTGTGTGTGTGTGAGTTTCTATTCAAAGTATTTGATAAAAATGCAAATATTTTATATATTGTTACGAATTTTGTGTAAATAGTGTAAATAATTTGTATTTGAGTGTTTAATGCATTTTTATTACTCTATGTTATGTTTATTTCATGTTAAAATTGTACCATTCACAAGCAATGCCGAACCTTACGTTATAATGGCGATCCAATGAGAACTTGGCGAAATCTTGGCGGTAGAGCCAAGTTGGCATCATTTTTGGCGACCAAGTTGGCGGCCAATTTGGTGACTGGCGACCAATTTGGCGATTTTGGCGTCATTGGCGACCATGTTGGCGAGTTCGTAACCCTCGGGAATCTTCTAGAAAGTAGTAGATCTCTCCACTAGTGTCACGTTCAATGACACGAGCTGTTATATTTCTGGAAGTTTCTGTCGCGCCTATAAAGGAGATGCTCGCCGGGACGGCGAGGAGTCTGGATTAAACCAGCGAGTAGTGAGGATTGTTTTGACGAGTGATTAGCTCGGCTGTGCTTGTGAATAATCTTTACTTACGTGTATTTTTAAACACTGTTATTGTGTTTGATTGCTGTTGAAGGTGTGAAGACCTTTGGATATTTACTCTGTGAATATCGCTGCTGAATCCTGTATTTAAAGGATTGGATTTTTGATAATAAATTCGCATCGCTCTTAAAGAACCGTTTATTTTCTTTGTGATTGTTTTGCATAAAATCCTCGAACCCTCGGATCTACGTAACAATATTATTACTTTAAAAAATTGATTCTCTAAATGCCCTCCCGCACACAAAGTTTGACATATAATTTTATAAATTCAAAATGTATTGTTTGGGTGGAAATGTATCTTTTTCTATTAATGAAATTGTACTTTTGTTGTTACTAAAGTTATATTTTCATTATTATTCAAACTGTATTTCAATTCTTACTATATTAGCTCACACTCTCTATATATTTATCTTGGTGGAATTTTCAATCGTTAGTAAAATACATTTTAAAGCACTCGATTGAGCTGAAATTTTATATACAGGATTATTTTGGATGACAATACAATAATTTAATTATAATTAATAAAAATTAAATGAATAAAACTATAATTATTTAAAGAATTACAAATACAGCCACGGTGGCATCATTTTTGGCGACTTGTGTTAAAAATTTAAAAGATTTTTTTCCTCACGTTTTAAAGCATTCTGTTGAACTGAAATTTTATGTACACGATTGTTTTGGATGACAATACGAAACTTTAATTATAATTAATAAAAAATAATGACCACTTAATGTTGTGATTCTATCATATGTATATACATATTTATATTAATTGTAACTATTTAATAAAAAGTAGCTAAAATAAAATTTTTCTTTGTTGATCTTAGTAGGAATTGACTTAAACATTTTTTTTATATTACTTGTCTTATTATTAATATGCTTGGTATGTTCATTTATATGCTATTTTTAATTTCTATTCAATTCTTAGTATTTTTTATAATTTCTATTTTATAGGTATTTTGTGTAAAATATTTAGTTTTACTCTCATATCCTTTACCAACGCCATCTACTGTATTTCTCTTTTGCGCAATGGCAACATATTGTTTGCTTCGACTTGTTTGTGTAATATAATCTGGGTGGAATTTTCAGTTCCTGTTCGATATCCCTCGCTAGGAGAGGATCTTGCCGCACGAAACTGTCTAATTGTCTAAATCTTGCCGCATTTGTCTAAATCTTTTATACGCAAAATTAAAGTTTTTAAGTTTTTAAAAGCAAGAGTCATCTTTAATAGTCCCGTTGATGCGGACATGTATACATAACGCTTTTTGAAAGCAAACATTAAAATCTTAATAAATGGATGGATGAGAGAAAATAATTTTGCTTCTCATAATATAATTGATGTATAAGCTTTATTATACTGAGAAACCTTTAGTATATTTTGATTTGTATATCGTAACGATAGTGAGAATTAAAAGAATTAAAGGTTTTGAGGTCATCAGAGAAAGACATACACATTTGTTTAAACATTCGAAAAATATTTAACTTTTCTACAATAAGAGAACAGAATATTGTTACAATTTTTTTTTGTAATTAATGATTAAAATAGTGCAAATAATTTACATCTGGATGCTTAATACTTTAATATTACCTTCTGTTGTATTTATATTATGATAAAAATTGTAGTATTTGTACGCAATGTTATTCCTTACATTATAATGGCGATTCAATGAAAACTTGGCGAAATGTTTTTGATAAAGTTAAGTTAGCATCATTTTTGGCGACTTGGTGAACACGTTGGGGACCATTCTTTGTGAGTTGGTGACCATACAAATTTTACTGGAACTTACTGGAGAAATCTGTTAGCATCATGATCTATGATGTAACGGATCTTTCTAGAGCTTAAAGTTAGCCACAAATTCTATAAATAGCAGCCGCTCACTGAAGCTAAATCAGAATTACTTCAGCTTTTGAAGACATCAGTTGTTACTATCGAGTGATTGCTTGCGATTAATCTTTAACTGTATATTTAGACATCAATAGCTGTGTCTTAGCGCTGTAGACCTTCTGAGATTTATTTTGCGAATTTTGCTGCTATATCCTGTTCTTTATGGATTGTTTATCTACAGTAAATTTCAACGCTCTTAAGGAACTGTTTTGGTTTTTCTGTCTGATAACATAAAAAACAAGAGCCCTGATCTACGTAACACTATTTTATATTGGAAAATAAATACAAGAATAAACAAGTAATATAAAAAAATGTTTTTATGTCAATTCCTACTAAGATCAACAAAGAAAAATTTTATTTTAGCTACTTTTTATTAAATAGTTACAATTAATATAAATATGTATATACATATGATAGAATCACAACATTAAGTGGTCATTATTTTTTATTAATTATAATTAAAGTATCGTATTGTCATCCAAAACAATCGTGTACATAAAATTTCAGTTCAGCTGAATGCTTTAAGACGTGAGAAAAAAAAACCTTTTCAAATTTTGACGCAAGTTGGGTTGCTAAGTCGCCAAAAATGATGTCAACGTGGTTGTGTATTTGTAATTCTTTAAATAATTAGTTTTAATCAATTAATTTTTATTAATTATAACTAAATTATTGTATTGTCATCCAAAATAATCATGTATATAAAATTTCAGCTCAATTGAGTGCTTTAAAATGTATTTTATTAATCATTGAAAATTCCACCAAGATAAATAAATAAACAAACAAATAAATAAATATATAGAGAGTGTGACTTAATAGTAGGAATTGAAAAAATTAATAGAATAATTGTTGTCTAAATTTTTTAATCATCTGTTATTTTATTGTTGTTTATTTATTTATTTATTTTTGCCATCTTTTCTACTCTAGAACTGAACACTCACAACTAATCGTCTATCATCTGTAATATCATTTTTAAGAAGACAGAAATTTAAACTCATAGAAAAAGTTCAGAATTCGAAATACTTTTCGTGACAACATTATCACCTGCCAAAAACTTTGAATAAAAGTGTAAGAAGATATGTCCAATATAAAAATCGAGAGTAAAGAAGAAAATGGATGTTCAGCAGATGATTTCAAAGATGGAGTTAAGAAGTTCTCAACTTTTTCAGAGCTTATTGAAGGGTTTGAAATATGAGGAAAAAAAAAAATCTTGAATCGAACACGAAAATTTTATCATTTTTTCGCTTATACGATAGAGCAGAGTAAGGTATATTTTCAGTTATTTGAGGGTATAATAGTACTAATGCTATAGGCTGGATTTAAAAATATCTGTGATATTGCTGTATTTTAAGTATTAAACTAAACATTTATAAATTTCTAAGTATATTTTAAATGCTACTATGCAAATTTAAATAAAATGAAATATTCTGAAGTTTTATGTGCTTAGCGAGTGTCCCTAAAATTTTAATATGTTCATTAAAATCAATATGTTCAGCGAGCTTTGTCCTGGAATTTATTTGGAAGACACATTGAGAAGTTTGAGAAGTAGTTCTTTTATTAATAAATTACTCTCAATGCAATAGTTACGTCTTTATTACTGATCTTCCAATAGTGAATTAATATAAAAAAGGACTTTAATATGAGAAGAGGGACCATGCATTCATTTTTCACTATTTATACATGCATAATTTCTACTTCATATTCTTTCTATCATTGATGAAAGTTTAGAAACAAAATAAAGAAAGATTCGAGAATAAAATCTAAAATATAACACTACATTTCGATTTGAAATATTACTTTTTAAAAATTATTTTAAGATGGTGGTGTGTTTAATGTATAATAATACCATTGAATCTAGTAAATCTGATAATTTAACTGAAATTAGATGTAAAAACTGTTATTATAGCTTAAAACTAATGGCAGTATAAGAGTGAATAAAGTTTGTGTTAGATTTTATATATTCTACATAAAAAAAGGGAAATTGGAATAAAAACATATTCTCTTTAATAGTCGAGAGTACCATTTGTTCAAAATAATTTTTATCATCAATATTATAAACTATTTCTTTCTTTTATGTTTATAAACCTTCTAGTTTTATCTGTAGTTATAAATGAATTAAAAATTCAAGCATTAGGTTATAACATATGAAATGTTTGACTTTTATGGGGGGTCCACTTTAAATAAGTATATCATTTTATAGAACAAACTTTATTAATCAAAATAAGAACCATTAGCTTCATCATACTTTTGGTAACGGGAAACATTTTTTTTTTTTTCCGGTTTCATACAAGTTAGCAGTTTTGGAAGCTACAAGCTCATTGAATGCCGTTTCAGCATTCCTTGGATTTCTGAAGCATTTCTCCTAAAAAAGTTACACAGATGTTTGAAAAAGTGATAAAACGTAGTGAGAGATCAGGTAAATATGGTAGGTGGTCTGCAGTTTAGTAGCCCAACGTGTACAACTTTTGACGAGTGATCATTGAAACATGCGATTTAGCATTGTCGTGGAGAAGCATTGGGCCTTTTCTATGATCTAATACCGACCATTTATGTGGAAGTTTCTGACGCATTTCGTTGATTTCATTGCAATACTTATCCACTGTGATGGCTCCACCTGGTTTCAGAAAACTGTGAGAGATCAAACCGGCTGAGGACCACCAAACATTCGCTATAAAGTTTGGAGGATTTGATGGAGTTATGGTTTCAGGAAGTGTTTTAGCTTTATCGATATCTAGCTACTAAGTTGAACCTCGCCGATTGTCGTACAGAATCCACTTTTCGTCGCATGTCACAGTTCAATTGAAAAAAGTATCACTTTGATTACGAAGAAGTGCAGCAGGTGTTTCAAAACGTTTATTTTTCTTTTTGATTCTCATTCAGTTCATGATCCAAACGCTTTATCCATTTTTTTAAATACTTTCCTAATCATTTTTAGGTGAAGGGAAATTGTTGTAAGAGTTACGTCTGAGTACTTCAGCAAAGACTCTAACAATATTGCCAGGATTTTGTTCAACTATTGCTTGTAGGACTTTATTATCTACAAATCTCTCCGGCTTGCCCTGGTCTTCGTTTGTGAGACTTTCGTCTCCAGATTCGAGCTTTGTGTACCAACGTTGAATGATGCGTTCGTTTGCCGAGCCATCTCCAAATGCGGGATGGATGTTTCAGGCAGCTGCTGCTGCATTAGATCATTCTTTCACTCATACAAAAATAACTCTAAAATCTCGAAAATTCACACAAAGATTTTTTTTTGAGACTCTAGGTAGACCAGCGTTTCTCAAACTGTGGGGCGTGTCCCCATAGGGGGCGTGATAACTCTACAAGGAGAGCGCGAGCATTTTAAAAAGTCGAAAACAAAAGTTTTTTTTAAAAAAAAAAAAATTCATGAATTTACTGTAAGCAAACGAACAAAATACATTCTGACATAATAAAAAATTAAATACACATTTACACTGATATAATACGTTTATAAATGTACCAGTATTGTACAATGTATTTTATAATTAATTTAATATTACTAACAATATTAATCACACCACCAGTGACCCCATGGGCTTATCATATATAAAATTATGTACAGAAATTAACACTTACCTTGATAAAAAAAAACATACGGTTTATAATTAATCCCAAACTGCCGATTAAAAGTTACGTGACTCGATCCCCTATGCCACCGTGTATTTGTGATGTATTGAAAAGGGGGAGGTGAGAAAAAAAACGAATAACAAATCCTTCGCAAACGCTTTCAAGGTCCTTTTATAGCTTTCCAAAGTCTTCGGAATAATTTTATGAATAGCAGTGCACAGAGAAGAACGTACTTTGGAAAGACGTATGTATACGTCCAGGGCAATTAACGCTGTATATACGCCGGTTGCACTTAAGATGTTAAAATAGTATTGTAGTTTTAGCTTCAGTGTATTATTGAATTAAACACATTGGTATTTTATGGAGGGGGGCACGTTGAAATTATAATTGTGTGTGTGTGAATATTGGTTCGCAAATATTGAAACTTTGAGAAGCACTGAGATAGACTCCTTGTGTGCCGACAAATATAACACAAGGCTTACAAATGTACGTCAGTACTCAATCAATAGTGGTGGGAAGTTTCAAGTAGAAGAATACAGGCACAAATGGGAATCAAAAGGGAAAAGAAACAAGAATGGATGCAAATACAATACATACAGAACAAAATACAACATTGCTCACATGCAGATGGAGACATTCAGTAAATAAAATTATACAATGGGGAAGATTTTGAAACATGTGAACTTAATAAGATTTTCAAAATACAAATACATAAGGCATGCATACACACATATACATGTATAAATACATACATATACAAACAAATATATATATATATATATACATAGAGAGAGATAGATGGAAATATACACATATGCACACAAATATATATATAGAGAGAGAGATGCAAATACACACATATGCACACATACAGGGTGTGACTAAACTCTGCGGCAAAACTTTAACGGATGATAGTA
>BMAV01015026.1:0-14173 GCA_019973955.1 Trichonephila inaurata madagascariensis
TTTAATTTCCCCCCCGGGAACGATGTCTGAGGTTAGAGCAAAAATGCACTAGTCAGTGATTGCACAAGAATGTTTCCTGCTTTTGTATGCGACCCAACTAATGCGTCTCCGGGCGCCCCTTTCCCTTAAAATGCAGATTGACTTACAAACAGGAACCCTAGACTTCCCTTTCCGTCAATGTAAAGACCGAGACCCCCACAGTTTCCACCTTGATTTAATTCCCACACCCGGGTGGATTAAGTCGATGGGACCCGGGGGAAACCCCAAGACATTTGGGGACCTCCTGGTTTTGTAATTAATACGGCTTCTCAAATTTTCACTTTTCGCGACCCAATATTTAATCAAAATTTTTTCATCGCACCCCCCTCAAACAATGTAGGAATTCAATAAGGCTATACTTTGATGTAAAATATAACAACCTCTTAAGTGCCACCGCCGTATTTTAAATGTTTCGCTCAATCAAAGCGTTAATTTCTCTGGACGTATATATACGTATTTCTGAAGTACGCTTTTTTCTGTGCACTGCTAACCATAAAATTATCCCGAAGGCTTTAGAATGCAATAAAAGGGCCTTAACGATGTTTACGAAGGATATACTTATTTCAGATTATTTGCCTCTTTATACCATCCCCCGCAATACCATCACATACACACACCTACTTGGAAAACGGTTGGCATTGCGATTGATTAAATTTTAAAACGCCGCGTGTTCAGGAACGGGGTTTTTGGCGGGACCACGAAATTTTTGAACCATGGTCATGCGTGGGACACCGAGCTGGCCCCCTCCTCTCCTAATCCACACCACCCCACAGGACATTTCATCTCTGACAGTTTTAACGTGATTGGGATGGATTGCCAAGCGAATCGCATAAATTTTAAACGGCAGTTAAGGAATTAATCATAAATCATACAGATGATCAATATAAGTGCTAATCTTTTATACAATTTTATATATGAAAACCCCGGGGTCCTGTAATTTTTAAAATTTTTCTTTAAATTTGGGGTTGTTAAATAATCATCAAATCCATTGGGACCGATAATTTTATAAGTGTAATATATTGTTAAAAGTCATTTTATTTTTTTTAAACGGGAAAGTATTTTGTTTGACTTTTGAAATTTATAATTTTTTTATATTCCGTTTTTTGACTTTTTTTAAATACTGCCTCCCCCTAGGTTTTCCCGCCCGTAAAGGCGGCCGCGCCCCACAGTTTGAGAAACGTTGAGTTAATAATTATATACGGAAGTATATATTGACAAGATTGTGCGTGTGTGTGTGTGGCTGAAGTACGCAGACTATAGAAGTTTTTTACTGAGGATAGCAGCAAAGAACTAACTTTAGATAAACATGTTTTTTTTTTTTGAATTATTTGATAATAAAAGCATAATTTGATATTATTTTTGGGGCTTTTATTATTATGTTTGCATCTAGTGTTTTTCTTTAAACGCGGTTTTAAAAGTATTAGTTTTTTTTTTTTTTAGTTCTGCAGGTAAGTACATAAACTGTTTTTATTATTAAAATATTGTAGACCTTTTCTTACCTCACCTCACCTACGACACTGGGAATTGGCGCACACAAGAATTTTTCAAGGAGGGGAGGAAGTTGAAAGTCTATTATTCTCACATCATACCCCAATACGCAGCCAAACATATTTTGTAGATTTTGTAGATAGTCGGGAATAAACAAAGTAAACAATAAATTATTGAATAAATAATCAATTTCAATAAAAAAATTGGGTTTCTGGACCGGGACCCCCCCCTTTGTTTCCCCATTTCACGGGGGACCACCACTTTGAAAAATTAGAATGGCCCACCCTGAAAGTCTGCCACCCCGCTCTACATCAGGGGATCAAACCGCGGCTCACAAGAACTTTTTTTGCGCCCCGGCTAGTATATCGGCTTGAATATTGCATAGTAAATATCAATATTTCTTCCGAAATAGGAAAGATATCTGAGAGGAGATGTCAAGTGTCAGAACGTAAACATTAGATTTTTCTTGTTCTTTTATGTATGTGTATTTCAATGTAGTATTTGAAATAAACTTATGTTTCTATGAATATTGACTACTTTGGCGGCCCACCTAAAGTTAAACCTTGTTTGTTTGGCCAAAAGTTAGCCTTTGAGTTTGTCACCCTTGCTCCAAAGTTTGGAGTAAGGGTGTCAAACTCCGGGGGGCCCAAAGAACATTTTGGGCTCGGCCCAAAATAAAGGTACACAATAATTTCAAAAAAAAAAACAAAATTCTCTCGAAAATTTGAAGTTTTTACAGAGAAAAGATTTTTCGAGTGTCGTGTCGTAACACTACATTTGGTTTTTTTTTTTTATATATATATATATATATATATATATATATATATATATATATATATATATATATATATATATATATATATATATATATATATATAATATTTTATTAATCAAAATAAACCTACGTTTCTGTAAATATTCATTTCTTTTACTGTCCACCCAAAGTTAAACCTTGTTTGTTTGGCCCAAGTTAGTCTTTGAGTTTGAAACCCCAGCTCTACACGATGGTACATTAGTAGCAATAGTAGTCGAACTTACGATTCAACAGAAGCATTGTTGACTAAGTATTTGTAAGCATAATAGCTCGACTATCGTGGAAGGTAAATGTTTTGGAGAAATAAATTAAAGAAAAGTAATTTTAATATTAAAGCAAATCATACTTTAAAATGTATTAGCAGTTTACTTATATTAGATAATGAGGATCCCAAAAAATAGGACTTTAAAATGGGCCCATTACTTTCAACGATGTTGTATGCTTAAAGAATTATACATTCCGAAAAAGGTTCTCAAAGATACTTATTTCCTTTAAAAATATCTGTATTTTTACGTTATTTAAGGTTTGTTTAACATAATTATGATTTTAGACATGTTATACATAGACTTTTCATTTCTTGTATAATAATTATACCTGAAATGGAGAGGCATTTTCAATGTTTAAATGCTGTTTTCTAAAATCTTCATGGAACATACCGGCACTTCTTTAATAACTTGGTCTATTTTTTTTCATGAGCGTTTTTTCTTCTGAAAAAAAAAGAAAATTAAAAACAGAAGAAAAATGCCGCATGGAATTAATAGCTGAAGAAAAAAATTCCATGCACAAAAAAATAATAATAAATTCTGCATCTCTTACAAAGACGCAAATTACTGAGAAAATAGTTTCCGCTCCTTTCCTGAGTTCATTAAGAACTAATTGTTTCTTTCATGCAATACAAATAATGTAGTGTTGTATATATATTATTTTTGATAGATGTATTACTTTTTAATTTATTTTATTACGGTAATCGTACTTCTCTTGTGTTCTGTTACTATTTTAATTCTATACAATAAAAAAGTTAATGCATATTTTGTCCCTTTGTTTTGTTTAAGTGAAGTTATTTTAACGGCTAATAATAAGAGGATAGAAATGTTCTGAACAAGTTTAAAATACAAGTGAAGCATGTTAGTTTGACAAAAAACAGACAGACATTATAATTCTAAAAGTACAATCATAACTTGCCTCCCACACCAACACATGAAATATAGTAGTTTTTCAAATTATTGAAGTTCATGTATAATATAAGAAATGAAGAATTCAACTTCGTGAAACGACTTGACAGCTGTTTAATTTGAGTTCTCAAATTAAATTTACAATAAGAAATCATTTTTTCTCAATGTATAATATAGTTTTAAAGGAAAAGTTAATTAAATTATTAAATGAGTCTGACAAGAAAATATTGCAAAAGTTTGTTTTTTTCTATTCTCAGGATCTGTTATACTATTAATAAAGATGAGTTTTCAAAACAAATTTGCTTACACTTGTGTCACACTGACTACATGTCGCTTAAAAAGCTTTTTATTTCGGAAAGGTGGGGGGTAAATACACTGCTGGCCAACAAAGCAACACCAAGAAGGAAAAAAAGATATCACAGCGAAATTTATTTGGCAGATAACATGATGTACAAAGATCAAACGATTACACTTGGAACGTGTGGATGATGAAAAAATCAGTAATTAGTGTAGCTTCCATTGTTGGCTATAACCACCTGTCATACGCCTCAGAATTGAATCAAAGAGGCTTTGAATGTATCCTTGAGGTACATCAGTCCACGCGGCTTCCACATATTGCCAAAGTTTATTTGGTGTTTCAGCTTGTGATGTATCCTGAATCAGTCGTTGTGTAAGTGTGGACCACAAGGTTTAGCTTAGCGATAGGATGGGCGGACATGCAGGCCAAAAAGGAACAATGCAATTTGATTGGTAAAGAACTCTTGAACATTGCGTGCCACGTGTGGTCTCGTATTATCCCTGTGGAATATGGCTGATGGCAAGCGCTGAAGGTATAGGAGGACCACGAGCTCCAACACTCAGAGACGTAGCGCTGGCTGTTCAGTGTACCGGCAGTGCGTACTAGAGGGTGTGGCAGTGAAATCCAATACTACCCTAAACCAGGATACTGGGTACAGGACCATTGTGGAAATGCATAACACAACTGTTCAACAGTCTCTAACTTCAGTGTCTTCAAACTCGAATCCGACCATCGTGATGTTGTATGCAGATGCGGGGTTCGTCAGTAAACACAATGTCATTCCATTTAGTTGTTCATGTCCTACGTTCATTGCAGCATTGGCGGCGCATACACCTGTGGTTTCCAGTCAAGGGTAAACGAAGCAATGGATGCTTTGAAGACATTCCATTCTGCTACAAAGGCGTCGAATGGTTCGAGCGGACACCGAATGATGCGTAACAGACTAAATTTGCTGTTCTGTGGTTTGTGATATGGCTGCGTCCATCAATGCTTTGCACATTAACCGCCAGTCATCACGGTCAGTGGTGCAAGGAGTCGGGTGTGATCGACCTGTCAGTTCATCGTGTGTGTTTCCTCCTGCATCCAGTGATTACAGATACGTATCACAATCTCTTGGTTTCTTCCAACACGTTTACCAATTTCTCTGAAGAATAATCCCCAATATCTATAGGCTATTATTCTTCCTCGGTCGAATTTAGAAACTTGGTCAAAATATGCTCGATGACTCTTACGAGGCAAAGGCAAACACGCAGAAAACATCTTACCTAAAAACACCCTCGAAAAAACAATTCCCATACTTCAAACCGCCAATCTGTTTTCCCCTTATGTGGCACTTGCGGGTTGCGCTGCAGTCACCCGTGAAGTGCTCCTGAACTGTAATGCCAATAATTTCCATATTCTATGCCATCAACATATGGTGTAAATTTCACATGGTTTGCGTGCTTCCTTCAGGGTGTTGCATTTTGTGTGGCCAGCAGAGTATAGTTTTTATCATTATTCTTCGTATTTACATTGCTCTATTTTAAAAAAATAATAAAATACAAAAAGTAAACTATTTTTTCCAAAGCATTTAGGAGGTTTTATAAAAACCGTTGCAATAAATATGTAACATCTAATATTTCATATGAAGTTTAATGCTGGTTATGGAAACATGCAAGACCTTCAAGAAATAAGAAAAGTGCATATTCATTTAAAATATTTTTGACAACAAATGCAAATAGTTTTGATTTAAAAGTATATCATTGAACTGTATTAAGTTAACACTTTTTAAAAAAAATCTGGGTTTTAAGTATTAGCTGAAAATTTTTCATGTCATTTTCTTTTGAACTATGTTTATTTTAGAGTTACTTTGAGTATAATGGCATTGCACAGAACTCTAGCAACGTGTGTCATTCTAGTTATTCTATAATTAACGTTCATATGTCATGTCCCTTGTAAGGTAATAATCATATATACATTTTTCTTACTCTTTATTTTCCTACACTTGTGTTGTTTCTCTAACATTAAGTGTAACAGCATTGCTTAACTCGATACTTAAAAATCTAATTATTAAATTTAATAAACTTGGGTATACTTTTAATTATATTGTACAAATTCCAAAAGGACTGTTTAAATTGACTGTCTATACTTGACTATAATTTTACTACTGTCTTTAACACTTTATTACTTTAATTAATCTTTGTACAAAGTTTCCAGGATCATGAACTCGTGGCCAGCGTATCCACTGAAGACCCGTCGTGTTGAAAGGGCTGATGCTCGTTAAATTTGTCGAGTTCAAAGTCCTCCCGTTGACATGATAGTTTGGAGAAGGGGTACTGGTGCTGGTGCCGTCCTTGTCACTTAAACAAAGCTCAAAAATAACAAGGTGCACTGAAAACAGTCCTCGTGTTTCTTTGTGAGAGGCTCGCACCTCTCTTTCGGGAACCTAGATATGTAAGAGGTAGGGAAGAAACATTCGGCAGGATCCAATTAATCTATTTATTTATCACACAATGAAATCGCACAATTTCAACTAATAATAGTAAGAGAATGTCTCAAGGATAACCTCGAAAGTGGAACAACGACGGTAAAACACTAACGATTAGGAGACTTTCAAACTTGATCCTTACCTTAATGAAGGATGTAACATCGATTCAATATCAGTGAACAATCGTCACTTTAAGGCTTCCTCCTAATGAATAATCCAAATGCGATACATTCAGTAGCAATCTCACCTTATTCGAGTATATCTCCTCTCCTACTCTCTATTCAAGATAGAAAACTTCGACTATGTGTAGTAAGTTGATTTAAATATCACGATTCTCTTCTTCCGAAGGGTTGGTTGGGAATAACGCGAATTGATAGCCCGAAGATTTCCCAAGAGGATTAATTAAAGGAACACGTATATATCCGTCACACCTTTACAGTGTGACGTTAATATAACTCCCATTTACACACAGAGTTTATAGGAGATTTTTTTACAAAAAACTGCTGCTATTGCTTACAAATTTAAATAGTAAACGTACATTAACATTACTCTACTAATAATAAAAAATAGGCAAATCTTTTGACATACCAACAAAATTGTGTGAAAAAATAAATTACACTTACTTGCATGAAATGACCACATATATGTATAAATTCTTGAGTAAATTCACCCAACGTGTCCGAATATTACACCAATTTTTGTTTCATCATCCGCCGTTTTCTTAAAACTCCCTCTTTCTGATTTTAATCAGTATATGCTATTTTAGTCATGATTTAAGGGAGAGTGCTGACTATTAAATTGCTTCTAAGGAGCTGCAGAGGGGTGTAGGCGTTTCAAAACATAAACATTTATAGGATGGAGGAACATTTATCATCGTAATTTTAAAAAATCTATAAATATGATCGGTTCTTTTTTTTTCTGTGCAAATTTTTCACTTATTTTCAACAAATCCAATCATTCATCTCTTCTCGCCTTTTTCTTTACCCGAAAGTCCGTGGTAATAAAAATATGTAGCAACAATTGTGGCCTACAACGTGTAAAAGGGAAGAGGACTTCATGCCAGCAAGATAAATTTTATAAAATTCTCTATTCAGAGTTTCTACTCTAAGTAACTTCCATGCTTCCTGTTTTGCGCAATAAATCTCCAGCTTTGATACATTTTAAAGTTATTTGTTCTTATTACTGTAGTGATACATATATATATTCCTGCAGTAAAAGTTGATTGGATTTTTTATTTTTAAACAATACATTTTTTTTCCTCTGATTTTTTTAAAATGGTTTGCAGTATATGAGCGTAAGTTTTATTAATACAGAGCATACTGATTTACGGTTTAATTGCATGATTTTTGAGGGTAGCATGATTAAAATATCAATAATTTCTTCAATGATTGCAGTTAATTGACTTCGCAATGGCAATGAGGGATAAGAAAACCCCTTTCTTCATTTCTGAAAACACCTAATCATTATTTAGCGATCACTACTTAGCGATCAGAACAAGGATTGGGCTCCAAAGCAGTGATGTACTCATTGTTACATTAGCTTGATAAAATGGCTCAAAATAAAGAAATTCAATTTATTTTCTGTGCCCATCCATCGTTGTCATCTCACAGATTTCCACCTTGAGTAACTTCCACCGTCAAGTTATCTAGCAAAAAGGGTGTATAGTTCAGTATACTAATATTCCTTCAGCTGTAAGACTTGTTCTTCACCAAGAATTTAGTGACAGCGGTAGCCTAATGATCAAGGTCGCGGATTCGTGGCCTGCATGCTATGAGTTCCAGCCCGTTACCACTGAAGACCCGCCATGTATTGAGGTGATGCACGTTAAATCTGTCGAAGCTCAAACGTCCTCTCGTTGATGTGGTGTAGAAATTAGGAGAGCGGGTGCCAGATCAGATGTCATCGTCGTCAATTGACCATGGTTCAAAATGACGAAGTCATCTGCCGAAAGCCATTGAGTAGCTGAATAGTGTAACATTATTATTCACGCACTCACACCGAATCACTGACAGTCCCAATGGCCCCAAACTGATATTTTACAGAAATAGATTTGGAAAACATCGAGCTTCAGTCTGGGCCATCAACTTTTACTAGTGATGATGAGGATTATATCTAGATAGTTTAGTTCATCGATATATATAACTCGTTACTCAACCAGAAATGAATAATTTCATATGGTATTTGAAGATGTCTAAGAGTATGTCTCGTATTCTTGAGCCTCAATTTCAGCACAATTCTCTTCGAAAGCACATAAATTCTCTCTGTATAGAGCCAGAGTATTTATCCTTTGATTATTTACTTCGGAGGATGAATGCCTAGTATTTGCTTTTATTTTAAGCCCTTAACTACCACCGGCGTATATATCCATCCTGATCGACACGTTCGTTTAGTTTCTCGGACGAATATATTCGTCTTTCCGAAATATGATTGTTTTCCTTGCTTTGCTATCAGTAAAACCATTCCGAAGACTTTGGAATACAATAAAATGACCTTTCCTGTGTTTTGTGTGAAGTATTTACTTCAGAGAAAAATTTGCTTATTTGTATATTTTCTTTCCTCGAATAAAAATAAACCACATACGCACGCTTAAGGAAAAATATTTGCATTGGGGAGCGAATATTGCGTAACTTTTAATCAGTAGTTAAGAGGTTAATGAATTGTTAATGTAACTAATGATATTATGGGATCCACGCAATTAAGAACTGTTTTTAGACTCGTTAAAGTTATGCTGTTGTCCAGTAAGAATAATTAGCCATCAGTTTCGATAGCATACTGTGTTGATATGAAGGAGACTTTTGAAAATATCAACTGAGTCCTTGATAAAATAAGATTTCATGATAATAATTTGAAAACCGTTGCTATTTTTACAGACGTGCAAAAACTATTTAAAAATATCACCGATTATAGTTAAAATGGCATAGCCGAGCCCAAGACAATCAGTACGTTGTGCAGATCTGGTCTCAAAGAGAAACTTTTACTCCTTGTCAGAAAAATAGGGTTCACAATCATCTGGACCTGAAGAAAAATATTTACGTTCCACCCCTTTCCACAGCAAACTTTTATCGGTCTAACATTTATAAAAACAATGGATTAGATAATTTCTGGATTTAACATTTGAAAAACTAAATTAATTTGTCTTTGTGTAATCTAAGGAAGGATTTACCGTGGGTCCAGAAATAGACAACTGCTTAAAGATTTAAATTTTATGGAACACCTAAAATGCATAGAGAAAAAAGCATATTTTGCATTCCGTAGTGTGCAAGTAAAACTTTTGTTTAGCAAAAAGTAATGTTACGTTGCCTTTGATGAGATATTTCGGTCACCGTGAAAGGCCCTGTGGCGCAAAGTTTCACTTAAATTGCAATTCCTACTCCTAATCCTAGATTCTATCCTTTCTCAGAAATTTTAAAGGTCATTTTGCAATAACACGAAAATTTTAAGGAAATTGATTGCAATCACTTTGACGGAATCGTGCTGATAATAGAAACTTTTACTTCTGATTACAAGAGGAAAGAAAACACTATTAAAGATTGTTTATAATAAATTACATTTATTATATTTTGGCCGAAGGAAAAAGGCCACCAAATATGATGGCAAGGTTTCTGCAGTATATGAAGACAGCAACAGCACAATTACTCGCTGCTTGTCTGGCTCCTCCAAAAGTTTTCTTCCTCATCGACTCCCAAGTTGCAATTCCAGCCTTAAACAGTAACATTCCAACTGACTGCCTACACAATTCAGTACGTACTAAAGTTGTGGAGCCCATTTCATACGGCTGGTATGTGACTTACAGTAAATCTCAAATCATGTTGAGATTCCCGGTAAGAGAGAGCCAACCAAAAAGCGAAGCAGGTCGCTGAGTCGTCACAGCTGGAAGGACACTTGACCCTCACAAGAGCAAAGATTTGATAAACGTATACATTGATAAATATATTGTCACCACACCCAAAAACGCAAAATCCTAGGAAAGCCATGGGAAATCCTTTCTCTTGTGGATTCTATCCAAAGGCACCTGTCAAGAGCCAAGACCATTGCCCATTTTCGCCTAACTACTAGACATCACTGGCTTGGCTGCTTACGAGGACTGTCCGCTTTGTGGCCATGCCAGGATGGATGACGACCACTTGCTCTGTTGCACTAGACTCGATGAACACCCGATTGATGACTTCTTCAGGCAGACTCGGCGTCAAATGGTCAAGAATCCAAGCACGAGCATTGGATAAATAAATAAGAAAATATTATATAAATTAATAATAATGTTATTTATATATCATGTATTATATCTTTTTATTTTTAAATGTATATTATTTTTTTTGTTTTAAATTAATACTTGGTTTGATTGATTGGTATATATAAAATTGTTGAACAGATGATAAAAAGTAGTGATGAGTGTATCTTGAAAACGATGGGTGATGAAGCCAGTATAAGGATACATTAAGTCAATTTACATAAGAATCAGCAAAAATAGTACCAGGGCTCGATTTTTTTTTCTTTTTAGAGAAGTGTCATTTAAATGTTGAAAATTAAAAATAAATCTCTATTAGATTTAGAATACTATATCGATTGGTAAAATATTTAATGATGGCGAATCACACAAGCTCGTTATGTAGACATTAGTGCTGCTAATTTAATTACCAATAGCTTCTTGCAGGAAATTTCTTATAGAGTTTAACATTAACTAAAAAAAACCAACCTGTCTACGCGACAAGATTAAGTTACCAAAACTTCACTATGCATCTATCTACATTTGGATGTTGGCGAGTTTCCAGGTAACTCAGGAAAGAAGCTGAGATGCATACGAAAAGTATTTTTAATAGGTTAAGTAATTTAAAACTTAATATTATATGTGTGTGGTTAATGTTTTTGGTACATTTAAATTTATTAATGTATTTTTTGTAGATTTAAAAGTTAATATAGTTTGGAAAACACGCACATATATAAATATATATTAGTATTTATGTGTATGTATACATATATAAATTTATGTAGTATGATTTATTCGACTATTTCTTGAATTTTTGCTGCTGTACCAGATGTTCAATGAATCAAAATATTTTGTCTATTTTACAAAGTCCATTCAAGAACGCGAGATGTAATGAAGGAGTAAGCCTTATTTTAAGATATTAATGTATAGTAGCTTAAGTATAGTCAGAGTTTGCTAATGTATTACTTCGCCTATTTCTACTTTGATCTTATCTCCATGATATACTCCTGAATATGGCTTAGAAGAAGCTAAAATTATATATAAATGTTCATTTAATATACTCTATAATATATATATGGATAATATAAGAGCAGTCTTCAGTCAGCAATGTTTATATATAAATATATAGTAAATTATATATATATATAATTATTAATCGTGTGTGTGTGAGAGAGAGAGGGAGAGATGTTACTGCAAAAAATTATGCAATATTTTCTATTCTATTTCACTTGACAGATTTAGATTTTAAGAAAGATAGTATTTTTCCTTGAACATTTTCCACCTTTTTACCTTCAGTACGCAGAAATCTGGATACAGAAAACGATTGTATTAGTTGAGACAACTTCACCTTTTTTTTAGTTTTCTTTTATAACAAAGACAAATCCATGCCTGCTTGTTAGCAAGCATGCAAACAATTTAAACAAACTAACTCATTATGAACAGCCTTCAACTTTTGCAGTGAACCATGTTTTACAAACACAGACATAAGAAAATCCAAATACCATGTTAACAAGGACAGAATATGATTTTTTTTTATTTTGCATAAATTGACAAGAAGACAATATGTAATCATTTCATAAAGTGTTTTTTTTTTAAATGCCACATCCTTTTCAAAAACTTTAAGTTTTTCTCTTTTAATTTGACACTAAAGTTTTTCCAAACTGATTTGAAACTTCTCTGAACTATTTAGGTTTTATGAAGGTTGAGTTACAAAAGTTTCAACTAAAATCAAGCAACATAAGCGACTTCAAATTTCACGTTTTGAAAATAACCTTTTTTCAATTAGTTTAATTTCTTTTAATGACTCTATGTTTTCTTCAATGTTAATATGCAATGATAAGTCAAACATTTAGAGCTTTGATGACTACACAGAATGCATTTAAATTAGTTTTAAAAATAAGTGTAGAAGTAACATACCGCTTTCGTAGAATCATTGAAGAAGCTTGCGATCCAGGTAATGTTTGCTACTTCAAATTAAAAATTCTGAAATGTACGCTAATGGACGATTATAAATGTTTCAACAAGATATCCGTCAAATGTGATGAAAGAGATTTATTTTGGTGAGGCTTTAATTCAGGCTATATGAGGGCACAAGCTTGATTTCTTTCTAGTTATAACTGTAAGTCGTCAGTTAAGAGATTCCGAATAAAGAAGGAAAGCTAGCTCACAGAGTAGAAATAACCACTTTATAAAATGGCAGACTAATTTGATTGTAATTTTTAAATAGTGCAATAACTTAATAATATAACTCCAACTAAATATCCAATAATAAATAAAATAATTGAGTAACATAAATAAATAGTTTTTGAATTGCATAAATTATCGTAAACCAAAGATTGATTTCTATTTATTTTGTACAAATATCTATTTATAAATCATTGCATGTGTTATCTTATAGTTGATTTTTTAAATATATTCAGTTAAATACTTTTTTTCTATAAATTAAGATATTCTATTCTGTGAAACACTAAACAATTGTATATATATATTACTTGGTATGCATTATATAACTTTTTGTTTTGAGGATTCTTAAAGAAATTACATACAGAGAGATTGGAATCTTAAATAGAAAAAGTAAAACAGTTTTTAATCATCTGGAAAGCAAAAGAGCCTCAATGAAAAATAGTCACAAGTCAACTTACATAAAAATTTCGAAAGAACAATAATTCTGCAAGCGCCAATAATATACTATTGAGTTGGAAATATCCTCCAAAACTACTTTCAGTATTAAAAATCAAGTTTTAGTTTCATTTCGAAGATGTTCACAACAATTCAACAAGTTTCAGGAAAATGGTTCCCTCTGCTACAAAAAATATTCTTGAGGTCTGAATTCTTTTTATAACTTTATTGAAAAATCTTACAAATCATTTTCTTGGAAACATGAAAATTTACGCAGAGTTTTCTCCTCTTTTCCCTCAAAAACTTAGTTTCGGTAACTTTTTTGCAGGAGTGAAGGAAAAACCTTTCCGTAAGAGTTTGCATTCAACATTTTTTTTTTAAATACTTAAATAAAACTGTCAAGGTTTATTTAAGAAAATTTGACTTCGAATTTTTTTAAAAAAATGTATTTTCAAAATTGTGTATGAATTTAGTTTTTTTTAAGTTGTATGAATATTTACTTAGCAGTTATTCAGTAGAGTTTCACACTTTTGAATTGTGTGATTTTAATTTATTTTTTCCCTTAATTATAAATATAAATGCTGCAACTTTTAAACATTGAAAATGTGATAACAGCCAAATATTATTTATTCTTAGATAAATTAATAATATCTAATAATCAATATGTGATGATGGTGTATCATTCTATCATAAAACGCATTGTATTGAAATATTTATTTTAGCAGTATTTATTTTATAACTGTCTTTGTGTGTGTATCTCTCTTCCTACATTTTTTGCGAACTTCTAGATTATAACTATTATAATAAAATGTCCTAATAAAATTATGCAAAATACCTTTCAATATTTTAATCTTATAATTGCTAAATAGAATCGGCTGAGTGGCTTAGTTCGTTTGGTGCTTGCCTTGTACGCCAAAATTTGAGAGATCGACCCCGGCCCATGTCGGTGGATTTTCATGACTAAAAATTGTCAGCATCCATGCAGTATAGTTATACGTCATTTTAAATATCCCTATAGTGCCTGTTTAGCTTAGGTTTTAGCGGTAATATTAAATTCCAAATACGGTTTTGC
>BMAV01015028.1:0-25774 GCA_019973955.1 Trichonephila inaurata madagascariensis
CAGGGCAGCCATTAGAGAGCTTCCTCTCTTATTGCTATCAACTAATAACAGTGTTTACGCTACGCCCCCGTTGACTGCAATTCTCAGGACTTTTTCCCCCCTGATCGGGCATATTCCCCAGACTGGACCCCATTCCCCATTCCCCTACCAAATTCAGTGAACTTTTTTTTTTCCCACTCAGGTTTTCCCTTGTCAGCGCCAAAAACATCAGATAGGGGATGGAGGATCTAGTGCAGATCCATATCCCTGTGACGTGAAGAAACGTGAAGACAGCTAGCTTCTAAGTATGAAATAAGTTAAATGCACTGCTGGCCACACAAAATGCAACAGTTTGAAGGAAGCATGCAAACTATGTGTAATTTGCATCATGCATTGGTGGCGATGAAATACGCAAATTATTAGCATTATAGAGAAGACGCACATTACGGCAGACGGGTATTTTTAGTACTTCAATAGTAGTGTTGATTATCAGTCTGACTACTGATGTGTGTGGGAACCCACTCATATCACATATTTAGGCAATTCTTTGATTTCGAATCGCTGACCGTGAGGGCCCAGCAAGGTCATCATTTTCCATCAATTCCCCTGAAAACGCTTTGATTCAAACGCATGTACATGGACGTTTCAACTCCATGCCGGTTTTTTTTTGGGGGGCTTTTTTCCTTTCACTTGAAACGTGATGTTGATTAAACATTTTTCCGGCAGAATGCAGTGGCACGTGTTCACTCAATGACGCAATACTCCCAATTCGCTTGATAGGTTAAGGTGAAACTGGCCACATGGACAGATTAGATACCTGAGATGACGTCCCTAAAACAGTTGCTGCCAACTCCACTTTTTTCAAGCTACACTGTTAGTCTTGTTTTTGTGTGTCATACCTTATATAATTATTATATAATTAAATATATATATATTAAAATTATAAAATAAAAAGGAAGAAGTACTGAACCTACAGTGCTAAACGGAAAAAATGGAATTCCCCAGACCCAAAAAATTTTTAGATAAAAAAGTCTTTGGACTCTGGAACCCTAAGGTTTCAAAGCTGTGCTGAATTAGGCCGGGGTTTGTGTTAATGCTTTATGAATCCAACCTTCCCCTAGAAAGAAATTTTGAATTGAAAAAAAAAAGTTGAAAATTAACCCTAATACAACACGGGGAAGAAAAACCGATAAATATTAAAAAGAATAAATATATATATATATATATATATATATATATTATATATATATTTATATAAAATTTTTCCCCCTTTTGAAAATTCTTGAAACAAAAAATTACGGTTTTGTTTTACCTGGGTAAATATTTTATTTTTTTAAAAAAAATTTTTTTTTATAAAGGTTTATTACAAAATTATTCAGAAGCTCGAAATATATTAAAGTTTTTTTAAAATAAAAAAAAAAAAATTTTTTTTTTGAAAGTGATGTTCTGAAACCCGACTTTTTTAAAATCCAGTAGTTGATTGATTTTCTAATATTTTTTTTTCCATTTAAAAGATATAAATATATTAAATTGAATCATAGGAGAATGACGGGCAAAAACTTTCAAAAAAACTCTCCCATTTTTTTTTTTTTTTTTTTTGCATTAAAAAAATCTATCATGATGTATATGTTTTTGTTCACGTATTAAAATCAAATAATCGTCTGTCAATAATGCAACTCCTTTTTTTGGGTAAAATTTAGTTAGGCGTCTTTCCTTTTTCTCTCCTTACTTTTTTAATTGATTTTTTTTTTGTGGGGCATTTCATTTTTTTGAAAAATATTGTATTCCAAACGTCAGTCTATTTTTTCAAAAAGCTTGTTTGTTGGCGTTTTTCCCGGACACTGTTAACCCCCGCTTGTAAACAAAAGATGAAAAAAATTTTTTTTCGATATTAAAAAAAAAATTATTTTAAAATTGTTTGAAGAATAAAAAAAAAAATTTCGGCATCTAATTTCTTAATGTATTGAAAGGGCACTTGGACGTCTTTTTGAACTGGTATGTATATTACTTCGAAACCTATATTTTAGCATTTTAAGATATTGTAATAATTGCATTTTCTTAAAAACAAAACTTGTTTTTTATGTTTTTGCCACAAAGGTACTGACGTAAATCGTTTTTTCGTAAAATCGCGTTTAAAAAATCACCCCATCTGTCAGTATATATTACCGTATAATACGCATTTTTTGCGAAGAAACCTGATCAACTCTTTGTTTTGAAGTTATTTTAAAATTTTGATGAATTTTGAAAAAAAAATACTTCTAGAACTTCATCGCCTTAAGTTTTGATCTCTCTCTCTCTCTCTCATCTATTTTAAATAAACAATATTTCGATACATATAGAAGACTATTTTTTTTATACTCAACACTTTTTTTTGTTGACGTTAACCGCCCTAGAACGAAGGTTAACTTTTAGTATAAGAAATACATTAGATAATGGCATAAATGATGTGTTTGTAGCCACCCATCTGATGTAATTGTTAACGACGCTTGTTTCGCCCATCCGGTATAGTGGTTAGCGATGCTGACTGCTGTGCCGTTGGACCTGGGTTCGAATCCCGGAGAAGACATGGATGTTTGTAAATGTATAGTGCCTTAGAGGCATAGGGGTACTTTAAATAGCCGTCGAGCCACAAGTACTCTCGGGAGGTTAGTGGAAGGGGAAGAGAGGTCCCAGACCACCCCAGGGTGTTTTCCTTCAAAATTGTGGTAAGACCGAGCTAAATCATTATGTCACCTGTATGGTGCTCAAAGATACGGCTAACGACAGGCGTCACTTAGCCATTTGCCATGATGAATTTCGTGGGCCTTGATCTGGCCTTTGCCGATCAGATGGCATTAGTAACAACTAACAAGACGCTTGCTGCTGCGCCGATACCCCTGGATTCCAATCCCGACGAAGGTATGGATATTTATAAATGTGTCGTATAAGTCTTCTTGTGAGGTTGGTGGAATAGAAAGATAGGTTGGAGGCCCCTAAACACCCCCAGGAAATCCCCCTTCAAAAATGGGGGACCGAACCAAATTGTACTGCACTGTATTGTTCTGAAAGCTACAGTTAACTTTCTTTGCAACGATGAATTTCTAATACAATGCTTCTAAGACTTTCAATATGTGCAACCCATTTTTCAGTCATAATTTTCATCGCACCCTATCCTTACAATAACAATGTATTGAATTCATTAATAATGTACTTTGACACTACAGCTACAATACGACCTTAATTGTAAACCGTATAAATTATCAAGTGTAAATTATAGGTTTTGTTCACACACACAAGATATCTTAAACATAGAAGCCAAATGACTTGTCACCTACCGCTTATGTTTATCTTTATTTTTCCTTAAGTTCTAACTACAGAAAAAAATCATTTATATCTTAGCAAAAGGACTTATCGAAGTAATCAACTCTGATATTTAATGTTAAGATTGTTTTAATTCTATAAAATTAATTGTATTTTATTTATGAGGCCAACAGCAAAAGGTATAAGTGAGTTTAAAAGAGGATGGATAGTTTTTATGCGACAAAATGGCATGAAAGAATATGTAATTTAAAAACAACTTATAATATCAAGCGGAATCGAAATAAGAATATATAAAGCATATTTTGCTGGTAAAAACAAACACGCTTCCTCATCTAGTGGTTACCAAGCCCCGGGCCGTGCATAAAATGGTACCGGGCTGCATAAGGAACATTAAATTATTATAGTTTTATTTACTGTATTGTATTTCCTTCGGATTTCTTCGATTTCCTTTGGAAGCCACTCCATATTCTATGTTAAATTACTTGATATTTTCATCTTTCGGTGTAACTGTATTTTATTCTGAAGGAATATTTAAGTACATTTTAATTATAATTATATAATCAAAAACAATCTAAAACATAAGCAACCAAAAAACCACCCTCAGCTGGCCGCGGTAAAATTATCAAACGTTGACCTGTCTGCAAAGACAAAAAGGTTGGGAAGCAGTGATCTTGCGGACACTGTCTGAAGAAAATGACAAAATGTGATGAGAGGAAACTGCAACGGATTGTGAAAAAAATAGGGAAAACTCTACAAATTACAACGGAGTTCAATTTAACTGGGAAACAATAATATCCCACGGAACAATAACAAGATAGTTTTAATTTCTTGGGCTTGAAAGTTGACGACTAGGATGAAAATCCTATTTGTCAAATTTATATTGAATAAATGGTTATGCTTGGGCCATGGAATGCAAAATCTGGGGCGTGGAAATGTGGGAAAAAATTGTATGGACTGAAGAGAGCCATTTTAGACTTTTACAAATGATGGCAGACATAGAATTAATCGGGAACGACATTTAGCTCTTCATCTAGATTGCATACGGCCAGTTGTTCACGCTGAAGGTAAACGATTAATGATCTGGGGAGCATTTGGTTGTAATGGTATCTATCTTCTTATCGCTATAAATGGTAACAGAACTGGAAATGAGTACTTATCTTATTTAGAAAATCTTGTTAAACCATTAATGGAAAATCGGGCTCCAAATGGTGACGGAATATATCAAGACCACGATGATACTACACCTCACATCAAAACTGTACAGACCAGGTTTGGCCATAATCATGGTGTATTTCTTCCTTTGAAATGACCATCAAAAAGTCCTGACATTGGTGTAATTTTCGATTCCTGGAAACGCATTTCAGAGAGTTAAATAACTTTCTAACAAATGTCAAAGTACTAGAAATATCACTTCATAAAGCAAGGTCTGAAATTACTGTAGATACATGTAAAAGGCTTATTATATGAGTACCACGAAAAAGAGAAAAAGAAAAGAAAGAGAAAAAGAAAAGAGAGAGAGAGAAGAAATGGAAGAGAGAGAGAAAAAAAGAGAAAGAGAGAGAGGCGAGTTACTATTCCATTCAAAGCAAAAGGTGCAATCATCAAATATTAGATGAGATAACTAGTTATTTGGGCAGTATGTTTACTACATTAATCATTAACATATATGATATATTTAAACGGATCCATTTTGTTTAAATACAGTATCACAGTATTCGCTTAAATAACAATAATGCTATATCAATTCTATTTTATTTATTTTTCTTATTTTTCTAATACATTTATACCATTAGTATTTCATATATACTGCTGATAGTTATAAACTTCCAATGATTTAATTAAGCTTTAATCACCTTACAATGAAATAATAAAGTGCACAGTCAGCAGAATATAAGTATTAGACAATTCAATTTAAAATAATTGTATTGCAAAAATCTTTATCACAGATTTATAATTATCAGCATCCAACTAAATAATTATAGGTTAATTATAAACATTTAATTCACGCCAAATCCCAAGCAGTCCAATAATTGTTCTATCTTTCAGGAGTTGTTGACTGTAATTTAATCAGTAGTTTTTATGATTTTCAGGGTATCGCAGTCTTTGATTACATCGTAAAATAATGTGATTTCAACATATCTTTATCTCTTAGACAGTTTCCGATTTCGAATTGGTTTTTCACTAATTGTTTATTTTGGATATCACAACATATCATGTTTGCATCTGTTTTAAAAATGTAAATGTTTGCGAAATAATTATGAACAGATAGATGCATACGGGACTCTAATACGTATTCATTCATATTTAACACTAGAAAGACGGAAATTTAGTATACACCTATATTGCCCAAAATCAGTCAAAATGACTGCATTGTACAAGAATATCTAATGTGTGAAAAAAATTTGTGTTTATAGTATTAATTTTTAATATTTTTTATATTATTTACAGTCACACATGTCAAGTTAGTTATTAATAACTATTGCCAATAAAAAAATTTGCTTCTCTTGGAAAAATGTATTCTAAGAAGGCTTAAGAGATTGTTTCATAATATACGTAATCGTTTTTCTAAATGGAATTAAAACAGTCAAAATGACTTCCTTGGACAATCTAGAGTTAAATTTTTAAAATTAAGTTTCTGGACGTACGATGTAAATTTTGACATGTCAAAATAACGCTGTTAATTGAGAACAACTAACCTGATAAAGTAATTCACTAGATATATACATAAATGTCTTAGAGCTTAATTACATTGTAAAAAAATAATCTTTTCAACTTTCATACTAATTTTTTTAAATTTTTGTATGTGTAAATATTTATTACTTACAGAATTTAAATCTTATTTTTAAAGACTATTTCCTTTGTAAGAGATTTTGTCGTTTCGTGCAATAAATGCCTATAAAATAAATGTCAATCATATAGTCTATAAAAATGAACATTTTCATGAGTGATATTTATATATATAGATTTTCTTTTATTTCTACATGTTAAAATTTTTATAATAAAATCAGAACATAACTAATGTTTTTCAATTCCTACTATTTTAGTTTGCCCTCTCCCGGTATATATATATATATATATATATATATATATATATATATATATATATCTTGTTCAAATTTTCTAGTTAATAAAATACTTTTCATTGATCTCCAAGTTCAAAAACTTTTTTTTTAAAAACTTGTAGTGGATGACACTTAAAAAATTTACAGTTTTTTTCTATTAATTCATTAAAAAATTAAAAAAACCTTAAAAAAAAAAGATAATGAAATGCGTCTTTTAAAAAAAAAATTGTTCGCTGTCTCTTTTGTAGAGCATTGGCAAAAGGGTTTGATTTCCCCTAACCGAAATTTCGGGGGTTCCCGAATCCCACCGGGGGATGGTCTATTTTTTGTCAATGTGATTTCTTTTTACTGTACTTTTTTTGGAATAATTACACATTTAATTCATGAATAAATAAGAACAAACAAAAATACAAGTCCACACATAAAAAGGAAAACGGAAAATTACAAAGAAAATTGTTTTCTTTCTTGCCACTTAAAATTGTGATTCTGTCCTATATATATAATCATTTATACTAATTGTAATTATTTAATAAGATAAACTAAAATAAAATTTTTCTTTGTTGACTTAAGTAGGAATTGAATAAAAATTGTTTTTTATATTACTTTCTATCAGGCAGTTTTAAAAATCCATGTCTGGATACATGATCTGGAATGACAGTGTCTTTCTGATTACTTTCAGTAAGAACTTTGGGTTTTTTAATACCACTGAGAAAAAAAAAACACCACCACACACACACACACACACACACACACACACACACACACACACACACACACACACACACACACACACACACCACACCACATATATATATATATATATTATAGGCCCCCGGCCCGCTGGTAAAAAAGGGGACGGGGTCATTGCTATAAAACTTTTTTATTTCCTTCAATTAATAAACCCAAAATAGCCCTTTGGCAAAAACCCCGTAGGATAAGAGTCACCAGCTGTTTTTTAGTATGCGTTCTTTTCATCACCTCGCTGGACATCGTTAGCACTGGGAAACCGAAGCGTTTCCTCCCCATCCAAAAAGTATCGTGTGCTGGATGGTTGGGGGGAGATCCCCCCCAACCCTTTTAAAAAAAACCCCCTTTAAAAACCCTTGCGATGGGTAAAAGTTCGGGGATATATATTTTTTTTTTATTTACTTTTTTAAAATTTAAGGGTAAACTTTTAAAACCCGACATATCTATATATATATTTTATATATTTTATTTTTATTTTATTTTATATCTATATATATATATATATATATTTATGGGACAATCCGGCAAGTGCAGCTAAGGCGTTGGAATAGAGCATCGTATCATTCGAGAAATTTAGAACTTAGCTTTTAACCTATTTTATTACATTATGATGTAAATTTACTTGTAGAAATAAAAAAATATACTTAAGAAATATCATTTTGGTTTCTGTACGTTAATTGGCATATTTATTTAAAATATATTCCATTCCTTATATTCATACTTTTCATTTAAAGACAAGAAATACACTCTCAAATCGAACATACCCATGATTCATTGAATTTTATCCACTGCTTTTACTTT
The DNA here is from genome assembly GCA_019973955.1 of Trichonephila inaurata madagascariensis. Lineage (NCBI taxonomy): Eukaryota > Metazoa > Arthropoda > Arachnida > Araneae > Nephilidae > Trichonephila > Trichonephila inaurata. The sequence goes on from BMAV01015028.1 coordinate 7,890, forward strand.
TAGAGTGAGCCTAAGCACTTTTCTCGATCCGAAATAAAGATAAAAATAAGAGAAAAAATTTCTGTAGTTGACACACTATTAGACATGGGACATCCTGCAAGTACAGCTAAGTCGTTAGAATAGAGCATCGTATCATTCGAGAAATTTATGGTAACGGCCATCTTGACTGGCAGGCTATCAATAGCAAATCAAGGAGAATGAATGCTGAAGACTTCAATCGAGTCGTAAAAAGGAATGGAGGAAAGCAAGAAGGAATCTCAATTTAGGTAGATACAATATTTTGTATTAAATGTTAGAAAAGAAACAAATTATCTACATTCATCAGTATTATCTGAAAAGTAATGTTGTAATTCTTTTGCCAATGTTTAATAAGATCGCAGACAATTATTCGGAAGTTTAACAATTTCCTATTTATTTATTTCTATTTAAAGCTACATACATTAACTCTGTGTCCTTTTGATTTGAAACTAAAATAGACATAAAAATTGAAAAATTTTTATTTTAATCATATAAACGTGTTCTTTTTCTTGTACGTATGCATTAGATAACTTTATTAATTTTGAAAATATTTTATACTGCTATAAATTAATATTATAATTTTGAAAGGAATATTTTCTTTGTTTGTTTTCAAACATGAATAGATGATATGGTTATATGCGTAACATAACTATCTAAATTAATTATCGAAATGTCTGAAAAAATTACCCCAATATTTTTTTGAAGTTAAAATACAAGAAGTTTAAGGTATCCGACTACGTTTGGAATCGTGATTGTGCAAAAGTGTGCAAACGAATATTTTTTTTTAATAATTAGTGTCATTTAGATTAGAACGCATGTATAAAATTGTTTTAAGATATTTTTTACAATAAGAATTATTTAAATATGTTATTGCGGTAAAAAATGAGCATAGATTTACCTATTTTAAAAACATTCATTTTTTGAAAAATTCTTCTATAATAATAATATTTTACCTATACATATCTCTGACCTCTGTACAGAATCTTAACTAGAATTTTTGTAAAATTAACATTGTCTTCAGAGTTACTACGAATTGAAATAATAATCGGTGTTTCTTTGCTCAGATTTAACTCTCTGATGTATTTAAACATGGGTAAATTAACTATGTTATATGTTTCAAAAATCCATTTCATGCTCTGTAACAGATGTCTGAACTGTATGTAGGCAATGTATTATTATTATGGAAGCTTTTTTCCATAAAAGGAAAATGTTTTGAAAATAGGTAATTCCTTGTTCATCTTTTGCCCAAACATTGCCTTTAATAATTTTTATTATAATATTCTTTAAAAAAACCTTATTCGTGTATTCTAATTTAAGTGACATTACATATTAAAAGAAATATTCATTTGTATTGTTTTGAAAAATCTTGGTTCCGAACGTAGTCGGATAGATTAAAAAGAATATTTAAGAAAAAATAATATATATATATATATATATAATCAGAATAAAATTGCTCCTGGATTTATGACTTAAATTCCTTTTTTGGCTTTATAGTTAAGAAGAAAAATTAATTCGTAAGATATCAGTGTAAAATTGGGAAATGAAAATTTTAAGATATTTTAGTTAATCGTAGTTCACATATAATGTACTAAAGTTCACTGCGGTTTATTCTATATAAAGCTCACAAACCACTATGCAGCTGAGGCGGCTTCAAGTAAAACCGACAAAAAACGAATTTTATCGTTTGTGTGATATTTATCGTTTGCATATATAAAGAGAGATTTTTTTTAATATAGACCATCTTTAAAATATAAACTTGGATGAGAGTAAGTATATTTATATTTTAATTTAATTCAATCAATTATACACTATTTATAATCTGTTTATTTATTAAGTTATAATTATGTCAAAAATTAACAATGTTAATGATAGTGTGTTAAGGATAGTGTTAATTTACTTTTGGATGTAGAAAAAAATTACTTATACTAATTTATATAATTATAATTATTTGAGAATAAAATCAATAAAAACTTTCGAGTAATTTCAATTTTTCAGTAGTGAAATTTATAAAGGAATTCACATTAAAACTACCTAATTTACAGAGAACTTTCAAACATGAGTATATTTTATATTTTGCTTCCTGAGAAAATATTATTGAAAATTACTTTCAGAGGTGAAACTTTAAATTATTTTTGTATAGCTATTATTTATTATAGACGGAACCGAAAATTAGTTAGAATAACACTTGAAAAAAATTACACAGTATTTCAATTAGCAAATTAAAAATTATCATTCCAACTAAAAAACGAAGTAATCACATTCCAAATTTATTTAAAACTAGCTGGTATACCCGTTCTTCTTTTAGGGAAATTGAAAAAATTAAGCAATAAGACTGAAGCATAAAGGAGTTTTTTAATGAGTTTAATTTTCAGGAAAATAAATTAAAAAAAGCTTTTTGCTACCACTAAAAAACCCCTTTTGTTAATTTTAAATTTAGAAAATAATTTTAAAAAAAGATTTTTAAAAATTTATAACGCCCGTATGTGTAAAAACGTTTAAAAATTAAATCCTTTTATAAATATTGAACAATCTTCTATAAACAATATTAAATTTACTGAACAATCTCTATAAAACAGTAAAATTTATAAACTATCTCTCTCTCTTATATATTTAATTACGTATTAAATTTCTAAACATTCCCCCATATATATAAAATATAATTACAGTAAAAAATTTTATAAATCCTCTAAAAATTAGTCAGTTCAAAACCAGGTCAAAAAAAGGGTGGTGAAACACGGGGAACGGGGGGGGAGGGCGTGACATTTACACGTGGATGGGTGGGACCGGATGAAGGAAGCCGCTGAAAAGCAAAGGGTGAGGGATGCATGACCTTTGCCTTCGATTGAAATAAATGACCTATTTTAAAAGGGATAGTTCACCATTTCATTGGTTGTAGTTTATTTTTATAACTTAGCTATCTGCCAGTGAAAAATTGGTCAAAATTTGGGCCCGCCGTTTTGAATTAGCCGGAACAAACAGACAGACAGACAGATAGACAACAAAAATTTTAAAATTGATTTTTTTCATATAAGTACCTTATATACTTTTAAATGCAAAAAACCTAATTTCAAATTACAAACAGACACTTCATTTTTATTTATATGTATAGATTAAATATTTAAAAAAAACCATTTTTCAATTGCATTACTCAGTTTTGAATACCTGAAAAAAAAAAATCATGTTTATAAAAAGGGATGTTAAATTTTTTGGGGAAAAATAAGAGAAATAGTAAATAAAATAAAAGTAAATTTATACTTTTTAGCATTTGATCTATCTTTCACCATTTTATATTAAGTAAAAATTTTAAAAAACATTTTTGAAAAAATTATTTAAATATTTTAATACTAATCACATGTTTTTTTTAATAATAATTAGAATATTTTTTAATTAAAAATTATGTATATTTAGAGGATACCTCCTGGAGGAATGATTTCAATGCAGATTTATTGAAATAATCTAAAATAATACCTGAAGGGTTTTATAGGAATTGTTAAAAAATTTTTAAGAAAACTTTTCAAAACAAATACATAAAAAAATTTAAAAACAATTTATAATCTTTTTTTTAATTTTAAAATTTTTGGTTAAGGTAGAAATTGATGTATATCAATGTTAGTATTAAAGGGGGTAAAACAAACTTTAGTTTAAAATTATTTTCTATTTTCCCAACTATTTAATTAATTTTAAAAAAAATTTTTTCCTTTTGTTGAATGAAATTTTTAAAACCCAAATTTTATTACTAAGTTAGCTTAATATCGTTCATAAAAATTTTTTCAAATTATTTTGGTGAGATATAAAAGCAAAGAACCCAGTTTAAAATAAATTAAAAAAATAAGATGAACGATATATTTTTTTCTAAAGCATAGAAATATGTGAAAGATTAATTGACATGTGAAAGAAGTTTTTTTATCTTTTTTTTTATATTCAAAAAAAAAATATTAATTAAAAATAGTTTCCCAAAAAAAAAATTTTAGGGGTATAACCGCTTTTTAACTAAAAAAAATCGATAAAAATTTTTTGCCTGATTTTCGCGGGGTAAAAAAAATAATAGCTTCAAAATAAAAATAGATGGGGTTTCACTGTTATTTAATAGGGAATACCTTTTTTTTTAAAAACAAAAATAAGTATTAATGAAATATAATAAATAAAATAATAGAAATAGTAATAATGAATAGTTTTAGTATAAATACAAATTTTTTCAAAACCGTTTTACAAATACCTCGAACAAATGAATTGAAACAAAAATAACATTGCCTACATATATTTCAAATATTTTCGAAAAAAATGGTGTGCGTCACAAGATGAATATATCTCAACATTAAAGGATTGCAGCTTGAAAGTATAGATGTGCATTATAAAATGGTGCGATTATACGCCACATTTTATGGTAATTGGTACACAGATGTGATGAAATATATTGCAGAATTCATGAAATGTGTAATATCTTAAGCCCTAAATACCTAAATCCCATGAACTTTATAAACAAAAATGATTAAAAAATGTTCATGAAAACTAATAATTAACCCGGGTGCAAACACGCACTAGATACTGATGTTAATGGTCGCGCGGGTTGAAGGAATAATCCCCAAATCTTTTTTTTTTTTTTATAATTGTTTTATATTGCACACAATAAAAATCGTAATTCTGTGTTGAAAAATTTAACTTTGAGAAAGTGTATTTTTAAGGACTCTTCAATTTTTTTTTTCTTTTTTGATAATTTGAGAAAAAATCCAATCAAACTGAACTGAAATGTTTCAAATGTGCGTGACTTTAATAAACGATACAAATCACAGACACTTTTCACTAACATTTCAAATATGATATTTTCTGGCAAAACTGTTCACACAAGTTATCGTAGTTTCATTGTCCTCTGACAATCGACAAATAGTGCGTTGAACATTTTCTTTCTTGTGTCTTGATTACATGGCGAAGTGTCTTGTGGTACACTTGTGGCTTCAAATCTTACTTGATGGGGTTTTATAGGTGGCCTTTGAAAATATTTTTCTTTCAACTCAAACGTTGTATGTTCATCGGTTTTCTTAAATTTAATTTCGCTATCATGATTAATATCTATTATTTTACACAGCAGGTTATTTCCTTGCTTAATCATTTTAAACTTCCATCAATAGAGACCATAGGTGCAATTCCTTTTTCTTATATTCTGCTCTTTTTACATTTATAAATCATAATAAATCATGCAATACAGTAATCAAAACTACTAAGTTACTCACAGAGGAAAGATGAAGCCTGTTAATAGCAAACAATTTGGAACAAAAGTGGTCGCACTGGAAAATCAGCCATCTCAAGTACATTAAGATTGAAAAAAATAAAAAAATGTGATCCCAAAAAAGGGGGTGATATGAGATAAATACATTTTAGTTCCTATAAAGACTGCCATATAGGAGGATACTCTCTGACAAGGTCATTTGTAGGAAATAAACAGTTTTCACTGAATTAAATATTTCGCGAGCCTGCGGTGACTCTGTGTCCCACGCGATCTTTATCGAGTTAAGTATATCTGAGTAAATAATAGTTTTTGATTTAAATAAATAAATATGTGTTCTGAATTCTAATATAACCTCTTATTGAATACTGCATAAAACGCCAGTGGAAATTTATCTGTTTTTTATATACACATACATTTTAAATATTTAACTATATTTCAGGTTAATTCATATATATAATGTGCGCAGATTTAACATTTTTTTTTTTATATCTTAATCATAGAAATCATAAATTGCTTCTACAGTTTACTTATCAAAAGTAGCTAAATATTCCAAAATCATTTTTTTTTAAAAATTAAATATTGGTATCATAATATATTATAAATCATTTTAAAATAATATAATATTTCAATATAAATGTATTAATGAAAAAATGAAATCATATTTTAATAACTATAATTGATATTAGTAAAATTATAGATGTTTGAAACTGTTCGATAGAAAATGGCACTATTCTCCCATGACAGGCATTTTGAAACTAATTAAGTAATGCACTTTTAAATACACAAACTGCATCAATAGCTAAGCACATTATTTATATGGATTAGTAAAGACTATGTGTATTTAAAATTTATGCGGACGTTGTAAGAACCTTTCTTAATGTGTTTTCTTCTGAAATATACTTTGTAGCATTTGTGGGAAATTCTCTGTCACATTAATATGACATTCCTTCTATTATATTAATATAAATGTTTTATACAGTTTATGATAAAAATTTGTGTAAGGCCACTAGAACAAATATGGCCAGTAAAACTAAGAATAATATGGGTAGTACCGAAATTTGATGAAGTAATGCTTTCCAACCCTACTCCCGGACCATCCTCTCTTCCTGAAAGTCAAATGATTTCAATTCCTTCCACACATATCTTCCTTCTAACTTAGGCAAAAAATGTAGTAGCATATTGCTCATCTGTTGTCACTACTGAATTCTCGCAGTCAGCATCATCATTTTTGAAGGAAATAGTCCAATTCAAATAACAACCTGTGGAAATTGCGGAAGACGTAAGCATGTTGCAAGTGAGCGGCTGCAGAAAGTTTGGCTTCTAAGATTGCAAATGGAGATCGTAGAGATGGTGTAAGGCCAAAACGCAAATCAAAAGCAAATTCCAGCAAATAGAGTGCATCCCGCTTTTGTCCTTTTTGTCGTGCTAACTATTATGATGAAAATCAAGGACAAAGATGGGTTCAATGTGGTGACTCTTGTTCAACTTGGGTCCATGAGGAATGTGTTAAGTTAGAGGATGACGCCTTCTATTCTAATGAGTGTAGCTTATGATACTGGGAAAAGTCCTAATTAAATGTTTTTTTAAGTTTATGATAGTTTAATAATTTATCTTATTTTAACCATTATTATTTTTATTATATATATAAAAACTTGGAATTATTTTTGTGAAACATTTTGTCCAATATAATAAAAGTTTAAATTCATTTCTTATCAAATGCCAAACATTTAATTTGCATAAAAATGCATTTCGGTTTGGAAAAGGTAAAGGTAGAAATGTAGAAGTGATAGTTTATTTTATATCTTTTTTACAATACAACCGGCCCATATTCCCGGCGATTGTGACCATATTACCTTAAATATTAGTCAAATATGGACAATTGCGAAATTTGTTTTGGAGCTTTTTTGTACATACAGCTACACGAGGTAGAAGTTTGTTTATATACCATTAGAAAGACCATAATCTTAAGTTTGAAATATCTTAATTTCGGAAAAATGAAAAGTGTTTTAGTATAGTATATTTTCCATTAAGTGTTTTGATGCCCATAATTTCAAAATTCAACCAATCCTTAGTTTAATTGATGTGGCTACCTCTTGCTTTTATTTCTTTTTTTACAGTCTAATACTATGGGCAAATTCAAAGTAAAGGTTGGCTGGCCTGAAAAATTTTTGAATCTGCAATTTTAATTCCTAAGGTTCAGAATTTACTATCATACTACAGGGAAACTTATTTTTGAACTGTACTTTCTGGTTACACTATTTTTAATTGTTTTAGAGGTATCGCATTTGAGGATGCTAACTATGTACGTATTTACCACTTAAAGGAAATGACGCAATACTACGTCATTTCCCGGATCCAACCAATTCACTTGCTGAGATTAAAAATAGGACATCATAGAACATTGAGAAATTTCACAGGTTTGATAAGTTGAAGACTATTTATCATTCCAAGCATTGTTTTTGCTGTCTCGTGTTGTTGTTGATGTCTTTATTATTTATTAATTCCTCATTTCTCTCTATATAATGCAACGTATTCAAAATATCACACCGCAAAATTTCGTACTCTTCCAAACATCATATGTGTCAGAAAATCTTTAAGATTACGTCTGGGATTATAAATTGACTACTTCGCGCTAATAATAGTTAAAATAAGGTAAGAAAAATAAAGTATAAGATATTAATTGTGATGTTTTTGGTTATTTTATGAATATATATAAGTAATGTATTAATAATTTTATTAGAAACATATACAGTTCACAGAAACGATTTGAATTTTTCGAGAATTTAAATTAAACTCTCTAGGCTCAGGGAAAGTATATTCTTAAAGTTTACTTTCGAAATATAAAAAAGATATTGCAAAAAGAAGCCAAAACCCCCTTATTTTTTGACTAAAAAGTTAAATTCTTAAAAGAAAAAAAGTAAGAACAATATCTTGGGAAATATCTTAAATTTATAATATAAATCCTGTATATTCGAGTGCATATCAATTCAATAAAAGTTTTTAAAACGTAATGCAAAAAAGGTACGCGTATATTATGCATTGTACATCGATTTTGTAAACTAAATTACAAGTGTTTCTATACACCTGCGGCTCATCAGAAGAAAAAAATAAAGGCAAGAAAAATATAACATATATTAATTATTATCCCCTTTTGTGTGTGAAGGATCATAAGTAACTTAAAAAATCTTACGAAACTATTATACTCACTACTATTCCTTTAAATATTTGGACAATTATGTTACAATCGGATGAAGCTGTGAATATATTTTTTTTAAAAATTTGAGTAAATTTTTTATGCCTGTTGACCTTCTTTTTTGGGTTTACTAAAATTTATAGTTAACCATGTCTAAAAAGGTCACCCCCGATTTTCTGATAAAACCCCGGATTAATGATTACTTTAAAAGTTAAAAACGCTCCTCACTGATGAATAGAAATGGGGTTATCGGCGGGAATACTGTAATAGACGCATTTAATGTGTCTCGTAATGTAACTTAGCTCCTTTCAGATGCTTTTTCTGCTGTATAGGGGGTCGATGCATTAAATATGTCAAGAGTCAATGCCCCATGTGGTAGGGGGGAGCTTAGAAAGTAGGTTGCCAGCAGGTATCCCCTTTTTTCGTCAGGGATTTTTTGTCCAAATTATCTCTGTTTGCCTATAACTCTTTTGTCATCGTTTTTTAAATTTAAAATAAAAAAGAAAATTATTAACCATTGTACCGAAAACACAGATGGCAATATCTGCTATTTGGTGCATAATTATCTTCAATGAAGACATTATGCAAGACAACCCCTTGCATATTTTCTATTTAATCGACGAGACAGAAATGTGCGATTGCGGTGATCGGAAAATTGCCTGAACCAGAACGCAAAGAACTTTTAAAATTTTTCACAGACGAGCCCCCCCCTTTTCCCAATTTTAGAAAAATTTTGACCATTTATTTTTTTTTAGAGAAGTCGTCATCAAACTTGTTCAACTCATGAAACCCCTGAACTAGAAAATATTGTTGCCAAAAACTATATTGTACACAAACATTCGGAAGAATATATTTAAAAATAATATTTAAAATAGATCAACATGTTATAGAAAATTTTATGAAAAAACAAAAAAAAAAGTATTGTTTTTATTTTTAAAAATTTTTTTTAATCTACTTTTAAATAATTTACTCATTAATAATATTAATCCGGATCCATGAATCCCCCAAACCCCATGTTTTTCCATGCTTAGAAATTGGGTTATGTGTTTGCTTTTTTTCAAAAAAAACTGTAAATCTTTTCCCAGATTAGCTGCAATCACATTACATATCTTCAGTTTAATTTTTTTTGGGTACTTTGTTTTTGTAGCTATTCACATGGGAAAGCTTTTTTGATTTATACACTTTTCCCCAAACGATTTAAATGTTTGTAACTTTTTTTGAGAAATACTGTGCTTTTTGGGATGAATTTTAATTTAAAATTTTTAAAAGAGCTGTTCTTGCTTAAATTTAAATTTTTAACATCGAATCTGTTGTTTGCCGATAAGTTGTTCCCTCCCATTATTGTGGGTTTTTTCACAGACGTAAAAGATAAATTTTTTCATTAGAAAACTGTTTAGTTTTGAAAGGGCATTGTACTAAGACTATAAGTCTTTTTTGTAGAACCGGGGAGGGTAAAAAAAAAAAATTTTACCATCTAGAAAGTAGTACATATAAAGAAAAAAACTTTTAAAAAAAAATTCTTTTATTACATTTTTATAAAATATTTTTAAAAAAATTTTTCAAAAAAGTTTTGGGAAAAAAAATTTTTCAGTTTTTAATGACAGTTTAAATTTTTTGGAATTCTTGTGGTCGTATAGACTTCTTTACAGAACGTGAATCCTTTTTTGCTTAAAATTTATAAATTTTTTTTCAATTTTTTCCCGTGGATCTTGGGGAATCTTTGGTATGCCTCGGGAACCCCCATTTTTCCCTGGGGAAAACCCAGTTTGGTTCCCCCTGAACACAAAAGACCAAGACACCTGCAGAAAACCAACCTGGAATTTTTGGGAAAAGATAGGTTGAAGGAAAGTTAAAATGATAATTTGTGTTGTTATGTTCTGGGCAAAGCACTGAGATGCCGGTGCTTTAAAGGGGGGCCTGTGTCTGTTGTGATATGTCGCAGATAATTCGCCCCATCATCGAGTTGCTTGCTGACAATTATCTTAAAACATAAAAACCCTAAGTGAATGAAAATATCTAGGTCGATTTTCCGACTTTAATCGTAAGGTTTTTTTGGGAATTTATTTTGGGGGGAAAGGTGGTTGATATAATTCTTCTTCTGAGTCATGAACCAAAAAGAAGTGTGTTATGTATGAGCATTGTTTCCCCACCCAATGCCCCAAAATTTTGAAAAGATAGATTTTAAATTTCCCTTTTTGGTATCCGTTTTACGTTCAAACCTTGGTTTTTAACCCTTTTCTAAAGTCTGCACTTAAAGTCTTGCCATTCTGGAGATGCTTAAAAAAATGCACCGCACATATTTTTTTTTTCAGGGGGGTTTTCCCAAAAAGCGGTTGAGCCGTTTTTTTTTAAAATGTGGCTCCCCAATTTTTGGGAAATCTTCTTGAAGGCAGAAAAACATCTCGGGAATGGCAAAATTTTTAGGGCAGACCATTGAGGGTTTAAAAAAGAAATAAATGGATAAATTTCTGATTTTTAAAAGTGTCACTCAGATTATAATACATGTATAAAATTGTTTTAAAGACATTTTGAAAAAAAAAGTTATTTAAATGCAAATATTTTGGAAAAAATTTAACTTAGAATAATCTTTTTCAAAACGTTCTCCTTATGTGAAAAATGCTTCTATTATAATAACATTTTGCCTGTATATACCCTCAGCCCCTTTTTACAGGGGGTTTTCAACTATGATTTTTAAAAATTCACATTATTTTCAGAGTTCCCAAAAATTTGGGAAACAATTATCGGCTTTTTTTCTTAAAATTGCTCCCCCTGTTGTCGAAAAAACACAGAAAAACCCCCATTTCCTAAGTTATTTATATCTCAAATTCTAGTTGGCCCTGTAAGAAGGTCTGAGCTAATACGGGCAAAATTTTTTTTATAATAAAACTTTTTTTCAAAAAAGGGAAACATTTGGAAAAAAAAGGTTATTCTAATTTAAATTTTTTTGTCAAAATATTGTTTTTAAAATAATTTAATGCCCCTTAAAAAAAATTGTTTCTTATTCTAATCTTTTGATACTAAATAGCATGAAAGTTATCCATTTATGCGCTTTTTGCAAAAACACAGTTTCGAACGTAGTCGGATATTAAAGTAATTTTTGTTAGTTGATTTTTAAATTTCTTGCATATTAACATTGCATTACAAAACCAAGTAAGATCTTTCCCTTATAAGTAGCAGCAAACATTTTCTCTATTAACACCTCAACCGGAGGGAGAAAATTGCGAAATCCCCCCCTTTAGTGCCCTTTTTTTTTCACATAGGTGCGTGTTGTTACACGGTTTATTGGGGTGGGGGGAAAGGCGCGTTTTTCTATCTAAAATCTGTTTACTTTCTTTTTTAAAAAAATAAATAAATGAAAAGTATAAATAATAAAAAAGAAAAAAAAGAAAATTAATCTCCCAGAGTTTTCAATATTTAAAAAAAATAAATTATAACTTATTTTGGGTTTTGACATATCCTGAAAATGGTTGGGGTATAAACCATTATCCCTTTAACATATTAATACAAAAATTAAAAAACCCCATTAAAACATGGTAAAATAACAGCAAATGAAAAAAAGAAAAGAGCACACTTAAACGAAAAACAAGAAAAACCCTTTCTATGAATTACCCCCGTTTCTGGAATATACAAATTCTTTCCCACCTCTTCTCCGAAATAAGTGGGAAATTTTTTTAAAAGCACCGAAAAAAATTTTTTTTGTATTCCAAAAATCGTGGGGCTAGTTATAAGTAAAAAACAACACACTATATATTCCTTTGGAAAATCGAGTATACTCGTTCGGGGCACTAATGACACAGGCTCAGCAGGACGTGTATACATGCCCACGGCACTTAAGGGGTTAAAATACACTTTATTTGCATTTTTTCTTAATATTATTACATTTTAGAAATTTTATTTCTTACTTGTATATTAACCTTAATGCTAAAATATTGTAAAAAAAAATCCGTTGTAACTATTTAAAATTTAAATCTTTTAAATGTTATGTTTTGTACTCGTTTATTTTTCAATTCCTACTATTAGATCACACTGCTATATATTTATTTATTTATTTACCTTGTTGGAATTTTCAATCGTTAATAAAATATATTTTAAAGCGCTCAATTGAGCTGAAATTTTATATACATGATTATTTTGGATAATAATACAGTATTTAATTGTAATTGATAAAAAACAATTGATTAAAACTAATTATGTAAAGAATTACAAATACAGCCACATTGGCATCATTTTTGATGACTTAACGACCCTTCTGACGACTTGAGTCAAAACTTGAAAAGGTTTTTTTTCTCATATTTTAAAGCATTCAGTTGAACTGAAATTTTTGTATACACGATTGTTTTGGATGACAATACTTTTCTTTTTAAAGAGAATTAATAAAACTAAATTAAATTAATGGTTTTATTTGTCAAAATATATATATATATATATATATATATATATATATATATATATATATATATATATATATATATATATATATATATATATACATATTTATATTAATTGTATTTATGTAAAATCAACCTTTTCACCGAAGCTGTCCGCTCCGCCCACGCCCACGCCTCTAGCCAATCACAAACAAGAATCACACATATACCCCCGCACCCCATCAAAAAACTTATCAGACTCAAAAAAAAAAGCTGGAAAAAAATTCCAAAATACACTAAATGCAGCACACAAAAAAAAGAGTACAACAGATTGAAGAAAAAGTCAAAAGGAACTCAAAAAAACCTCCCGGGTCAAAAAATGGCCAAATTAGAAACGTTTAATGCTCCCAAAATAATACACTTTGGCAGTATCAAAAATTTTTTTTGGAAAAAAGTTCTGACATACCCACTCTAAATAACACGGCTGTTTCTGACGAACAAAAAACAAATTTACTTAGCAGAAACCTTTCAAAAAAAACTTCACAGAAATTACAAGACCTGATAATTTCACCACTAATATTGGGCACAGTTGTCGCTAACCCCCCCGTCCACTCCTATCTCTCCCACTGACCTAAATTTCTAACTATGTCGGGAATCTTAAAAATAATAAATCACCAGGCAATGACATGATCTCCAAAAAAATTAAAAAAACTCCCACTCAAAAACTTTCCTTATTCTTACATATCTTATTAACAAAATTTCAAACTTAGACATTTTCCCCAAATTAAAAACCATTATTTTTCCCATTAAAAAACCGGAAAAAATAATCATAATCCATCTATCTTTTGACCCATTTTCTCCCCATCCTTTCTCAGTAAAATTACTGGGGCATATCATTCTCAACAGAATTAACACTTTCATTTCTGATACTAATTTTATTAACCCAAATCCAAATATGGTTTTACAAGGCGCCTTTTCTCTTTTCCACCCCCCTACTCAGACTGACTGAAAAAAATTTCTTTTGGATTCCGGGGGCGGGGCCCCTGGGGCAGTCTTCCTGGGCATCCGAAGGCATTTTATCGGTCTGGGTTAGTGGACTAATCTATAAAAATTTTTTTATAACTTCCCACCTTTTATCTTTCATATGATTAACCCCCACCTCACTAATAGATCTTATCAAATACGCATCAAGGATACTCTATCTAACATTTACAAAAATCAATAAAATTTTTAAACCCCCAGGGTTCTCTCCTTGGATCAATTATCTTCAATATCTACATCAATGAAAATACCCAACTCACCCACACAACCAAATCTAAATATTTTCGGAAATATACTGCCATAGCGGCTACATATAAAAATCACAAAAAACATCACAAAGGGCCTTTAAAAATCACTTAACATTTCCCCGAATCATACTTTAATAATTTGAAAAATTAAACTCAAATTTATAAAACGTTTGCAGTATTATTCAAAAAGGAAGAGAAAAAACTGCAACCCCCCCAACACTTTTTATTCCACACCACTACAAGGTCTCAAAACACAATTTACCCAGGTTTTTTACTCGACAATAAACTCTCATAAAAAACACTGCTCACATGGGAAATAAATTCCGGAACGCTTTAAAAATTAATATACCCCCAATTTGCCGGAATTTAACATGACAGTAGAAAACAAAAGGGACTTTCTACACAGCCGTTTTTGGGGCCCCTCATGAAATTACGGGTTTTCCTGTGTGGGGATATGTCCCAAAAAATAATATTAAAAAGCTTGAAATATCACAAAAAAAAACTATTCGCATAATTGTTCGTGGGAAAATGTATAAGGGAAAATCTGATATCTATAAAAACCCCCAAAATCCCAACCTTTAAAAATTTTTTAAATTTAAAAAAAATAGCTACCAAATTTTTTTATTCTCTTCCACTCACCAATAATTATCACATCCTCAATTTAGAAAACTATACCCTTTTATGACAATACTTAAGAGACCAAGGGGAATTCTTCTTGACCTTTTAACCCAACCTTTTAAAATCAAATTCTTTTTTTTGCCTTTTTGGGAAATGAACTGCCAAAAATTTTATTTATTTTAAATTAATTATTTGGTTTTTATATAAACCCCAAAGGCAACTTCCCCCTGCTGTATTCCCTCTCATAAACTTCAGGGCTCTCATAAAAAACCCAAAGCCAATGCACTCAACCCTTTTTGCCAATCAAAAACCAGGCTCTGAGCCACCAAGGATGAACTTTTTTCCCCTTCTCACCCCAAAATTTTGCTCTCCCAAACCCCGGCACCAGTTAACCACGCCCTTTCCTCGCCCTTTTAACCAATCAGATTGTTCCCCTCTCAGCAAGGACGCCCACCACAAAACTTAATTTTTTCTACGATTGGGGTAAGGGGTCCTTTTGCGAGCCATATCCCCTGACAACAGCGACGGAAAATTGTATTTATTTAATAAAAGTAGCTAAAAAATAAAATTTTTTTTTGATCTAAAAATTGACTTATTTTTTTTTTTATATTACTTGTTAATTAAAAACTAGAAAGACTGATTTAAACTTTAAAATCTTAGTTCAACGTCAATAATAAAAAAATTTTAGAAAGAAAGAAGAAATGTGAATATTAAAAAAACTTTTAAACAATTTAGTATTACTTTAAAGTAATTCACCGTTACGTAGTCATTTTAAATTTTCAAAGAACTAAATTTAATAAACCGTATAAACTATTTCATGTAATAAAAAAATATAAATTAATTAACGGGAAAAAGGGTTAGGTTACAGACAGAATAAAAAAATTATTTTTTGAACCGTTTGCGTGTGTGTGTCCCCTTTAAAAGACGTCAATTTTTAGAAAGTAATTATTCTCCAGATGTTTCCGGGTTTCAATTGAAATTTCGTTGCTAGAAACATTTGTTGTTCCAATTTTGCTATAGGTACCAAATGAATGAGTTTCAGAGTAGTTTTTAAACATTTGCATATTTTGCAAAAACCTTTTTCAACCTTTCTGATCCAAGTAAGGTGTCTACGTTTTAGCTTTTTTAATGGACTAGTCTTTTTCTACGTATATTTGAATTTATTTAGAAATGCAATATTTTTAAATTACGGTTTTAAATTTTGCTATTATCTAAAAACGTCCCATGCATTTTTTGTTGTACTATTGTATGAATGTGTTTTTTTGGCAAATTTTTGTTTAATAATTTTATTTAATTTTCTACAAGATGATTTATTTTGTTGAATAATTAAAAAAAAACTATTACTTTTTATTATAAAGTAGTACAATTGAAAAATAATAGAATTTCTTCTTCCTTCTCTTGTTTTCTTCGATATTTTAAAACTGCATTTACATTTAGGTTTCTTCTACGCAAAAATCTATGATATGTTAAGATTTCATAGTATTTTAAAATTGACTTGCAATACAAATTGATGCAGTATTTAAACACAACTTAATACTTTTTTAAAAAATATGTTTTTTTGATACAGAATATTAAGAACAATTGTAAATTTTAATACATTCTGAAATGTCTTGATCATTTTGCTCCTCATTTTATATCCCAGAAACATTAATAGAAGAAAGAAGATACGAGATATGTGGGAACAGAATCTTAAACCAGGAAGTTTTGGGCTTAGAAGTTACTGATATCAAAAAGATAGTACGTTGTTGCCAGAGACTAAAGAGCAACTATTTTATATTGCATTTTTTTATATAAAATTCGATGTATTGTTTCTGAAGCGTATTTAAATAAGAATTTTACTACATCAAAATGCCTATGCTTTTTACTAAATTTTAATTTAGAAAGCAAATCAGTATTAGATGACCTTTATACCATTTAAAATCATGAATTCCATTAAAAACATTGCTTGTATTCACGTGATGAACAAAAAAAATAAGCCGATTGTAGAACACCTCCATTTGTGAAAAAAAGAAAACAACTGGTTAGATAACCCCTTAAGTGGTTTGCCCGTAAAAGTATGGATTAGCGAAAGTTCACCCCAACCGGTTTGCCCGTAAGTTCTATAAGGGCACCGATATTTTCTTTCTTTCATAGATTTGCCTCTATTTTTAGTTCTTATGGTGTATTATCTAGTGCAATGGTTTTAAAAAGATAATGCAGTTTGTGTTTGTCTATGGTGCTGAAATGCTTTTTATCCGGTATGTTTCTTGTGGTGTAGGTGGAAATAATATAATGTTCAATTATATATACAATTTTTAAAAAAATGTGCCTTTTTTAAGCATTTTGGCTCAAACAAGTGACCAGTTAAGTGGTTAAGGTATCCGACTAGGTTGAAAAAGTGCTTTTTAGGTGTTTGATGTTTAGTGTTGTTTGGGTCATTAGGGAAAAAAGAAATTAATTATTGAGGAAGAAGGACTAATACATAAAACAGAGAGTTTTTTGTTTTTTTATAGCATTTACTTTTTTCTAACTAATAAAAATATATTTTTTTTTAAATTTCCTTTTTTTAAGGATGAACTTTTCATGATAATTTGTGCACGAAAACATATCTTTTAAATAATCCCAAACAAATGCAATAAAATTTTTAAATATATATATGGGCCTTTCAGGGGTAACAAACCACAGGGTTTTTGCTAATTTTAAACACATTTTACAGCCACTTTTAGCTTAGAACATGGGTAATTTTGCAAAAATCTTGACCATCCCAAATTTTAAAAGCTAAAAAAATTTATTTCTTAAAATACTTTTATCCTGCGATTTGTGACACTTCAGAGGGATTGAGAAGTATATTAATGACGTTAAACTGCATAATGCGCAATTTATTTTTTTTTTATCACGTCTTTCTTAACTTAAAAATCTTTTGCTAAATTTTCCTAAAAGTAATTTTTTTTTTCAAAAAAAAAAAAAAAAATAATACATGTTAGTTATTTAATAGTTATGACTTTTTTAAACCTTTATGTTCTTTTTAAAAAAAAAATTATTCAGAAAACCAATTTTTGAGAAAATTTTTTTCGAACCTAGTCGGATACCTTAAGGAAATTTGATTCCTTTTTAAAAGTGTATAAAACTGCATTATTTTATTTCTTGATCATTAAAGATGGGAATGCATTACAGTATGCTTTTTGGCTTCAACCTAA
>BMAV01015029.1:0-18688 GCA_019973955.1 Trichonephila inaurata madagascariensis
ATTTTTGGAAATTCTTGAAAGTATTAAAAAATTTAAAAAACGATTTTTAATTAATTTTTTCCGTGTGTATAGCATCTAAAATGCTTAAGATTTTCAATTTTAATTGAAGTTTAATTTTTTAATAATATGAAAATTAAAAAAAATTCTTTGCGAAAAAATTGAAAAAACTGGCGCTCAAAAAACATCAACTCAGAAGAAACATTTTTTTTTTATTTATTGACCGATTTGATTTATTTACTGCAAAACAATCTTGAGATCATCGTATTTTTACCCTCAGGGGTCACAAGTAGTTCATAAAGGTCTTCATAAAAAAAAGCCCAAAAAAACGGTTATATGTTTTTTTTTATTTATTATTTATTTTTTAATGCTGTGAAAGCATGTCTTCGTACATGTGTAATGGTCACCAAGGAAAAAATGTGTTAGTTGATTTACTGAAGAAATATTTTTGACGTGCGTGATTGCCTAAGAAATAGGATTCCATTAGGCTGCAATTTCAGGGGATTAACCTATTAACTGCCATCCCTGAGATTACCTCGGGCGCCGCACTAATGCTCCGAAATGTCACACCCGAGTATTATACGGGGTAATTTTTTTAAGTGCATCTTATTGTTGTGCCCGTTATACGTTGGGCTCTTAAATAGAGGGGAATTTAAAAGCTATTCATGTCTATGTGTGTGTTTTTTGTGTGTGTGTTGTGTGTGTGGTGTGTGTGTGTGTGTGTGTGTGTGTGTGTGTGTGTGTGTGTGTGTGTGTGTGTGTGTGTGTGTGTGTGTGTGTGTGTGTGTGTGTGTGTGTGTGTGTGTGTGTGTGTGTGTGTGTGTGTGTGTGTGTGTGTGTGTGTGTGTGTGTGTGTGTGTGTGTGTGTGTGTGTGTGTGTGTGGGGTGTGTGTGTGTGTGTGGGGGAGGTGTGTGTGTGTGTGTGTGTGTGATCAACCTTAAAATAAAAAAATGAAGACGTACTCAAATAAAAGAGTACTTTGACTAGAATCTACCTACAGGTGTATAGATGTCTATTATCCAGAAATATCCTTTCATCGGCAATCCGAAAACGTCAGAAAAAAAATATAAAACGATATTTTTAAATTTTTACTTTTACTAAATAGGGTTTTCTGAAACTCATTTTTGCTAATTATAATATAGTTGGGAAACGTATTACATGTGTAGAATTTCGAATTCAAATTGTAGAAGAGTTTTTACGTAAATAGGATGATGCAGTTTCGGTACAAAGAATCCTGATAGACTACCTACAGTAGATAAACCTTTCTGTCTTAGTGAATGACATTTTATAATCCATATTTCTTTTAGTCCTGTAAAACGTGATCCTACTACAAGACTATGTAAAGTTTTTTTTGTTTAAAAATGGATGTAAATGGGGAAAAGATAAGGAAGGAAACAAAATTCTCTCTAGTGCAATGATTGCGGAGTGGTTAGAAAATGTTTCGAGTTAAACCACAAAAAACTGAATTACTCAACTACTAATAAAGAGGTATTCATTTTCCTTTATTTTTATTTTAGAAAATAATGTTTCACACTAGAAGTGAGCTCTACCATTGCCGTGCTGTGGGGCAACTACCTCAAGCGAATACCCTTTGCTACAAAATCTTAAAAAACTTATGCATAGTCAAAATAGATGCACGCTCAAAATATCGTTTTTTTAAAACTTATTTTTTTTTTATTGTATTTGATTTTTGCAATAAAAAAATTACAATTTAGAACTCAAATCATCCAGTAACGATAGTTAAAGGGTTAAATTGAACTTTAAACTGGTGACGTCAAAAAGGAAAAGCCGGATCTGGGGAAACTTCAACGTCTGAAGATTGATTGTTACAGCAAATAAGTCTTCTTAATACTTCTGCAAAGTTTTGATTTATAAGGGGGAAAATTCTAATTTTAAGTATTTTTTATAAATGTTTAAAATGTCGGGGTTTTTGAAATGGGGGATACAAGCATAGGGGGGGGTGTGTGTGTGTGTGTGTGTGTGTGTGTGTGTGTGTGTGTGTGTGTGTGTGTGTGTGTGTGTGTGTGTGTGTGTGTGTGTGTGTGTGTGTGTGTGTGTGTGTGTGTGTGTGTGTGTGTGTGTGTGTGTGTGTGTGTGTGTGTGTGTGTGTGTGTTGTGTGTTGTTGTTGTGTGTGTGTGTGTGTGTGTGTGTGTGTGTGTGTGTGTGTGTGTGTGTGTGTGTGTGTGTGTGTGTGTGTGTGTGTGTGTGTGTGTGTGTGTGTGTGTGTGTGTGTGTGTGTGTGTGTGTGTGTGTGTGTGTGTGTGTGTGTGTGTGTGTGTGTGTGTGTCTCAAGAGAAAGTCTTACAGAAAAAAAAATGAAGAAGCGACTTGATTGAATGAAAGAAATATGTTTCTTGGACTACGGCCAACTGGGATATAGTCAGTTTCTTAAATGAATTTTCGGCACCATGGTGTTGACCTTGGCAGGAATGCTTATTGGATCCACTGACCTACCAGTCCGCACCTACGCCGTGCACGCCTTAGATCACTCAGACGAAAAGAATCCCTATTCGCGCCAGTCGTTAAGGGCTTTTATTCATGTCCTTTGTTATTTGCGGTTTGTAGAAGGAGGCACCGCTGCAAATTCAAGTTTAACTCTTGTAAATCTTAGGATATGCAGTATGTTATGGTATGCGGTATAAAAAAAATTAAGCATATATTTCAGAATGCATATCGTCGAAGAGGAAACCAAATGGTCCGAGGAGGCATATCCATCAGAAAGGTTGACGATGGATATTTAACTATTGAACCGTGAATAACTCTGTTTATTTCTTCTAAAGCTTATTTAAAATATGTTGTGTAGAAATTTTTTTTACATTGAAGAAAACATGATTTTCTTTCAACTAGATTCAATATCCTGTCATACAGAGAAATTGGTAAGTATGATGTTTGGATTTTGTTGGAACAGAGAGTCATAGGTTTTTATCTCAACAACAAAATTGATTGTAAAAAAAATATTTTTTAATTAACTACTTAAGAAAGTCTGGCATTAAAATTTTGAACTGTACGTTAAATCTTTCGAGTCTCAAAATCCTCTCTTTGATATGGTGGGGAAGTTTGAGTAAGGGGGGGATCATGTCACGTGCCACATCCTCGTCCCTTGAATGCAGTTCAAAATTACGAAGTCCGTCGTGGAAAGCCCTCGCGTTGCTTCACAGTACGACGTTAACTAAAACTCATTCACCCTACAAGGCCCTATTCGAAGCTCTCTGACTCTTCTCAAAGTATTGAACTGACATTATGTATGTAATACATGAATGTAACGTGACAAGAGTAATGTTTATTAATTACCATTTTTATGGGTCAAAGTTTTTCTTTTTTGATTAAATACTGAACTTTTCCTTTTTAGAACTTATTCAGTATCACTAGGTGTTTCATTAAACATTATTACATGAATAGTGAGTGAGTGTTAATTAAAGTCGCACTATCAAGCAACAAAAGGAGTACAGCGACAGACTTCATTAATTTGAACCACGTTTGATGAGGATAACACCTGAACTGGCACCTTCTAGCATCCATAACATGCTAACGTGAGGACTTTGAATCTTTGATATATTTAAAGTGCATCCGCCCAACAGGTCTTTCTTCCTACACTGCAGTTCTTCTTCTTAAATTTCTTAGGATTATTGACGCCTGCACAAGACATGCCTTCCTGCTGCATGGTCTAACGGTCATAATATCTCTTAATATAAGTGATAGACAGGCTTCTCCGACTGCTTCTCGATCTCGCTGATCTAATGCACCAATTGGAACATGAACAGTAAGAAATCCTGCTGGAGGACTCGAGGAATAATATCAACCGGATAACAGCTTACATCGCGCCACATGAAGGTCGACACTTTGTTATTTTCATTTACTTTTTTGCAGCTACATTTCCTGACTAAGAAATTCAACTGGTACGATATTAGCAGCTTTTTGTTTTAAATACGAGCACATGCATCTCATTTATTACTCGTTCATAGATAATTCTTTCTAGACATCTCATTTTTTATGTAACAAAGGGTTTATTAATAAAGCAACTTAAAACAATTTAATTTTTGCTGTAACATACAAGGGGATTTGCTACAAGACCGACAAAACTGACGGGTGTGTAGGGTTACAGAGACGACACGGAATCACAAAGGAATGCAGGGCCGCGAAATGCTGTAGTTGCGAGCTACGGTGCAAAGAAACAGAGAAAAAGAACAGAAACAGCAACACATTAATGGGATAGAAAACCTTTTATTGAAAGGTTGTACTACAGCAAGTGTTCGAAATTACTACTAGAAATTCGAAATTTCGACAGCCTTTTGTTTACACTTGCGAAGGCCATGATGTGGAAAATGCCTGTTCAGATAACGTTCCTGGTAGAGGTAGAACCCGTTACAATCCGCACCTCCATACACAATCATAATGTCAACCAGTTTTGTTCCTGGTTTGAATACAAGTTCATCCTACTTTTTCGGGAAACGGATCGCAAATGACGACTTAGGGGTTCACGAAAACTTCCGTTTAACGCCATCTACCGCAAGACTGCTTGGTGAAACCTTCCAAAACGTAAGGAATTAAAGGCAGTATCACTATCTGGACTACCAGACGAGTTATGGTTGTAATTTCGAACATTTCTCATAGTACAATATTTCATTAGAATGTTTTCTGCCTGATTAATGTGTTGCTGATTCAGTATTTTTTTTCTCGACTTCTTAGCACTATAGCTTCCAAGTACGGCATCTACGACCCTGCGTTCCTATGTGATTCCGAGTCGTCTCTGTAACCCCTACACACCCATCAAGTTTGTCAGTCCTGTAGTGGATCCCCCTGTATACCAGTGCTTCTCACAGTTTGAATGTTTGCGGCTCAATATTCAATCATAATTTTCATCGCACCCCCTTCCATACAAAAACATTGCATTTAATTCAATAATATTTTACTTTGACGATAAAGGTACAATACAGTTTTACAAACGCGTATACCATCGGCGTATACAAATGTCTATCTAAACGAAATCGTTATATGTCCAGAAGTATATAAATGTCTGTCTAAGCGAAAGTGTTAATTCTTTCCTAAGTACGATCTTTTCTCTACACTGCTATCCATAAAATTATTCCGAAGGCTTTTGAATGCAAAAAAGGACCTAGACAGTGTTTGCGAAGGATTTACTTATTTCAAAGGATCTGCTTATTTATTCTTTTCTTGGTGGCATTAGGGAGCGAATCGCGTAACTTTTAATTGGCAGTTAAGGGATTAATTATCAAGATGTGTTTTTTTACAAAATATCAAGATAAGGGTTAATATTTGTATATAATTTTATATATGACAAAGCCCACGGGGTCACTGGTAGTTATTAAACTTTTTCTGAATTTAATATTGTTAAATTAATTATTAAATACATTGTACACAGTACTGATACATTTGTAAGTGTATTATATCAGTGTAAATGTGTATTTTATTTTTTATTATGTCAGAATGTATTTTGTTTGTTTACTTTCAGTAAATTAATTTTTTTAAAAAAATCTTCTTTTTTCGACTTTTTAATATGCTTGCGCACCCCCTCCAAGAGTTATCACGCCCTCTTGGGGCCCCACAGTTGGAGAAACACTGCTGTATACAGTTTTTTTTAATTTTCTACATTTTAACCTCAGAAATATATTTTTACTTGTGCCCCTTTTGAAATATTCTACTTCAGACCTTTTGAAAAGGATCTTCAAAATGTTCTGCATTATTTTAGATATATGCCAATATGAGAACGGAAATTTGATTTTTTAACAACTTTACTAACAGAATTCACAAAGTTGAATTTAACTTTCTAATTCCAGTTACATCTTAAATAAAAGTAAATTTTGCATACCATATTGCCATTGTAGATGGGGAAGAAGGATATTGGAAAAGTTCAAGGCACAGAGGGATTAAAATACAAAATGTTGTTTGTTCAAAAAAAAAAATGGGAAAGAAAGAGCTTTTAGGAGTAATTAAAATAATTTTTAAAAAATATGAAATAAATAGGGGTAAAACTTTTCCCTTTACCCGTGTTTTTTTGGGGGTTTTTTTGTTTCTTTAAAAAGAATATATATATATATATATATATATATATGGTAAAAATAATTTCGTTTCAACCTATATGTATGTATAGAAATGTTGGAAATGTAGCAGAAAAAAAAGAAACAGCCGAAAATGTGATTTAGAATTTTGGTTGAGCTCTTAACATAATAAGTTTAAATTTTTTTTCAGAAGTTCTTACTCCCTACATATCTTAGTTTTTATTGTACTTTAGTATCCATACCAATTCTGAGAACTTTCTTACAAATTGAATTTTTTCCCTCAAGTTTTATTTTTTCTACATGCTGGTTTTCCTATGAATGTCTTTTAAATTTCTTATTTTTCTCTTTACTTTCTGACCTCGAAATACAAAAAAAAAAAATTCCAACACCAAGAAAAAATTATTCTAGAGTAATGAAATTTGGACAATGCAATTGTCTAGTTAACGTGTTTAATTTTGATTAAATTTTCAAGATTACAGGTTAATTTAAGGTCAAGAAAATGCATTTCAAATGTGTGAAATGCTGTTACTTTAATAACCGGTGTAATCTCCAGAATTTTGAATGCATGTCTGCAAGCGTGCATGCATTATGTCATACAAGGGCCGAATGCCATTCTGTGATTTGGAGTTTCATGCTTGTTGTACTTGTGGCGTCAATACTGGAACGGTCAGTACTATCTGTGGATGATTCTAGATTTGTCGTCTAATTATTTCCCATACGTGCTTCATTGGAGAAAGAGTTGGTGATATCGCAGACCAAGGTAACACGTCAACATTCTGTAGAGCACGTTGAATTATAACAGTGGTGTGAGGGTGAGTGTTATCTTGTTGGAACCCCCTTTCCCTTTAAAACTACTCAAAGAATGGAGTACTATTGGTTGTTTTCCAGACAGAAAAAATTCAGTCAGTGTATTCGGGATTGCTCCATCTGTCATAAGAAATTTCTCCTCAGGCCATGACTTCAGGTATAGGACCAGGGTGTCAAGATCTAAGACAGTTCGGTTATTGTTCCCCCGGCCTCCCCTTTAGCCAACACCCGCCATCACTGGGAGAATCTTTCACCAGAAAATACAACAGATCTCCTCTCCATCCTCCAATGAGCTCTAGCATAACACAACAGGCGTCGCAAAGGGTAATGACTTGGAGTCAGTGGAATACACTCAACAGGGTGCCTGTCTCGGGTTTGGGTAATAGATTTCTAATAATTTGTTGTGTCACTGAGTTACCAACTGTAGCTCGAATTTTTGCCGCAGACGCAGTATGACGCACCACAGCTGTTCACCGAATACGGTGGTCTTCCCTCTCAGTAGTGTCACAGCACTGGAACCCCCTTCGCTTGATCCCCGCTTCAGGCTCCCCCACCAAACGATTCCAGTCTGTAGCGATCTTTCCCAAATTTACAGCGTTTCTGAATGAACAGAAATTTTTTCCACCGCCACGGGGGAATCATTCTTCCCTCAGTTTCGAGAGGAGCGTTTTAATGTTTTAAAACGTTCACGTTTCAAACTATTGTGATTTCACAACTGTATCCTTTCATTTATTAACAAATTGAAATACATAAAACAAAAAATAAAAGAACGGTTTTATTTACTTATTTTTTTTATATTTCGCCTGTTAGTATCAAGTGTAATTATAGTCTGAAAAGTAGTAACAAATAATAAATATGTATTGTAACTATATTATAATGCAATACTTTTACAAATAATATATCTAATATTTTTAAAAGGCATTTCAAATGTTGTTATATACTACAGCTTTTGTAGCATATAACAAGTATTTTTTTGATTATGTATCTAAAAATGGTTTGCTAATATATTAATGAATTAAAAATTTTACATGCCATTTACATTTTGTTTGTTTCATACAACAAAATTTGAGATCTATGTTGTAATAAAATGGAATCGTTTTAAAATTAAAATTATCGACAATATCGGAGTTTTATTTTATTTTAGCATTCTTATAAATGTTTAAATTTTTTTCTCTCCCAAAATTAAATAAATTCTTATCAAATTGATCTCTGAAGTTATTTCAAACATCCTTCAGAATATGCACTCCCCTCCCAAAAAAAAACACATTTTGCTTTAGAGTATTAAAAAGTGAAGAATAAGGTTTTCAAATTTCTAAAATTGAATAAAATAATACATGCAAAATATTCATTTTATTATTTGTGCAAGATTACAGGGGATAAAATACAGCCTAAAACTCGGCGACAAGAATTAGAGTTGGGTTTTCATAATGAAAAAGAATACTATGAATACCAAAAATATAAGCGCCATCTATTGGCATAAAAATAAACTCATGCTAACCCTAACAAGAAAATCATTATCTTCAAACATCTGAAATCAGTTTCTTTAATAGAAACTTTATGTGAAAAAATCACTAATAACATAAAAAACAATAAAGTAAACCTCTTTTTGTTTGAATTCGCTTTTTCTTTAAGAAATATCTCCCGGCGGCTGGTGATTCAGTGAAGAAAATCTGACCTGCCGAATCACGCGTAGGTCAGGTGACGGCGGATTGAACAGGTTTCGGTTGGTGTGAATGCGGGAAGCGAATCTTCGCTTATTTGAGCGGGAAATTACGAAGCCGATTCTTGGTCGAGCAGACAAGTTTGATGGAGAATGGATCGGAGTCATTTGGTGTGAAGGGAGCCTAACAATCATGCACAGTGGATTCATTCTGGACACGTCTTTCTGCAATATAGCGGAAATAAAACTCACCTTCTCGTAGTCCTATAACTCGACTTCGTTCAAACTCAGTGAGCTGTTGGTAATGGCTTTTTTGTCTTCTTAAAGGCATTCTGGGCTAACATCAACTCGATACGTCATATTTCACAGAAAATTAACGCTCATAAACTTTACAGCACTCGTTTAAAGCAACCCTGATTTGAAAGGTGCACCCCACATAAGAACAAAATTTGAATCGATGTCATCTTTCAGATGTATAAACAAGGCTACAAAATTTCGTTTAACTCACGCGTCTTTCTTTGTGTTGGGATCCTTTTCTGTCAGTGTGTTTAGTCTATTGCAAAATACACAGTATATATATGAGTGTTTGTGTGTGCGGTGGCATGTGTTTGCTCAATACATTGTATATATGTGTATAAATACACTAGCCATTACCCACTGGCTTCACTAGATATCCCAAGATGTTAAATGGTTATATATTGCTTTTTAGTTACTGTTATCTAAATCCTAACAGATAGCTTTTAAATGCATTCAAAAGCATTCTTATAGCCCTAACTTCTTAATTTAAAAAAGACATGACTTGAATTTCTAAAACGGAAATATGTTTATTTTTAAGCCTCCATAATTCCCTCCCTTTTCCTCATTTTCATGTAGGTCTCCATAAAATTCGTTCTCAGCGGATCTCTACTCAACAAAAAAACATGTTTGGCAAATTTCAAGTATGTAGGTCTGATAAAATAAAAACAGGAAATTCTGTTTGTGATGCCCCATAACCTTTCTTGTGATTCGAATTTCGAAAACCTGTTCTTTTTAATAAACAAAACATTCCAGTCAAATTTCAAAGCAGTGATTCTCCGAAACTCTCGTGATAAATGAGGGAATCACTGTTCTCCTATACATATATAATGATAGATAAATCAATACATAATGTATAGAATAAATCGTTCGTATTTGTAAATAATTTTACCATGTTGTAGATATTTATAAATATATCCATGTACTGATTCCACAGCGTTTATACAACACTCAGTAACAAAAAAAAGAAAAGTACACTACTGATTAAATTGAGCAAAATGCCCTTTCTTTGAGTTTCATTGCTGGATACATTTTTTTTTCATCTTATATAAGAATATTAAGATTATTTTAAAACTTAGTTTGAAACTCCATGCATCGACAAAAATTGGAATAAAAAAATTATAATTCACTGAACTCATAAATCTTAAGGTAAGAATAATCAATGCATAATTTTGAAAAAGAATTCTATCTTTTTCTACCAAAATTTAGTAAAATCCCTTAAGAAACCTTCCCATTAGAAATCATTCACATTTTTAAAAATCATATAATGTTTTTTCTTTCTGGTCCTACGAGGAATTTTCTAAAATTAAGCGCAATTAAAAGTAAAAAAACTGTAAATCCCTTTCATTCTCAATACACAAAGGAAGAATAAAAATGTCTCCAAAGGGATGGATTTTTTAAAGTTAATGTTCTAAACTTTTGTATATATATATATATATATATATATATACAAAAGTGTGTTTAGAATTTTATTTTTATATATATATATATATATATATATATATATATATATATAAATTCACTCTTTATGAAAATGTATTTTTTAATGCATTTTTGTAGAAAATTATTTTTAGAAAAATGAAAAGGGACTTTTTATTTCGATCTTAAAAAAAGCAAAAACTAATAAATATTTATATATACTAAAGATTACTTTGCTGTAGTTATCTACACTGCTCAGAACAATTAAAGGATATTATAAATCTTTCATAAGATAACTGTATAAAGGATTATTATTATTATTTTATTTTATTTATTTTTTATTTATTTTGCAGAAAAAGGAAGAAGATATCAGAAATGTTAATCCTTCTTATTTTCAAATTTCAGGGTGTGCAAATATTGAGTTGATGTCAAAAGTTACGCTTTGGTGGCAGCGAATGAAATATTTCTTTCAAGATAATGAAAAGCAAAGCAAACAAGTAATATAAAAAAAATTAAGTCAAATCCTACTTAGATCAACAAAGAAATTTTTTATTTTAGCTACCTTTTATTAAATAGTTACAGTTAATATAGATATGTATATACATATGGAAGAATCAAAACATTAAGGGGGAATTAATTTTTATTAATTAGCATTAAAGTATCGTATTGTCATCCAAAACAATCGTGTCTATAAAATTTCAGTTCAACTGAATGCTTTTAAAAGTGAGAGAAAAAAAAACATTTTCAAATTTTGACACAACTAGCCAAAAGGGATGATGATGCCAAAATGATGATGATGCCAACGTGGCTGTATTTGTAATTCTTTAAATAATTAGTTTTAATCAATTAATTTTTATTAATTACAGTTAATTACTGTATTGTCATCCAAAATAATCACGTTTATAAAATTTCAGCTCAATTGAGCGTTTTAAAATGTATTTTATTAACGATTGAAAATACCACGAAGATAAATAATAAATATAGAGAGTGTGAGCTAATAGTGTGTGTGTTGTGTGTGTAGGAATTGAAAAAAATTTATCGATATTCAGTAAGACAATTGTTTAAATGAGTGCGATGTTTCAGCGAAATCATATAACCGAATCAGAAGCGTGGAGTTTCATTGGTTGGTTAGAGACCAGGTGAGGGGGGAGGGGGTAAACACAAGACGAAGTAGCAGAAACCACTGGAGTTTCGCAAAATCATAGTTCCGGGATCTAGAAGCATTTTTGAATACTGGAAATGCATGTCGACGACCAAGTCGAGGCCGTTGGCGTGCAACATTCAATGATGATTGATATTCAACGTCAACGGCTCAAAGACATTGAAATATGAATGCCACTCTTCTTCACCAGCACCTTCGATCGGCTACTGGCATCACAGTTTCGACAAACATTTTCCGAAATTCCACTTCCTAATGATCCGACTAATGCTATGTGTTTCGTTAATACCAAGACCCCGCAGGGAGTGGCGACAATGCATGTGAATAAGTGGAGAAGTGAAAGGCGCGATATTCGTTTCTTTGACGAGTCTCGTTTTTCTGTGTTCATCGTGATAATAGACGTATATTCATCCGGTGGTTACGTATCACAAGAAACAATCCTTTCTCTCCCCTCCCCCTTTTCTCTTTATTTATTTGTTTATTTTACCTAGCTGCATTCTTCCTTTAAGTGTCTTTAAAATATAATTGGAGGAGGAGGTCTCGAAAAAAAAAATCATGTTTCTGGTGCTTTCTTTTTATTTTAAACTAAAGAACCATTAACGGGAAATAATATCAACAGAAAGTGTTGTTGCCAATTGAAATTATGATTCAAAAAACATTTTTTTTATTATTATTATTTTTGTTTATTTCCTCTTTTCTGTGTCCTATGTCTGTGTGTGTGTGTGTGTGTGTGTCCCGTGTGTGTGTTGTGTGTGTGTGTGTGTGTGTGTGTGTGTGTGTGTGTGTGTGTGTGTGTCGTGTGTGTGTGTGTGTGTGTGTGTGTGTGTGTGTGTGTGTGTGTGTGTGTGTGTGTTTCAGAGTCTTTCCTTCTCCTTAAAAGATAACACTTGTGTGTGTGTGGTTTTTTTTTTTTTTGTATTTGCATTGTAACTGTAAAGTTCTTTTACTGTATTCTTTCCCCGGTTCTTAAGAATTTTGAGGGTGGGTCTCTCATTCGGGACCTTTTCGCACATGTTTTTTTGTTGTTGTTGTTCAATTTGAAAATAAAATCACTTTTCGGAGGGTCAGATGCAGATCTAAACCCTTTGGGTGAGCTCGATTCTCTGGAGTAAGTAAGTAAGAAACAATCCTACATTCGTACTAGGAAGTGTCAGATTTGGCGTTGTGGGACTATGCTGTCATCTCCATAGATGGGTTCATCGATCTCCACATCACTCGAATTGGAGCTCTGACTGGTCATCGGCTTAGGGATGTGATCCTCCAACCTATTGTAATCTCTTTCGCCACAGCAATTAAAGATGATTTCATGTTAATGAACGACAATTGTAGGTCACATCATGCTAATTCGGTGGATGATTTTCTTTTAGAAGAAGGAATCATATGAATGGAATTACCAGAGCCTGTTTTTCAGACATAAACCCAATAGAGCATGTTTCGAACATTCTAGGCGGAAGAGTTGCTGTCCTCCTACTCCCCCAAAGAAAACTCTCCAAGCCCTGGAATGTTTTCATCTGGACGAGTGGTTCAAAATAGCTCCTCGTTAATAGGGTCATCAAGATGTTCTCTGTAACGGGCCGTTCGAGCAAGCCATACTCCCTACTAAAAATGATACTTTCCAGAAAACACCTCTTTTGCTCATTTTTTCTCATAGGTACAAAATGTCTTTTTTTCCCATTTGTAACTAAATGCTCAATGAAATGCATTTTTTTTTCATATAGCCAAACACGTCTGTCGATAATATATCAATCATCTAAATAATTCACCAGTCGCAAGATTCACCCACAACCTCAATATCTTTCAATTGTTTTGAGCAGTGTATATTAATAACCCCTAATTATATTGTCTGAAACTTTAAAACATTCTATTTTCTCATAAGAAAGCGTTTTTGAGGAACAAACAGAATGCTTAACTGTATTTATATACATTATTTTTCATCTTTAAGATATCACGTTTTCTTTGAATATTATAACAAAAGAAATAAAAGCAGTAATTATTTTTGCATTAAAGCTTCCCATGCATATTTATGAATCTCCATGTAGAAAATTTATTTAATTGTCGTAGTTTATAAACGATAATAGTCTTATTTTGTTAATGATATACCAAACTTGTAAGAAGTGTTTTAATTTTTCATGGAAAGAATTTTATACATAAATCAAAATTATTCTTAACCACTTCACATTTTTAGTTAAAGGCATTTTCTAAATTCTATTCTTTATGAGATAATGAAAACATCTTTGCTTAGATTTTCAACCGGTTTAAAACCGAATGTGATTCAAAAATCCCTTTAAATGTTATTAATTGAGAACTTTATATTATCGTCTACATTCAATTACATTTCATTATTCAGTTGAAGCTATAATAACTAAATTATATAAATACAGGATGTCCCAGGATTATTGGGGCAAACTTTAAGGGGAAGTTGGGGACATCACAAGGATTTAGAATTGCATAGCATCCCACGGTCAATAACGTCTTCGCTCGACGCTGAGTGGCTTTGTTCACAAGAGCATTGGCAGAAACAGATCTGCATTACCTCAGTCATTTGAGCTATCATTGCCAGAAAAGCAGCATGGAACCGTTTTACAAACACCTAGCTGGCAGATATGCACCTAATGAACTGAATGGATGAAGGAAATGCACAAGCAGCAGAAAGATTGCATCGCGAGAGTTATGCGCAGGAAGATGCACCGGACTGCCGGATGGGTTTTTAATTTGCACCCCAGTTTGTGTTGGTACGCTTTAAAGATGGCATGGGAGTAATGGCTTGACTTCACGCTACAAAACACGATGTACACTATTCCAAGATACCTATGGCTCGTACGCTAGTACTTGGATTCCTTCAAGCGATATCCAAGACATTTTGTTTCATGCTGGAAGTTTGAGTCACACGTGGGCCACCCTCACTATGCCTATTACTTTTTAATGATCAATATTCACATAAATTGTGATTAAAATTAGTAAACATCCGGTGGTCCAGTCCATCTGTGTGTGTTTGTGGTTACCTTTCACAATACAATCTTCCTCTTGCTCGTGCATTTTCTCTTGCCAATCAATTAATCAGGTGCATATTTTCCAGTTAGGTGTTCGTAAAACTGTTATATACTCTGCCACGGGCAATGACAGCTCAAATGACTGCAGTAATGCAGGTCTGTTTCTTCCAATGCTCTTGTGAACAACGTCACCGAGCCGAGAAAGAAGACGTTTCCGACCATGGGTTGCTATACAAATATGAACCCTTGTGATGTCCCCTACTTTCTCACAACGTTTGCCAAACAATCCTGGGACGGCCTGTATATACACAAATCGATCACTTGATTTGGTCCAAAAAAAATTATTTTCCTGTTTTGTGTTATTATTTGCATTCATGTAATTAATAACAGTATTATAACTGTTATTAATAGTATTAGAACTGTTACATTTATTTTCTTGGTAGTAAGTGAATGTTGCAGTACTTTTTTACAGAATTGAATTTGTGAAGGCATATTTCTCCGTTTATACATTTAACGTGAATTAAATAAAAAAAAACAATTATACTGATTGTATCAAAAGTACAATATTACAAATATTTTAATAGGAATTGCATGAATCAGAGGTGAAAGAATCTCACCTGTGAAAGGTGTTGGAACCCAAGGAATCCAAAAGTGTAAAATAAGACAAGAATGAAACCCCATATCGAAATGTAAAACAATTCAAAAGGACTCTTTTTTTATAATTGTATTTTCTAAATTAGTCATTAACAGTGGAAAATAGCAATTATGTTTTAAAAACTATAGTAATATAGATAAGTATAATTATATAGTATAGTCTATATAAAATTGCCATATTTAATATTACATGATTTTCAATTAATTGGTAAGAAATAAGAAAAAATACAAAATGAAAACGGAGCAAAAATGCTTTCCCGATGTCTTACAGTAGTCAAGAAATTTCTTCATTAATTGATGCTTAGGAGCTGTCTATTAACTTGTGGATCAATGAGTCAATGTTAATAGTAAGCAACACCTATGGTATGGAGAAACTTTTTTCCAAACTATTTAACCACACAACTCTCTAGTGTAGTTCTCCCCAATACTTATAAAGCCGTGGGCCGGTCAACGTTTGATAATTTTATCGCATATTGCTGAGGGTGGTACTTTGATTGTTATATTTTGGATCGTCGTGATTTAATAATTTTAATATTTAATTGCATTTAACCTACTCAGGACTGTGATCACATATATAAGATCACTTCTTGGAACACGGTATCACAAATGTAAGCGTGGTTACACTGGTGACGTCTGAATTTAACATGTTAATTTGGAATGACTATAAAGTATAAATTTCGTTGTATTTTATTGCCATAATGTGATTTTATATAATTTTTTAAATGAAGTTAGGCTTAATAGGAAGAAGCACGAAGTCCTGAATGGGTTAAATAATGTAAACTTCAGAATAAAGTACAGTTACACCAAAAAAATGAAAATAAAAGGATTTAACAGGAAACATAAAGTGATTTCCAAGGAATGTCGCGCAAACTCGAAGGCAATACACCGCAGTAAATAAAATGGAAATAATTTAATGTTTCTTGGTACCGTAACCGATCCGCATCCCGGGGGTTGGGAACCATTGCTTTTGAAGAATGAAGATAGTCCCTTGTCTACTGAACAGTCTCAAAGATATGTTGGCTTAAGCATCATAGATCTGTGGTCATTCCATATGTTCCCAAGATTATGACAATTTATATAACTTATTTATATTTCTATAAATATACAAAAACTATATTTGGAGATATTTTTTTTATTTTATATGGGACACTTTTTTTTATACTTAAAATGGTGTTAAATGGTGTTGGAAAGCTAAAATCTTATTTTTTTGACAATTTGAGATTTTTACATTTTCAAAAATTGCATAGATTTTAACCTTTCTAAAAATACCTTATCTTAACCTCTAGAGTATTTTAAAAAATCCTAAGAATCTATTTTTAAATAATCGTTGAACCCTCACCACACCCATTTTAATGGCAAAAAATGTAAACAAAGTACTTCGTTTTTGCTTAAAGGTGTAACGTCAGATATAAACCAAAACGTGTATCTTTTATTTTAAATAGAGCCTTTTATTTTATTTTTATTTCCTAGTGGATTAGAAGTCTCATTTGTATACATAAAAATCAATCCATCTCAAAACGTAAAT
The DNA here is from genome assembly GCA_019973955.1 of Trichonephila inaurata madagascariensis. NCBI lineage: Eukaryota > Metazoa > Arthropoda > Arachnida > Araneae > Nephilidae > Trichonephila > Trichonephila inaurata. Next base: position 16,525 of record BMAV01015029.1, read on the forward strand.
TTTAATGGGCGATGTACCTTATCTGAGAAACTACTGTTTACAGGTATGTACATTTTGTATGAAATATTCATACTGATGTCTAATATATACTGAAATGAGCTTTTTGTAAAAAACTCAAAAATTTATTTTTACAAATTTTCTAAGTGAAAAATGGGTCAAATTTCCCAATGTTTGTTAAAATACTTCATAATTTATTAAAAGATTCAAAATTAGCTAAAGGCTCATTTCAGTATAATGAGAAAGGTGTATTTTAATTGTATGAAAAATTTCAAGCATGTACATATGACAGATTTTGATAAAAGGTAATCGAAAACAGCCAATTTAACATTGTCAGTATAGAGAGAGAGAAAGAGAGAGGTTTCCAACTCCCCTTAAAGACAGTACCTTGGGTGTGAAATTATACGAAATGTAACAATCTAGCAACTACGAATGTTTCTTCATTAAAGAAACATTCGTAACTAATCTATCGGTAAGTCTTTTCTGGGGTCTAAATAGGCATTTTGCATTATTCTAATATCTATTTTTTATTTATTTCACAACTCTCGAAATTAGAGTAATGTATCTTGTAGTTCATTATAGTGAGTGAAGTGTTCTTGAGCTGCTCTTTCACAACAGTACACAAACTAAAACTTATTAAATCCACATTATTTTCCAAATTCAAGTGTCATGCCTGATATGACAATAATTCCATTTTAGAAGGGAGATCTGAAGAACCTATCCCTTAAATATATAAAGAAAGGAAGTCTAGCTCGATTTCGTATATTACTTATTCCATACAGACAAACATGGGAAATTTTTCATTCTTTTCATTTCAAAATGGAAGAGGTATTAATAGGAATAATAAAATGGAAAACTCAGCAGATATTCCATTATATCTCCAAGTTCTGCGTAGTCCAGTTATGAAAATTCCTTTATTAATGTCACGTAAAAGGAGCATTAAAATATATTATAGTGAAACTATTAGTCATTTGATGAAGTTGAATTTTAAATTATTAGATCTTTTTTGTAATATGGCAATTAACTTAATTTATTTTCTTAAATTTGTTAATTTACCTTAATCAGATTATTATAATTTTAATTAACAAATTAGTATTCTAATTTATTTTAATTTTTATAGTATTCTGTAGGGAGTTAAGATACTTTTTTTATTATTATTATTTTTACAAATGAAGGATTTATTTTGTCAAAAGATCAAATGCAAAGTATCAAATGAAAAGTGACATTTATTTTTAATAATGAATTCTTTTTAAATATCCAGCTAGCTTTTTATTTACTTCTTTCTTGTGAACATAAAATAATTGCACCAATTTCTTCAAATCAAAAGACATCACCAAATGAAGCGATATTTAGTCAATTGTGGGAAAACTTCTCCTTTACTTGTGTAAACCCACTGATCTTGTTCGTGCATGCGATCACAGCATTTGCCAACGTATTTTGATTTTACAATATTTTAGATTTGACGAAATTGGTTGATGGCTTAACACATAAGTATCGAAAAAAGATCATTTTAGAATTTTTTTTGTGAATTTAATATTTGAATTTTTTTAAGGGATCACCTGCCACCGTAAATGCAACACCCTTAGGAAACATGCAAATAAAATGAAATTTAATTTCATTAGCGGAGGTGAGAAATCAAATGATTAAATTTCAGCGCAAAACATCACGCGCGCCTGTGGGGCCCCCTCAAACCCATTTAAGCGGGTTTTCGTTTTAAGTTCGGTATTTTGCGTGGTGTTTTTAAAAAAGATCAGTTTGCTCGTGAAAAAGCGTCGCTTTTGATCAAATATCGAGTTCGCAGAGGAAGGATAGTGGCCTGAGATTGTGGATTACCTTTCAGGGGAAACGGTGTCGTGTTGGACGAAACCAAACAACTGTAATGCGGATATGTGACCGTTGGATGCATGAGGGTACGATGGAGACGTGGTCCCAAAACACCTCGTCCCCCTTTCGGAATAGGCAAATTGCTCGCATGACGGGGACGAATCGCTCAGTCACAAAACCGGCCCTTGGTTTTTCGATCTGGTTTGCGGACCATTCAACGCCGTTTAAGCAAGGGTTGTTGGAGCATGCTGGGGTTTCCCTTTTCGAAAAACCCGGGCTTTTCGGGCCAATGGGGCGCGATAAAGAAAAGGTGTGGGTGGCAGAGTGGAAGCAGTTGTCTTTC
>BMAV01015030.1:0-143422 GCA_019973955.1 Trichonephila inaurata madagascariensis
TGAAAAATAAATTTTTCACGCATTTTTCCTTAACAGAAATGAAAATCGCTTAACAAGAAAAGATTTTCCTTCTGGAAATGAACAAAATACAGCAGCCGCGTAGGAGAGGTTTAAGAAGGGTGTGAAATGAAAAAGAGGTGGTTTCACACGTTTTGTGGAAAGGAGGCTTACTTGGCTTTGAAATACCCTTGGAGTATCCTGTGACAAGAGCCAATTTTGTTTATCTAAGCTACCTTCACACTCCACCTCTACAAACGCCACACAAAAACATCTCATCAGTTGGCAATGGAATTTGGTAACGAGTACATTGAAGTATGAGTAAAAATCAGTGAATTTGGTTCGTGTTTTTTATTTCTATTTTCAAAGAATTTTTTTACAAGAGCAATGGCAAAGTGCAAGCTTCTGTTTCGCTTAGAATGAAGATGAAGCCTCTTAAGGCGGTTGATTAAAAAACAAGGAACGAAAACAGAAACCTGTAAAGGTTTTGGTATTGATAACTCTACATTATCTGCAATAATTCAAAAATAGAGCAAATTACGAAAATGTTGGAACGGAGTAAGTTTGAGCTAGAGTAAAAACGGATAAGAACGGCCACAAGAAAGAAGATTTTGAGGCGACTTTACTTGCTTGGTTCAAACAAACAAGATCTCAGAATATGCCCGTATCCCACCCTTCCACTTGAAAATTTTGTGTTAAATTTCATTAATTTCTTGTGTTTATTTCATTTATTTTTATTATATGAAATGAATGTATACATTTTTTCTATGTAAATAAAATGTATTATAATTAACTTAATTTAGTTGAGTTTTTTTTTTTATTTATTTTGCAAATTTGTTTATTATGAAATTTTTTTTTAACACGAAAATATATTTCAGTCCCCTCAATTTTGTACTAAACAATTTTCTCTATATAATCAGGAAAAATTTTGATATCAATCTAAAAGTACTTTATTATCAATTTACATTAATTCTTAATATAATTTAGGTAAATTTTAAAAAGTAACATTAATAAAATTACTCTTTATAAAAAATATAATTACCAGTATAAAAATCAGTAACAATTGTATACTATTACTATCAATAGCATTTACCCTGGTGTACATATAAAGATGCAGCGTAACCAATGTGTAGAGAATATAATCAAAACATAAAAAACTATATAGAAATAAGGTACTTTAAAATAAAAGAATCCTAAGTTATTTGATGACACTTACGTAAGCTTTAGAAAAAAGTTTAAAAAAAAGAACCTAAAGGTAAATGAAACAGAAAAGAACTTTAACTAACCATAACATCAAGCGTTTCTGCTTAAACTATTTCATTCTTTAAATGTTATAGTTCGTCTGGAATAAAATCTAATTTTACATTCTCAAAGTTCTTCCTAATACTCACAAAAGAATAAGAAACAAAAAAAGAACTATTTGTGCACCAAAATGTGGCAACGCACGCCATTACCGAAAGGGTACAAAATAAAATGCCAAAAAGATCTCGCCAAGAGTTTTAAACTCTTTGATGTGTTACTAATAAGGAAGAATTAATATAATTAAGACACGGTTTTCTGTTTTGCGCAATTTAAACGAATGTACTTTTGAATAAAAATATTCCTGTTGCTTTTTTATTGTTTTCTACCTTGCTTGTTATTTTTAAAATATTTTTGTAAAGTTTTCTGCAGGAAGATATAGTTGCTTAGCAACGCATTGCAAAAGTTTTCTTTCAGCTCGAGAAATAAGACCCTTTTTGAGATCTTGGGCGTGAGTAATAATTACCATGGTATTATGTACGATAATATATGTGATTACGAAAGTAACTTACTAGTAATTATTTTGTCACAAATTAACACTTCCTTTTAGTGCCTACATTCGGAGAAAGTCGTTCAAGAGTATTTTATTTTGCTGCAGAGTGGAAATATTGTAATGACAAACTCTAACAATCTTTCGGTCTTTTCACTGTGTTTCAAAGAAACTAGGTATTAAAATGGTATTTAATGTGTACTATTTTATTTGAATTTACTTACAAAAAAATAAATGGGACATTTTTATTTAAATAAATTATAGTTTATAAAAACTAAAAAATACGCTTTTATAGTGAATCGAACTAAAAAGTAAAAAAAATAATTGTTAATATAAGAATAAAATGATTAACGAGAAAATTAATGTCATTGGGATAAAGCCTGGGATGCTCTATATTAATTGGTATAATTTCTTTCTAGTTCAATTCCGAAATGCTGAATTAGTGTAAAAGTGTAGTACAAAGCAACCCACGATTTTACCATAATGATATTAATTTTCTCGCTAATCATTTTATTCTTGTAATAAGAATTATTTTTCTTACTTTTTAGTTCAATTCACTATAAAAATATGTTTTTAGTTCTTTTTAAACTATACAATTTATTTTACATTTTTTAGTTCGATCTACAATAAAAGCCTGTTTTTTTTAGTTTTTAAAACTATCATTTATTCTCTGTTGAATTTATCCTTGAGTTTGATATTTGGAGCCAGAATTATGTGGCTGCTGGAATTGCCTTGCTCTTCAATGGATATAAATTAATGGGTCCGACGGGTATAAGTCCAGTTACGGGGCCTCGGATGAGTCCCATATCGTTGTATTTCAAAGATTCCGTCTCCATAGATACAGGTCTGACAAATAAAAGTGTGTTAAGAAGAAATATTAAATGTCAATCGTATTATATCACCTTTTAAACGTATTGCTATAATGTAAATACTTCATCACTTCTAAACATATTGCTTTATCAAAATAAAAAAAATATTTAGCAGTTAGAACATAAGCTTTTTATTCACATGCACGAGTCTTCTTTCCTTTCTCACATAAAGAACACTTTTTTTGTTTGTTTTATTTGTATTAATAACAATCGTTTTTATTTTTAGGGTTGCACCTTTTTAAGAGGTAGGATCTTTTAGTCGCCATATCTGGAAATGGTATGGGCAATTAGTCGCCAAAACTGGAAACGATATAATGAATTAGTCATCAGATCTAGAAATCCTTAAAATCGTTATTTTTGACGATCCTGATCAGGACAATGGAACAAAATTTTGAAATTATTATATTGTCATCGATCATTGGCAAGTGTGCAAAATTTCGAATTCATCTGACCTTTTAAAGGGGTAAAAATCGAGTCCAAGATTCCATTACATACAAGTGAAACTTATAAAAGCGTGTTAAAAACGGAAAAATCACTGTATGACAAAATGAAAACAATAGCGTAAAAGAGGAATTGATCACACGAATGTGGGTACTTACGTACTATGCTGTTGATTGATTTCGACAAACGAAGAAACATCGCGTATTCAAAAAGTGCCACCAAATGTGTTCACCTTTATTAGTACTGTGTTTGAACGTACAAGGCAGTGGTTTTCTGTAGGCTGTAAATCGTGGCATTTGGCGACGTCTTTGTTTCGATGAAATTGGTCGACTGTGCAATACGTGAGTACCCAAATGTGTAATCACCAAAACATTGAGCAATTTCTTTTTAAACTAATTGAATTGCCGGTGTATATTCTTATTTGTCAGATCCCCAACCTGCCCAAATCAGGCAAAAAAAAAAAAACTTCCAAATCACACCTAAAAAGGTTTGTAAGCGTCAACATATTGTTTTCTACAACTGTCAATATTAGACTATGCTGTTAGCGATTTTTGTTGAATAGCAAAATGGCATCCTAAGGTACCCAAAACATGTTGAAATGGATTTAAACCGTGGATCCATGGTGGACAGATGAGATGTTGAATATCCTCTTCGTTTAAATAATGTAGGATAGCGCCATTGCAATTATACATTGTGTTTTAGGGTAATAGGATGTATGTACGAAAGCAGTGTAGAAAAATTGGACTTTATTAATGAACGATTCCCTTTCATTAATGAATCATCATCACATGTTGAGATCTGCGGCTATTTATTGTAATGCCGACCCATACTGTTAGACATCAAGAACCTTATCAGAGTTTTTCATGCATGTTTTAGTGTTTGTGTACACACTAACAAGTTATTGCCAGATAAATTGGCGTCTGTAGTATATTTCATTTTTATATTGGAAAACTTAAACTCTAGAAGAGCACACATACCCAGCTGTTCTCAGCCCAATTTCAGTGTTTTTCACACCATTTTAAACTGGTGCTATGCTGTTCTCGTTTTGATAGAACACTAATAACAGATCTTCGGTCATCGTGTGTGAAAATGGTTTTATGATATGGATACCTGTTGAAGCAATAGTTCATTTACTATTTAACCATCTGTTGTGCGATGACTACTATTCGCTGTTAAGGCCCCAAATCTGTTGTCCTGTGTAATTACAAGGACAACTTACAACCTGCAGTCTGCAGGATAATCGACTTACTTAAAATGAGGTCTGACCGGTTTCACATGAGGCAACTTTATGCCAGTCAACTTGTTTTCTGTTACCACTAAACTAGAGTAAAGAGGAGAAAGAGTTGCGTTCATATATAAACACAAGGTTGATTGAAATAGGAACACTGTAGAGAAGTTCTCAATCTCATTAGTACAATAATTAAGTTCGAAGTAAAAAGCTTCTTCCGTTTTCAATACAAGTGTGATACCTGCGTGTGAAGAACATAGCTTCCGTAATATACTTTTAGTTGAGTCAACTAGAGGGGATGAGATGTGGTTTTCGAGCGCTTGAGAGAGTGGCACAGCAGGGTGCCAGTTGATCACGGGTGAAGGGATATAGGCAATTTCTATTCAACACTAACTCCCGACTGTCTTCTATTATGTGCAGCACAAATTGACTAGTGTAAACGAGTTTTTAAAGTCTCGAAACAGTACAAAAGAATAAGATTCTGATTTCCATCTGTTAAGATCCGTTATTTATTTATTTATTGCTCTATTAATTTTACAGTAATTCTTACGCGTGTAGATTCATTTAAATAATGTGTGCTGCACACATACATGATCGTACTTCCACAATCATCGACTCATTTATTCACTTTCAGATTTCACTTAAGCCAACATTATTTCCAACCGCTGATAAACATCTATCCTTTATGGATTATATGATCGAAGTCCAATCACAGCAAGAATTTGCGTATATACCATGTTTCCCAATACATAGCTCAATTATGCTAATTTATTCATGTTAATGTAATTAATCCTGAGGATGTCATCAATAAAAATAAAATCATCCTTAAGGTATCCGACTACGTTCAGAACCGTGATTTTGCTAGAGAGTATAAATGGATAATATTTATGATATTTAGTGTCACTTAGATTAGAAAATGTATATAAAATTGTTTTAAGAATAGTATTTCAATAAAAAATGATTTAAGTAAGCTATTTTGACAAAAAATGAACATAGAATGACCCATTTTCAAAATATTCTCCTTTTGGGAAAAATGCTTCTATTATAATAATAATTTGCCTGTGTAAAGCTCAGACCGCTGTACAGGGGCTCAACTAGAATTTTTTAAACATATAACATAGAAATGGGTTTATCCATATTTTACGACAACAGAAGGGAGAAAATTTAAGAAAAAAAAGCCGTTAATTATTTCAATCTGTTGTAACTCTGAAAATAATGTGAATTTTTCAGAAATCATAGTTGGGCCTCTGTACAAAAGTCTCAGCTATATACAGGCAAATTATTATTATACTAGAAGCATTTCTCACAAAAGGAGATGATCATTTTGAAAAAAGGTTATTCTGAGTTAATTTTTTCCCGAAATATTGTATTTAAATAATATTTTTTGTCAAAATGTCCTTATATAAAACAGTTTTATACATGTATTCTTATATAAGTGACACTAAATATCATGAAAATTATCCATTTATGCGCTTTTTTAAAATCACGGTTCCGAACGTAGTCGGTGTTTAGGCTTTTGTCCAATAGTTTATATCAGGGGTCAGCAACATATGGTAAGCGATACAATTCTCAGTGGCACTCTACTCTACTCCAAAAGTTTATCAATTTCTTAGTAGGTTGAAGTTGATATATTTGCAATGGACCTTATTTAACAAGCATCTTCAGAATTATGGACATTTAGGGAATTACGAAAAAATCTGAAAATAACTCTAAAGATAAATTTACTGATATTTTATAAATTACTGGTTATCATTGATGGAGAGATTTAATTGCTTGAAAAAAATTGCATATACTCTGCTTTCCGCTTTTGGTTCTACACATTTAAATAAAACATCTTTCCTCATGGAAAAATATTTCGAGTCCGCAAAGAAATTGTTTAACAACTGAAAGCTCAGAACCACATGTCAAATTGAAAGTTAGAAATGATACCCCTGATTTTGCGATTTAAAAGCGTGTGTAGAGCGGTGCAAGCACTTAAAATTTTCATTTATCTTTCTATTTAACGTTAATGAAGGGGAACACTTATATTTTATGTTGTTTATTTCTTATTTTAATAAATATATTTAAAAATGCATAGCCTATGTACGATTTTAATTATTTTTTTATTTTTGTTGAAAAAAAATTATATTTTATGCTGTTTATTTTTATGTTAAGAAATATCTTTAATTAATGTGCAAAATTAATATATAATAAAACTGTAAATATCTTTATATTATTCGCCTCTATTCTCTAACTCTGCATACATTATCGTGGGAATCGAAATTTTAAAAAATACCCTATTGAGTGGCATGCTGAATCACATTGGTAGATTGGTTATGCACACCACAGCTAAAAGGTTGCCGACTCCTGGTTTATATTATTACACCTCCATAGTAGACGTATACGAAATCCAACTTCGAAAGTGGAATTTTTGTAAAGGAGTATTAAAATCTGTTTCTTCGTGCATAATACGGGTTTTAAAACTTCACTGACTTTAATGTGTACTTACACACATATTATACTGTCCACCAAATTCCTCAAATAAAAAGATATTACCAAACATTGTCATCATCGTAGACACAAATGTTCGTACATGTACGAGAATAGTTTTCCATTATCGGCTGCGTATCACGGTATTTTCAAGAATAATTTGAATGTCTCATTATATTACATAATATACTAGGAAAAAAGGACAATTTGTGACATCTCACGCGTCCTTCCTCTAACATAACCTCTGTGTTCTTTGACGGCCACGATTAATGGCAAATCTTTTCCAACCCAAATCCAAGAAATGAAACGAAGCATAGATGCAAATAAGATAAACTTTAAAAGGATAAAAGTTTTAGTGAGCATGATAGCAATTTAGAGAAAGTTCAGTCTAGAAAAGATAGAAGTGTTGATTGACGGCTTATCTAGAATCCCGTAAAGCTCGCCATTTAACCAAGGTACATACCATTGTACGCCCAATTAGAGAAATATTTGAAGTGGATTGGACGTTGCGTATTCAACCAAGGTAGGAAGATTATATTCTGAACCCGAATATATTATTGAGAGTGAGATTAGGCAGATATAATATAATTATATTGATAAGTGATCTAATTGCGCGATCTGTGTTGATTAAGACTATGTGTTTTGGTTTATTCTCACTTAATATAAGTTTGTTCGATATCTAAGTAATCTAAGTTAAATTCTTAATAAAAGTCATATTAAGAATTCTAAAATGTCTCATCATTTCGAGAATCCCACACCTCTAACTTACGCTGAAACCCCACGATATGGTCATCGAAGGTCGACCATGTCGCAAATTTAGTCCTCAAGAAATTTTTTTGCTCATAAATGAAACTCCTAAAAGTCAGATAAAATTTTAACAGCCGTAGCCTCTAGTTTTTCGTTTAAATTACAACTTAAATGAAAAAATATTGCAATTTATCTGGAGTTAAGGTATCCGACTAGTTCGGAACCGTGATTTAAAAAAAACGCATAAATGGATAATTTCCATGATATTTAGTGTCACTTAGATTAGAATACATGTATAAAACAGATTTAAGGACATTTTGACAAAAAACATTTTTTAAATACAATATTTCGGCAAAAAATTAACCTAGAATAACCTTTTTTTCAAAATGTTCTCCTTTTGTGAAAAATGCTTCTTCTATTATAATAATATTTTGCCAGTATATAGCTCAGATCTCTGTACAGAGGCTCAACTATGACTTTTGAAAAATTCACATTATTTTCAGAGTTACAACCAATTGAAATAATTATCCACGTTTTCTTTTTAAAATTTCTCCCCTCTGTTGTCGTAAAACATGTATAAACCCTCTCTTCTAAGATATATATTTCAAAAATCCTAGTTCCGACTCTCTGGAGAAGTATTTACTTTATATAAGCACACACGCACAAAATATTATTAATATAGAAAAAAAAAATTTATAAAAGGGGATCGTTTTGAAAACAGATTATTCTATGTTCATTTTTTGTGCCAAAATATTGTATTTAAATAATTTTTTATTGTAATACTACTGTTAAACAACTTTATATACATTTTCTAATCTAAGTGACACTAAATATCATAAATATTATCCTTTTATAAGCTTTTGTAAAATCACGGTTCCGAATGTAGTCGGATACCTTAAAAGCAACTGCGTAAATTCCAAAAGTTCTTTCTGATACTAATAAAAAAATCTGTATGTATTCAGTTAAAAAGTAGTATTTGCATGCCCCAAATGAGTAAAGGATCGCTTTATTAACAAAAGGAGGCAAAATAAAACTCCAAAACTCGCCAAGTTTGGAATATTCGGTGTGTTATAATGTTGCAATTAAACCTCAGTTTCCTTTTTTGTCATTTAAATTAGAAATGGCGCTTTAATTCGGGAGGAAACAGCTTTTTGCTTCCTTTCTCTGTCGTCTTTGCTTGTTATTTTTAAATCTTTGAAAGTTTTCTAGAAAAATGTAGTTGCTTAGCAACATATTGTAAAAAGGTTGTTCCTTTTGACAGAAGAAATAAGGATGTCAAAGCTTGAATGTGAATAATTCACAAGGTTTCGTGTATAATTATGCGATGATGGAAAATTTATAAATTTATAAGGACATCACTCTAAACTGAATCCTTTGTACTTCATTCAAAATTCGCAAGTATTTTTATTCTGCAACAAAGCTTTATTTCACAAATCGTTTTCTGTATAGTAAGGGCATTATGATAATCAGAGTGAAATTCAATACGAATTACATTACCAGAATTACAGAAGGTTATTCATACTTTCTGGAAACGATTTTGATAGTTAATTTTTATCTATAAGTGCTGTACTTTTTGTGGAAATTTGCTTCTATCTGATAGTCAGGATTCCTGATAAAGTCTAGCTCTAATTTTTCATGAAAGTAAACTTTTTCTTAGCACGGTCATGCAAATTTTACTCCATTCCTCTTGAATCCTTTTACAAAGTCCGTTCAGTGTTCTTGGATACCGTTTTCCTAAGGCTCACTTCAAAAACCGAAAGCACAAAAGTCCATTGAAGAAGTGTCTCGTGGTTTTGTAGATATTTCATCAAATGTGATATACTTTATTCTTGTTTGGGATTTTCTTTACTAAACAAGCAGCGGTTCACTTAGACCGGAGGTTCTCAAACTTTTTTGTCTCATAGACCCCTTGCCATGTTTTTCGGTATAGGGTAGACCCCTGCTTAATTAATATCGAATTTTTGCAAATTTATCGCCTTAAATGTCTTTTTTGACAGCTAGTACTACTACTACTTTTAAAAGAATTAAATTTATAACTAATGTGACGTATAGAGTTAAAAGTTTAAAAAGCATACGTTAATTGATTATATTAAAAGTTAATTAATATATAAAATAACTGTTAAATAAAGTAAGCAAACAACACACACAATTGATTTTAAAGGGAGGGATGAATCTGGCGCTCTACAATAACAAATTTTCAACATTTAGTATCAATCTTGTCAGATTTAACCTTAAATCTCCTCTGTTAGTAGTGTCCATTTTCTTTTTTTGTTTTAGAGATTGGAAACTGCGCTGAAACTCCTTCTTACTAGGAAAAATAATTAAAAACACTTCCTCACGATATTCTATAATTCGGGACAAATAACAGGTTTGCCTTTTTAAATCCAAAATTTCTAGAGCATCCATTTCTAAAGTTTAAAATCTTCATTGGTACATATCACGATCAGTTCCTGTTGTCATGTGACATTTTTTTTTCAATATGACCACATAAATTCATCGCCTACTGCGGTATTACCATAGTCAAAGCATTCTCAAACCTGGTTTCAGAATCTCAAGAAAGTGCAGTTAAATGTTGACGTAGGTTAAAACGTGCTGACAGATTGGTTAGGTTAATTTGAGAAAAAGTTCCGGATCTCCAGTATTCTTTAGCTTAACTCTGGAAAAAAAAGGCTGAAATGGTTCCTGTTTTAAAAACAACAACTTATACTGTCACCTTGTACGGGAAAATTAACCTCATTAAATTTAGTATATAAATCTGCTAAGAAAGTAAAATTTGGTTTCCACTTGAATGAAATTTCTTTTAAAATTAAAGCCACGATCTAGTTTATGAGAGCCACTATGACATAGACCCCCACTAACTCCTCATTGACCGCCAAACTATTTTTTTGCTGACGTGGACCCCTTGCAGGTCGTCATAGACCCCTGGGGGTCTACATAGACCACTTTGGGAATCGCTAACTTAGACAGATGACTTGAGGCTTTGTCCAGATGAAATTCACCTTTATCAATGTCCATTTGAAGCAAAGCTGGAATTTCTTCTTCAAAAATTGATTCTAAGATATTCTGCTGATAGTAGAGTGAATTAGTTTTGACTTTACTTGACACTTCTTTGAATTTTAATTTGCCGTTGTAACAAAATTCTGCAGCTATCATGAATCCCTTTGGGAACTTTTCTGCACACTGAGGAAACCATTTTTCGTCAGCTTAGCAATAGAAAATAGATCGTCTTTTGTTACCGTAACTTAAATATACCCATGTCTCATCGAGTGTTACCATAAATTTCCATTATTCTGCAGCTAGGTCTTTTTCATATAATTTTCTACAATTTGTTTTTCCAGCAATATGTTTTTGGCGAAAGCTGATGATATTTAGTTGTAAACATATTTTTTAACTTTAACCCTTTATCTGCCGACGGTACTTATAAGTACCACTCACTTTAAAATTACATAGAATTACCAGAGTTTTACGAATACTCTGTAACCTTCTTTTTGATTATCTGCGTGAGCTAGAGGGGTAGGCTCACTTAAAGAACTATAAGTTTGCATGTTCTTAAAATATCTTTATTAAGAACTTGAACTTAAGCGTTTAACAGATAATAATATATATGTGAGAATCTACGATGAACAAACACACAATGCAAGTAATACCGAAATAAAGTAACTCGGACAGCTATCACTATTTAACCCGCCTAAGATCAATTCCAATAATATCGCAAGTCCTAATATTAAATAGTCAATCCTACCTTAATCCAACCATTTATCCCATACTAAGAAAGTTGCGTCTTTACTCGAGTGCAATGGTATGCACCTTGACCTAATGGCTCTATCTTCGGGATAACCTCTGTTGTCTGTCTCTTCACGATCGTATCACTCTCTATCATAACATGCCCCAAATTGCCACCTCACTTACTCACACTTCTGATATATAAAAGCTATCTAATTTGCATCTTATATTCACGTTTCACTTCTTGGGTTTGGTTGGAAAAGAGTTGCCATTAATTCCGGCCCCAAAAGAATCCAAAGGACATGTTAATGAAAAGACGCGTGAGCCCTTCACAACTCTGACGATACTTCGCAGAAATATTCTTTTAAATCCCCTCTTCCAAGATATATGGCCACACGGGTCCCATGATGAGTATTTTAGCGGGGAAGGCGAATGGTTTTATGGCAGAAATTGCGTTTTAAGCTGGAAGCAGTTTCAGCGGATTGCGAAGATTGTCATTTTTGTTCCGAAAAAATAGTTAATGTAAAAGATAAAGGTCTTTTTCTTTTTTTTTTTGTATGTTAATGAAGACCTTAGAAAAGGATTTGACTATTTTAAGTGAAAAGTGTAAATAATTAATTTTACAGTTGAATATCTTTAACTTATTTATTAGCTCTAACGGATTAAATTTTCCAAAATTGAGTAATTTGCTTATGTGCGATATATCCCTTAATTTTCAATGTAGTGATTCAAAAAAATATTGCATGAAAAAAACTACAGTAAATCATAATGCGGTAGATAAAGGGTTAAATCTTTATGAATGATTTTACTTGTGCAGTGCCGGAAGACATTCCTAGTTTCGATGCAATGAATCTTTGAGTCGGTGGATTTTCATTTAGGATCAGAGACATCGCTTTCTTCATAGTTCCTTGCGATTGAACAGTCTTTTAGCTGAAATTTCGGGGTCATTCTTTCATTTTTACTTTTTGTTAGACGCTTTATCCCCTTCAAATTTAATATATTATAAATACCTTTGATTAAAATATAATAACCGAAATTTTTACACCGCTTTTTAATTTGTTGATACGAATATTTCTCCTTGGAAAGCATAATTACGTAACAATCGAACCACATATATCATTTTCAGGAGCTATTTTTTAAAAAAAATCTTTTATTTCACATTCTAATCAAAAGAAAACCTTAGAAGACGATTATTTTGAAGTTGCCAAAGTTTCATCTCAAAATGCAAACGAGAAAATAATTTGTAAAACCGATTCCATAAAATGTGAACGACCTTCTATATTTCTATTACTTTTTAAAAGTATATTTCTGGGACATTTCTTGTTAAACTTTTAAACCGGAGCAGCATTAAGTCGATCGCGATCGACCGGTGGACCGCCAAGGCATTTTGGGGTGACCGACTTCTTTAAGACCCAATAGTCATATGAATGTCTAGAAATATACGGAGGAAAAAATCGAATCTCAAGAGAAAAATTCATTACATAGAAAATGTACTTCGCTATTTGGAGGTTATTTTACAAAGAAAATCGTAAATTCTCTTACTTCCAGAAAAAGTTTGCTAAATAGAGAAATTCACAAAATAGAGGTTTGTATAATGGAGGTCCGACTGTATTGTAGAATTTCTATTAGCTCACTACACCTACGCCACTGGGTGGAGCGCAACACCTTCAAAAAAAAATTCGAAGTAGCCCGTACCCTGGAAAAGTCTTCCCATCTTTGCTTCTAAGTAAATAAAAAATGATTGTCTGCATATATTAACAAGGATACGAAACATGTATAAGAATTTTAAAACATGATTCAAATTAAATGATATTTTGTTGTTATTGCTCATGCCACCTGCCTGACATAGTCAGATCGAGGCCCACGAAATTCATCGTGGCAATGGGCTAGAAGTACGTCTGTCGTTAATCCTTAGCCTTGAGCACCATACAGGTGACAGTACGATTTAGCTCGGAGAAATTCCCGAAGGAACGATAGATGGCGACACCACCTTTCTCCAACTCCACAATTTACGCATGGAACTGAATTGGAGGGAAATTTTCTCCAGTTCCCCTCACTCGTGATTCAGCCCACAAGACTTTCGGACCCACTGATTTAACGAGCACGTACTCCGCGTGTACTCGGAGGGTATTTGGCGGTACGAGCATCGAACCCAGGCCTTCCGGTGCTCTAACCACTAGGCTACCCACAGCCCATGATATTTTGTTGGTTGTTGGATCCTGAAACAAGTATCACGTGTCGTTAAAGCGAAATTACAAGATTAATAATGACTATCTACGCAGTTTTATAGCTTGCATCTTGCAATCTTCATGATTTCAATCTCTTTGAGGTTCTATGGATTTGTATAAACCCAGCTTTCGTTTCAATAGTTTATTTTTCTTTTGTTTTTCAATGTTTGTGCTTAATGTCAATAAATTAAATTTAAAAGTATTTTTCGAAGTTTTAGAAAACAATGAACCATTAAACTGGCCCCTCCCCCTCTCTCTCTCTTTCATTAATAATGTTTTTTTAGAGTAATCTTGTTTTCTCAATTTGATATTTTAAACTTAAGAACATCTGTATAATATACTAACTATAAACACTTAATTACATTTATTTTTATTGATAAAATAGCAGACAATACAAAAGCCCAGTGGCCGAGTGGTAGCGAGTCACATGTCCCCACCACAGGTCCGGGGTTCTATCCTGGGAGTAGTTAAAGTCGTCTCAAACTTTCATCCCTTCAGTGGGTCTTTAAATGAGTACCAAGGTTTCTTGGAAATTAAACACTGGAGGTTTCGCTTCAGACTGACCATCTGAACGAGACAACTGCTTGGGCACCTCAGAGCCCAAGGTCGAGTATAGTGTGTTGGACACAGTAGGCCTTGACCCTCATGAGCTGCCGTGTCATTGAGTTAAGATTGGCAGAAAATATATATGTACACAGAGCAAGATTCGTGTTCTTTATGAGTATATCTGTCGCAGGAAAATGACGAAATTAGGGATTTCATCAAATCCCTAAGGGAGATGATCCATTCACACAAGATGTTAAAATAACGTCTCTTTGAGGTCAACTCCCTGATGTAAATGATTTGATCAAATCCCCAAACTGTTTTAGTGAAATGATGAAATGAATAAGTCAGCATTTGTAGAGTTCTGTTTTCGCTTGTTACCACTCCCTTTTACCTCCCCCCTTCTTCTCGTCCGTGCCGGGCAGCGCCGGGCTTCTGGCATGACGCACAAAAACAAAATGACTTAAATATCATTTTTAGTTTTATTTAGTTATATTCTTTGTATTATTATCTTTCGATTGATGAATCACTTTTGTATGCCTGAAAATTAGAAACTGGATAAAACCTAAATTAAAAAATGTAAGCAAACGAATTATGGAATTCGACCACACCCTCTTTATAGTTGAAAAAAACTTTTTGAAAATAAAGAAAAGCTATTTTAAAAAGGGAAATAATAACTGAAAAAAAGTTGTTACAAATAAAGCAGGATATTTCTGAAGTACTACATTAATGTATAATTTTTTAAAAAATGTTTGAAATTCTACAACAAATATCCTTTTCTTAAAAAAAAAATTAAAAAATACCAGCTTTATTATCTAATTATTTTGTTAATTAATTTCGAATAAATAATTTGTTATTCAATGAATATTGCTATATTAATTACACCACTTTTAATATAATGCACCATATTTGCTAAATGAACACTTTTAAACGACAATATTATTGCATCATTTCACGGAAACAGGATAGGGATTTGATCAAATCACTTACTTTCCCTAGGAAAATCACCTTACAGAGTTCTTATTTTAACATCTTGCGTGAATTGATCATCTCCCTTAGGGATTTGATGAAATCACTAATTTAATCATTTTCCTGCGACAATTGGAGAACTGTCGTTAATTGGAGATCGGGATGGAAGGGGGGTTTTGAGAAGGCCTTCCCCCCTAGACTATTGTGTCAATAAAAGAAGAATTAAGTTAACATATATAATTTATATTTGTTAGCTAGAACCTATTTCTCATAACATAATTTCCAGAAACTTCTTTAACAACTATGCAATAATGCAAATAATTATAAACAATAAATAAATAAAAAGAAACGAAGAATAAATTAAATATATTACAAATCAGGGGAAGCTTACACATTCTGAACTCGAGAACCAAAAACAAAAACCAATATATAAAGAAAAAGTCAATTGACCAAATTTAGATTAATTATGTTTTCTAAAGTTGTCACTGACTTAGGATATTGTAGTAGAGTTATATATATATATATATTGGTCAGCCGATGCATTAATTGGTCCGGACGTATATATACGTCTTTCCGAAGTACGATCTTTTCTGTGAACTTCTATCCATAGAATTATTTTGGAAGCTTTGTAATGTAATAAAACTAATTCGACAGTGTTTGCGGAGGATTTACGTATTTCAGAGGATTTGCTTCTATTCCTCTTTTATCCCCTCTCCTTCAATACATCTCATACGAGTGCCTACATAAAAAAAGTGTCATTAGGGAGTGAACCGCATAACTTTAAATCTCAGCAGTTAAGGGATTAATTATAAACCGTACAAATTGTCAAGATAAGTGTTAATTTTTGTATATAATTGTATATATGACAAGCCCACACACACATGGAGTCACTGGTAATTAAACTTGCTCTATTTTTCAATTACTTATAAATGTACCAGTACTTAACAATGTATTTTATAAGTGTATTATATTAGTATAAATGTGTATTTTATTTTTTATTATACCAGAATGTATTTTGTTTATTTTCAGCAAATTAATAATTTTTTTAAATCTTTTGTTTTCGACAATTTAATATCCTCGCCCTTCCTTGTGGAGTTATCACGCCCTAAGGGTTGAGAAACGCTGATTTATATAGTTAATATTTATTGTTTTCTGAAGTACTTGCTTATCATTTCGAAACGCAGATTCAAGAAATTTTGGAAGTAGTTCTTTTTTATGAATATTATGTTTCCATATTGAACGGAAATTAAAGTTAATTAACCGATTTAGTTTGAAAAAGTTACAGACGTTATTTGGAATTGTTATATTCTTAAAAATTTTGTTATTAAAAAAAATAGAGAAACTGACTGATTGAATACTGACTTTTTAAAATAAGAAATGTTGTAAAAAACATACAAAAAAAATGAATTCTGTTTTATAGCCTCTAATGTTGATTAACTGTTTAATTTTATCAACATTATGTGAATAGAAGGAATAATTAATTTATATTGTAGTGGAAGAATCAGAAACGTTCCTCATCTCATGAAAAATCATTAATAACTGTTTACAATTGAAAAACATTTCATAGCTCAAAATTTAAAATTTCTTGCCCGGTAAATACTAAGGTGTTTGTCTTTTTACCTAATACTTACTTGTTTTAATAATATTATTTTACATGAATTTTAATATTAATTAGGACTACATCCTATCAAATCTATAAAAATTACTAAATACCTCTGAAACGCATTACATTTCGAAAAGAATAAAAAAGAAAATATGAAAAAAAATGCAAGAATTACTAACCATTCATACACACACATATTAGATTATTAAATGAAATAACAAAAGAAATGGTCTGAAAAAACAAATCTTTTGGAATACAAATCACGAATTCTTGCAATAACGCAGCGCAAGTGGTAATTGGAATCTCTAATTGTTTTTGTCACGAAAGAGAAACCTTTTTTAAATTAGTCTCTAATTTTTATTAATGTTATTATGGCACATTTGCTTTGCGGCAACAGAATTACAATTGTACTTGCATAACACGGATTTGGCAACGATTCGAGTGGAAACGATCTTTTTAGTATTCTTTTTCAACCGAATTTTGACAGATTTTGTTCTAAAAGATTTGTTATTAAATACTTGAAATAGTTATACAGCTTATATCTTGTTATTAAATATTTCAAAATTAAATTCATGTTTATAATTTTTTACAATGCTATTTTTGTTCTACTTTGAAAGGTTCAATTGATAAAAATTGATATAAATCTTTCTTTTTTTAATTGTTAAGAACATGGACATAAATTCCTGGCGGGATATTTTTTTCAGACAGAAAACTATTATGACTTTGTTTTACAACGTTTTGTGAGATTTAAAACATATGATATTTCCTCATACACAACTTCTTTAGCATTATAATAGAATAAAAATAGTTGATTCGAGTTCTTTTGCTGAATTAAAAGTTGCATTGAATATTTATTTGATGATATAAATGCTTAAAAACAATCTTGTTGAGAGGTCATTAAGTGATTTTTGACATACGTTTCAATATTCAGAAGTATTAGGGACTAACCTGTAATATATAGATATCGTTTCAACTACACATTTTTATATTTGAATCTGAACCTCCCAACCGATATAGTGGTTAGTGACGCTGACTATCGGGAAAAGGTTTGAATCCCGAAGAAGACATGGATGTTTGTAAATGTATAGTGCCTTCGCGGCATGGGGTACTCTAAATAGCCGTCGAGCCGTAAGTCCTCTCGTGAGGTTAATTGAAAGGGAAGACAAGTGGGAGGATCCTGACCAACACCCAGGGTATTCTCCCACGAAATAACGGTGGAATCGAGCAAAATCGCACTGTCACCTGCATAGTGCCACGACTAACGTCAGGCGTAAATGTAGCCCTTTGCCGCGATGGCTCTTGTAGGATTTGATCTTTATGTTACTGTGGATCAGGTGGCATAAGAAACAACAAGAACACATTTAACCCCTTTAACAGACCCTGTGTCTTCTCGAACCATACGAAGGAGCCTGGCTGAAGGACATTTAGGATCACGGCACCCATTACCTGTGCTGCCCTTAACGCCCACCCATCGACGCCTTCGCTTGGGTTGGTGCCACGCACGAGGAAGCTTTACTACAACGGAATGGCACCAGGTCGTCTTTAGCGACGAATCCAAATTCAATCTCAACAGTGATGACAATCGTGTTCCTGTCTGGAGACCCCGTGGTGAACGCCTCAATCCTGCCTTTTGCTTTACAGCGACACACCGCTCCCACAGCTCGTGTGATGGTATAGGGTGCCATTGCCTACAATACATGGTCCCCTAGTTTTGATCCGTGGCACCATGACAACTTAGCGGTATGTCCATGACATCCTGCAACCACATGTGTTGCCACTCTTGCAACGGCTCCCAGGAGCCATTTTTCAGCAAAACAATGTTCGGTCTCACACGGCAAGGGTGTCACAAGACTGTCTCCACACTGTTACTACCCTTCCTTGGCCTGCCCTAACCCCAGATTTGTCTCCAATCGTGCATATCTGGGATCATTTGGGATGGTGAGTTAAGCATCCCACGAGTTTGAACGAACTAGAGGCAAGGTTACAGCAAATATGGAACGAAATGTCTGAAGACATCATACATAACCTGTATGCATCAATGCCCAATCGTCTCACATCGCGCATTCGTGCTGTATATAGAGGGGGTTCAACAGGGTATTAAATCCTCCATTCTTTTGCCTTTTTCTCTGAAATAAAGGATAATTTTTCTTTGATTTTCTAATCATTTACTTATATCAAAGTAGTTATTACGTATGTAAAATTTCGTTTCATTTTGACGACGCCTTCTTGGTGTGCTAATTTTTTTGTTCATGGGTGTATCTTCATTTCGGAAAAAAATGTAAAGTGTTTTAGTGTAGTACATTTTTAATTAAGTGTTTTGGTGTCCCTATTTCCCAAGTTTATTGTACTATTATTGTATATGCGCTAATAATTAGCCTAAGGTGCTAATTTGGAACAAATCCTATCCTATGAATTTTTGTGATATTCCATCATATTCTTTACAGAAAACGAAATTTTTTAAAAATATTTTCATCATGTGAGACTAAATTTACAAGCAAACATTACTTTTGTACTCTCTATATTTTGTTACAACCAGAAAAATAAGATTGTAACAAACCAACATATGTAAAAAGCGACATCTATCGAACCTTCCTAGTCAGCCAAGGTGTTCCTGTCGATCCAAGAGCACCGAGTTGAACCCATGCACCTCTTAACCTATCAAATTTGGTTGTATTCATTAAATATTGTATTTTTCACGTAAATGTTTTCTTCGTTGGACCTTTGAAGGTTACATTTTTTAAAATGTCTGTTCTTGTATATTTAAATGTCCTATTAAACTCTTTTTCTAAAGATGAAGGGCGTCGGACTGCTTGTTATAAAATAATTTTTCATGGTTTAAAAATATGAATTTAAACCAGAATGTTGCGATAGATAACAAACTTTAAATGGGGACTACAATGTTAAGTTATTTCTGTTCGAAATGCAACTTTTTATTTTTATAAAACACATTATTACATGCATTATTGCAAGAACATTAACATACATACATACATACCATTTAAAGAATATTTTGAATTTGTTATAAAACACAAATAGCAACATAAATGTTTCATACCATTTTCCCTTCATTGTCAAACTTATTTCGCTACATCTTAAAATTTCATATTTTTTTCAATTCTTAATATTAGTTCACTTTCTCTCTATATATATTTATTTATATATGTATATATATATCTTGTTCAAATTTCCAATCTTCAATAAAATACTTTTTATTTATCCACTGAAGTTCAAATACATTTTTTAAACTTATAGTGGATGGCACTTGATGTTAATACAGTTTTTCAAATATTAATTCGTTAATTAAATTTAATGTTTTAGTTTTAAATTTATTCTACGTTATTTCTGACGAAATAAGATTGTCTACAACAGATGGCGCCAGTAAGTTTTTCTATCGAAGTAGGAATCGACTTAAAATTTATTTTTCACTTGTTCTTTTTTTATATTTACAAGCCCGCATACATTTCAGTCATAGATAAAAAAAATCAAGAATACAAATCAAATACATTGTTGTAACAATACCATTTCAAGTCACAGGCACTAATTTAAATATAAATCGGAAAAATTTGTAAATATAACCTCATTCAAAACATTTATATTCACTTCCAAATAAGCTATGAGCTGCAGATATAAAAAAACATCAAAGGGAATATGGGCATCAAAACTAACTAAAAAGTTCAGATTCATTATACAAGAAGTATGAATATATGTAATCATTACTAAAGATTAAATAATAAAATAATGAAGGATTCCTTCGACATTCCATCAACTTCAGCAATTTTAAACCTCTTAAAAGTTATTCCGATGACTCAGATGACATAATCATCATCTTCGACGGGCAATATGAAACCTTTCTTAAAGTTTCACTTAAACTTTACCTAGTAGTTTCTACTACAGTTTTGCAAATTACAGGAAACTAACATACGAGTTTATATCTCACTGCAGACATTCTAACAATCATTTCCTGTAAGCAGATTTCCGGAAGCTTCTAGAATGACAGATCTTAAAAGTGTTCCTCAGACGCTCTAATTAGAATTAATTAGCGTAATTATGTCTCCTGTATTTTAAAATAAAAGGTATAAAAGTTTTACGAAGAAAGCACTTCTGCAGCACAGGATTAAAGAAGTATTTTTCTAGATCCCAAGACTTACACTTCCAATTAGGAACAGAGTTCAGGGAAGTGTATAAAACATCGGAAGTGTGGAATATAAAAGATTCTAAGACTGATTATCACGGTGGGTGCTTTTAAACAATACTGTTTAAAGATGCTTTTTGAAAAGAGTGTATAATGTATGTAAAACACTAGACGAAGGTTATTAGATGTGATGGTAAGATATGTAGTTAATATTATACGATATTTTAACAAGGCTTTGATATAAATGCGTAGTGGTAAGAATATTCAATGAGTACTTGAGGACTATCCCAGCAACATGTTTAATTTGGAAATAAATACATATTTATTTAAGTATACATAGCTCAATAATTCTGTATATATTACTTCCTATAACATAATTAACTTAAACATGATGTACCAAAATTAATTCCCATGTTTAGAACTATTCTCCATATTTTCATTCATACTAGATTAACTATCATACAAATTTTTAGAGTTAATAAATTTCGTCAAGAATTTAACGCCGTGAAACTCGCTTAACACGGAACTGAGGGGACTGAAATATTTTTTTCGTGTTAAAAGAATTTCGTGCAACAGTATATCCAAAAAGCAAATAATAAAAAAATAAATAAAATGAATATTCAAAAAATTAAGTTTATTAGAGCACATTATATATATATATATTACATTTACCAGAACTTTATGAAATTTGACGCAAAATTTTCAAGTATTTTGAAAAACAAAATATATTTTGAGCTTTTGGAAAATAATGTGATATTTTTCTTTGCATTGTCTACCTTTGTTTCAAGTTTTCTGCGAATTACTCGATGTCGTCCATTTTATTATTCATTTCATCATTGGAATGTGTGTCTAAATAACTGCTCTTACTTTTTATAATATTTCTCATTTTGGAGGACGTGAGAACAGGAGTTGCATTATTCATTTCATTTTCGTCGTCATAATCTGCATCAATGGTATTTTTTGAGCTTTGAAAAAACTTCAAAATGCTTTTTATGTTATAATTGGGATTTTACATATATAATCATCGTGTACCGCTAACGAATTCTTCCAATGATGAACCTATGTGACTGGTGTTTTCCGTATTTTGTTCATTCCCAGAAGAGACATTTTTTGTGTTAAGAGGGGCAAAAAAATGTGAATAAATACATCACAAAACGTTTAATAGTTAATGACTAGGATAGGAAATATAGTTTTATTTCTGGAATGATATTTATGCTGTTTTTATAATTCATGCAATAACTTTAATATTGACGTTTCATTTAATGATTTTTGGTATGAAAAAATAACCATCAAAAAGACACACGAAATATTTTATTGCAAAAGTTGTTTTATTTTCAAATGGGACTGCAATTTGGTACACAAGCCTTAGCAAACGCGGCAAATCCCCCCAAGAGTGAGAGCCATTTCGGTAATGGCACCACCTAGAGGCGGATCTCGTTACCGATTTCTGAGGCTCGAATGAATTTTATTTTAAGCTCTCGTTGGATGCTAAATATTGTCGAGAGTATCATAGCAAAATTGAAATTTGAGGGACCTTTTACAACCCACATAAATCTATCGACTCCAGCCAGAATCGAACCCACAACCTTAGGCTAACGAGGTGGGCACGGAAATTTTAAGCCACCGAGCCGACTTATTGCAAAATATAAACTATTGATTAATTATTAATTGCTGTGTTTTCACTCATAATAAACCCTTTTTATTGAATAAATCTTTTTTTCCCTGAAAATTATAAACTGGCTGATTTTTTCTTGAGTGTTTGTATTATGTCGACTTATCTTTTCATCCCTTCAGAGGGTCGATAAATGAGCACCAAGTTTTCTTGGAAATTTAACATTAGGGTTTTCGCGTCAGATTGACCATCTGACCGGAACTTCTGCTGATGCACCTCAGTTCCCAAGGTCAAGTATACTGAGTTGGGCACAGTAGGCCTTGACCTTCAGGGGTTGTCACGCCACTGAGTTAAGTTGGTATTATATAAAACTATATTGAACAGTAGTTATTTTAAAAAAACATGATTAATTTATTCAACGATCAGATAAAATTAAAGAAATAAATTTATTATATGACTGGTGCATCGCAAAACACGACGTTCGAAATTAAAATGTAAATTTTATGGTTCAGAGTTAAGATTTCAGAAAATGTAAAATATAATTTTAGTCGTTTTACATTTCCAAATCAAAGTATAAAATTTAATATTGAATCGAAATATTCAACCAATAATAAAATATAAATTTTTGAATTTTTCTCTTGAAAATAATTTCAATTACTTGCAAGGAATTTTAACCACTAAACAAAAATTTGGCAGTGCGTTCATAGTTATACTAGTAGATAATAAACCCCCCTTTTTTTTTTCTTGGAATGTAATTTTTCTATTTTAGAATTTTTTCAACACGTAACGTACATTATAACTCGTATGAATCATAGAAGGTCCACACACATTCACACATATTAACTAAACAATTTAAAATAACTTTTTCTGTAATTTTTATTTTTTTCAATTTTCCTACCATTCATATAGTTCCTACCAATCTCTCTCTCTGTATATATATATATACCGTTAAAATATTCAATCGTTAATAAAATACTTTTTATTGATCCACTCAAATTCATATACGTTTTTTAAACTTGTAGTGGATGACACTTGATGTTAATACTTTTTTCAAATATTAATTCATTAATTAAATTAAAAATGAAGAAATAGTAACAAACAAAAAGAATTGTCCAACACCGTATATAAAAATTAAGATCGCTTGTTGTGTCCCTGTAGCATAATGGATTCTGTATTTGACTTTTAATCCATGGGTCATGGGTTCGAAACCACCTTAAATGGCCTAACTTCTGAGAATGTGATTCCTAATTACTGTACTTTTTTGAAATAATTAAATTTAATTAACGAATAAAAATAGTAACAAACAAAAATAATAGTTCAACACCCTGTATAAGAAGGAAAATGGAAAATCGCTCTCTATTTTGTCACTTAATAGTGTGATACTGTCCTATGTATATACATATTTTTATTAATTGTAATTATTTAATAAAAAGTAACTAAAACAAAATTTTTCTTTGTTGCCCTAGGTAGCAATTAACTTTAATTCTTTTTATATATATAAATTACTTGTTTAGTTCCGAAAATGAGAATCACAGACATACTTAAAGCAGGATACTAACGAGTGCAATATATTATAAGCCAGTTTTTTTTACTTAACACCCTATTGTTGTATTACGACATTTTTCTTTGAAACATTTTCCAAGGAAATTTGGGAATCATTTTCTAAATATTTATTTATTTATTTATTTTACATATTTGACTCTTTAAAAAGTATAGTTTTAAAAAAAAATTTGTAAAATAATACAATTATATGAATTTTATGAAAGAGTTATAGAATTTTACAAAATATAAAGTGAAAAGCATACGCATTATTAAAAAAAGTTTTATTTAAATGTTGCATTCTTCTTTGAAGATAAAAACAATTCTTCAAAACACTTTTATCTTCAAAATTCTTGAAATTCTTTTACTCTTTTAAGGAGAAATCGCTTCTTTTTCCATAATAGTAAAAATATAGTTATGAAACTGTTTGTGTTTAGAATTTTTAGATACCTTGTCAACAAAGTATTTCTTAGTGTTTTAGTAAAAATCTCAAAAAAATTTCATTTTAAGAAACTGTCAGCATTTCAGAGAGAGATTTCGTTTCTCTTTGTTTGTATTTATCTCGGTAGCTACATACATTGTTGGTCTTAAAGAAAATGCTATGTTGTTGTAGAAAAGTTTTATAAAAATAAATACGATTCAAGAAATTTACCTCCAGAATTTTTATTCGTATTTTAACTCTTCTTTCAAATGATTTTCGAAGATTTTTTTGGAACTTTTAAGAGATGTTAAATAAACAGGAATTGAATTATTTTTCAACTTATTTTAAGAAAATTATTTCATCATCCATTTTAAAAGTTGAGAAAATATATCTTTCAGTTATTTAACTGAATATATAGTTATTCACTACATATTTTTAAAAAAAAAAAAATGGAATATATTTGAAAAATTTGTTTCAAAAGTACTTCTATTAGAAGTGCTTCTTATTTTTTTAAGCAAGATTTTATTACTTACTTTTTCCAAGACTGTTATCGAAATTTACTATAAAAGTGTAAGATTTCTGCAATTTTTTAGACGTTTCTAAGCTTAAATAAGAAATATAAGAACTTGATTACTTGTGATATAACTCCACCTTTGGTGACCGTATCTTTGATTGTCAGCGTGAGCTAGAGGTGTAGGGTTTTCAAAAGGAATCGACATTTTGAATTCTTAATATGACTTTATTCAGAATAGAACTTAAATGTCTAACAATTTAGATAAATTTAAATAATGAGAATCTAAAATGAGAGAGAGAGAGAACAAACCCACACAAAGATAGTTAAACCGAATCGAGTAACGTAGACCACTTTCTCTAAATAATTATTCAATCCGCCTACTCTCACTTCTAATAGTATTATATCAAATAATCAGTCCTACCTTAATCCAACCTAAGATTCGATATCTATATGGAAACGTCTGGGCGCCCGTGCAATGGTATGCACCTTGTAATAATAGCTGGGTTTCCAGGTAACTCTACGAGTGGCTGTCAATTCATGCTTGTATCTCTTCAAACATAACTTTCCCCAAATTGCCCTCCTGCTTACTGAAACTTCTGTTCTTTTAAAAGCTATCTTATTTGCATTTCTTGTTCACATTTCGCTTCTTGGGTTTTGGTTGGAGAAGAGTTGCCATTGTAATGATCTCACTCAAATCTAGGCTAACTATTTATTTCACAGGAAATTCATCAAAATAATAAGTAAAAGGGTATATACTATAATTACAGTTCACTATCAATTTAGAGTCTCTTTCGCACTCTCTTCCGTTCCTGGGTTTTCCCAGCCAGGAGACCGCTGTACTTCGCGGGCGTTATCGCTATCGCTCAAGGGACATCCGAACCGCTCCCTTCAAAGATCCAGTCTTTTCTCTCTTCTCCGGACTCTCTCCGGTTTCCTCGATCTTTCAAGCCAGGAGACCGCTGTACTTCGCGGGCTCACTATCGCTCTTCCTATCGCTCAAGGGACGTCCGAACCGCTCCCTTCCAAGATCCAGTCTCCTCCCGTCCGGACTCTCTCGCCCGTTTTATAGCATCTCCTTTTCCTCGTCATCCACCGCTCATTTCTTTGTCGGCCTCAGTCCCCGGGTCTGCTGCCGCCTTCCGGTCTCGGATTCTCTTGATCTCATACATCTCTGCCTCGCCCAATTCGGTCGTTTCCGCTAGTCCTAAAAGAGACGCCAAGGCTGGGTGTACAGCTGTATGTTCTTCGACGAGACGGCGCCTCCGAGTTCTGGGAAAATGGGCACACAATGATAAGGCGCCCCTTTTTGACAGTCCGGTCAGTTGGGCAAAAAGGGTGCCGAAACTCGACCACCCAGCTACGAAATTCCTTCCCAGCAATTTTGGGAACTTCCCGGAATTTTCGCAGCTTCTGTCGGCACGGGATCTGTTGGAAAATAGGGGAAAGAGATATGCTTCGTCACACCATTAATCTTGGCCACCAAAGAACCCAAAGGTTATGTTAAAGAAAAGACGCGTGAGCCCGTCACAAATTGAGCATAAATAGCTAAAATATCTCTAAAAATACATTTTATCCCTATTGCGGATGATTAATTGACAAATAATAAGGAAAAGAAGATGATATAATTTATTATTGCTCATGTTCGTAAGTTTAGCAAAATTTCTATGGAAATAACTGCTTTCAAATAGCCTTAATGATAATAAAAATTTTAATAAGTTATATTTGATTTAAATTTTCAAAATAAACTCTTTCTTTGAGCCGATTGCTTAGAGAAATTGAAAATTATGTTCATTCATTAAAATAACAATTTCATTAAGTGTATAGCAAAATTGCTTAAATGCAGTTGTTCTAATGAATTACGGCGGAAATTTTATATATAAGTAAAGTCTTTAAAAAATTTCGAAATCCTCTCATTTTACATTTGATCTCTGTAAGCGTTTTTGTTTACAAAATGTATTTTATTTCTTCATCTAAATACTATTTATTTGTAAATTAAGAAAAAAAAATATATTGTATTATTAAGTTGGGGTTCGAGAATTTTATGCAAATCGGTCGCAAAGAACAAGGCAATTCTTCAGAAGCGATGGAAATCTATTGTTGAAAAACAATCCTTGAAATACAGGATTTAACAGCAATACTCACACAATAAATCTCAGAAGGTCTTTACACCTTCAACAGCGCTCAGACACAACTACATACAATACAAGTATATGAAAGACTATTCACACTAGCACCGTTCGTTCTAATCAACAGCCGAACTAATCTCTAGTCGACTCTTCACGGTCAAGACAAGATTACTAATCGCTTCTGAAAACAATACTAACTCAGTGTCTGCGAGCGTCTCCCTATTTAAAGGAATCACGGATCCTTCTATAATAACCGCTTGCGTCATAGATCGTGAAATTAGTGGGTTTCCGCACCAATTTCCAGAAAAATCCATAGGGTCCTGAACTTGCCAAAAATGGCCACCAAGTAGCCAAAATGGTTGTCAAAGTCACCAAATTGGTCGTTTAAGTTTCGAAATTGGTCGTTAAAGACTCGAAATTGATCACCGTCACTAGATTGGTCGCCATAAATAATTCCAACTTGGCTCTATCGCCAAGATATCGCCAAGGTCCCATTGAATCACCATTATAAAGTAAGGCACAGCTTACGAATATCACAATTTTAACATAAAATAAATGTAACATAGAATAATATAAAGGCATTACACATCCAAATACAAATTATTTACACTATTTTACAAAAAATTCGTAACAAAATTCAAAAAGCAGAAAACGATTATTTTAAAACATGAGTATTAGTACCTAAAGTAATGGATATTTCAAAATTTTCCCTTTATTTGAATCTTTAATAATTCAGCACATATGATTCAAGAGAAATTATAGCCTTAATGCAATTTTTAAAACTCTATTCAGCAAACAAAACTGAAGTGTTATTTTTAAATGAAAAATTCTTGTTACATAATAGGGAAAATTGTTAAGTAATTCAAAATGTAACTTCACTAATCTAATAGCTAAAACTTCACAAAAAGTACAGCACCACATTCACATTTTTAATAAAATAACACATAAAATAAAGAGAGAGATCTAAAAAAAGATATATTATTTTTAGATATGTGATGCATAACGAGGTGTGACTGTTCTAATAAATCATTGTACGTACAGAATCAGTTCTTTGGGGCATTATCATCTTCAAAGTAGTTCTCTTCAGCATTCACACACTTCTGCATTCGGTGCTACCATTGCTGAAAACAGTTTTGGAACGAGGGTTCTGGAAGTCCCTTTAGGAGATTGTCCGTGTTTTTGCCTTAATCTCTTCAACTGAAGAACTATGGGTTCCCTTTCAGCAAAATTTAACTGTACCAAATAAAAAAAAGTTTCATGGGGCCAAATCAGGTGAATAAGAAGGATGCTTCGTCACAGTAATGTTTTTACTGACAGATAGGAGCGTATGTATTGTCTTGGTACAACAGCCACCCATTCTTTCCTAATTCTGACCTTTTTTCCAAATTTTTTCATGAAGTCTTTTTAGTACTTCAATGTAGTAGTGTTGATGTAACCGTCTGACCATTGATGGGAGTGGAAATCCACTCATATCACGAATTTTGGCTATATTTTGGTCTGTAATCGCTGACCTTGGTTGCTCAGCAGGTTCATCATCTTCCACCCTAACCCTTTTCCTGAAAACCTTTTACATCATTCAAACACATATGCACGAGACAAAGTTATATCTCCATAAGCCTCGGTTGATATTTGAAATGTTTTCGGGGATGATTTCTTAAGTTTTAAATGAAACTTGATGTTGATTCGACATTTTTTTCAGGTAGAATTAAGTTGCACGTGTTCACTCAATAGCGCAGTACTTCTAACAGGCTTGATCGATTAGGGCGAAACTGGCCACATGGATAAGAGGAGCAAGTGGGATGACGACACCAAAACAAATGTTGCCAACTCCACTCTTTTTTCAAGCTACACACTCACTCTTGTGTGTGTGTGTGTGTGTGTGTGTGTGTGTGTGTGTGTGTGTGTGTGTGTGTGTGTGTGTGTGTGTGTGTGTGTGTGTGTGTGTGTGTGTGTGTGTGTGTGTGTGTGTGTGTGTGTGTAACACCTTGTATGTTATTTTTTCTAAGATGTGAAGTGAAATAAAATTAATTTTAGTAAAGTTAATTATTTTAAAACATATATTTTTTCCAATATATTATTTTCTATGAAATATTTTTTGAATGTACTCCAACTAGAAATTTGATATTAAAACGTGTTGTTTTTTTATTTTACTAATTTTATAGAGCCATATTGTAAACCCGATTTAACACACAACTTAACTTTGATGTTTTTATATACAGTTGAACTTCTATATTGCGAATTTTTCTATATAGCGAAATTTTTCTTGTGGTCCCTTGAACATTTCACGATTTTCATCGTAAAATAACCTCTCTATAGCGAAGTGCATTTTCTATATAACGTACTTTTTCTTTTGTGATTCAATTTTTGTTCTCCCTTTATTTAAAGTATTTCTGAAAAAAAGTTAAGTTATTCTCTATTTAACACATTTTACGGTGGTCTTAAATATTAAACTGGTTTTATTAGATCCTAACTCGCCGAGAGCAATAGAGTTCTGAACGTTTTATCCAAGAAGTGCAACCCTTAACCCCCAACCCCAGTTCACTAGAAACATTTTCGATATCTTGTTTCACCCTCAATGGAGTTGTCCCGTGTCCCCGTGTTCTAATTATAAAAAAATGTATGTTTAATTTGCATGAATGCTTTAAATTATAAAATGTCCTTAAAATTCATAAATTTTAGTACAAAATTATTTTCTTAATATTGAAAATACAGTGAATAATTCGACATTCTTTTTTCTTGTTTTTCTTGCAGCTTTTCTTTCTTTCTTTCTTTTTTGATCGGTAATATATGTTAAATAAACATATATTAATTTAAAAAAGGTGTAAATAATCTTTTTTTTAAATATATAGTGTTTATGAATTTAAAATTTGTTTTGTGTGGTTTATAAAGTATATTAAAAGATGAACCTCTATATAACGAATTTTCCATATAACGAACTTTTTCCGGGATTTAGCGACTTCGTTACATAGAGATCCACTGTAATTTGTCTAACAATATTTGTTTAATAATATAATATTGTTCATAAGAAACTAAAACTTTCTACTTACTGCCAAAGTCAGTGATTCTCAGCCACTATGCCACGGCACTTTTTTGTGCCACCAAATTCTTGAAGTGTGTCACCAAATGTTTTTTTAAATTATTAATTTTACTCTGAGAAAAAAATATATAATATACGAAATCGAATCATTCGGCAGTTTTACAAAAATAAACTTTGGATATTCATCTCATTTTTAACTTATTCTTTCTTGGATAAATGGAAGTGTATTATCGATAAGCAAAATTCTTTTAAACTGATTTTATTGTTAGTGCGTCGCCAAGTTTTGAAATTGTTTAAAAAGTACCGCAACAAGAAAAACGTTGATAATTACTGGTCTAGATAGAAAGGTAAAAATTGTTTTCTCTCAGACTATTTGTGTTAAAAATAACATTCTTTCTTTTATGTAAGAAACAAACTAGATATTAAACATCAGCTTCCCCTCAACTCAACTCGTCCTTTCTTCAACAACAGAGAGTTCCGTATCCCTTTAATTGTTATGATCATTATTATCGATCTGGAACCATTTCCCAATATTACTTCTTTATTTTTATGAAATTACCAAGCCATCTTTTCTTTTTTTTTACGTGCTGAGGGATATTTATCCTCATTAATAAATAAAATTTATGAGTTTCCATTGCTTCTTGCCCCGCTTGACTGTTCTGTATCGTAGCTTAAGGGATCAGGAAAAAAGGACTGCGGCTTATCATCATTTTTTTTATCCGGTAAAGGAAGCATTAGAAATTTCATTTAAGGATTCTTAATACCGGATAGGATTATTAATCCTGGAAAATTACATTAGCGGAACATTTGTTCTAGCTGCTGGGAGGGGGATTCCTTTGGAGGGAATGTTTTGACCCTTTGCTAAATGCTCGTAAAAATGTTTTGTAAAATGATGGTTTCAAGGCTTACGTTTGAGAGCTGTGAGCTTATATTTTGTTATTAAGTTCTAGATAATTGTTTAATATTTGTTTTATTTTAAAGGTGACTGCCTACCTTCGGACTCAATTTTTTATAAAAGCAAATTTTTGAAACAAATTGAGTGTTTTTAGGAAGAAAAATAAAGAAAAAAAATATGTAAATACTTAAAGAAATTTTTTAAATAAATATTGTACTTTTAGAAAAATTGGTTGTTTTCAAGGAAATTTTACCAAATTTTTACCAAAACGGGTAACACTGTATAAAAAATTCTAATACAATTATCATAATTTTCTTTATACACAACATACATATTATGATGCTCTTCAAAATGAACGAAAACCTAAGAGAAATATTAAAATACAAAAAAATTACAGACAATTATGCATAATAATAGGAAAATTTTGATATTTTTATAGTTTTTTCCTTATATAAAAACTACCCTAAATAAAAAAATATTTAACCTACAACAAAACGTATGGTCCACTTTATGAAAAATAATATAATAAACATATCCATAAAATTTCAAAACGTTATCTGGTTTGGTTCTTAAGATATTATGTATCTGGTAAAGAGTTTTATTCGAAAACATAATTTTGAGAAAAACGCATTTAAAGTTTTATCTTACCGCCCTTTTGCTTAGAGTGATGTTTTTTAAAATCACTATAACTTTTTTCTATTTTGCATAAATGAAAAAGAAAAACTGTTTTGGAAAAAAAAAATGTTCAAACTATAAGATTTCGAAATAAAAAAATGCCTTATGTAGACGAAAAACAACATTTTCAAGGTAGGCAGTCACGGCGACTGATCGCGATCGGAACCGTGATCTTGAAAAAGTTTCTTTTTGTTATTTAATGTCAGTAAAAGTAGAAAATGCATATAAAAATTTTTTATGAATATTTTTCTTCTTCTTCTTAAGAATGATCCCCGATTTCCGACCTTGGTTGTCTCAGTTAGTTTAAACCATCTTGATTTGTTTATTTCTATTGTTTTTCATTTATTTACACCGATGTTTCGCCAGCATTTTTCTATGTTGTCTAACCATCTTTACGGGTTCTGCCTTTTCATCTTTTGTCTTCTGGTATCAAAAGCGTTATTTGCTGAATTTCTATCATACCTGAATATGTGGCCAAGTCATTTTAGTTGTGAAAAAAGCCTTAATTAATTTAATTAAATTTGGTTGTCTGTACTTCCTTTGTAATTCAAAATTATAAAGTATTCTCCAGGCCCCATTTTCCTTCACTGCTCCCAAAATTATTCTTAATATTTTGAGTTCAAATCTCAATAAAATTTTCTCATCCAGTTTTTCCATTGTTCATTACTTCCTGCTACATAAAACTATGGATCTAACAATACTTTTGTTTCCGTGCTTATAAATTCGGATTTAAACCACGGTAACATCTATTAATTCTATTTTTAATTTCGAGCATTTCATCATTGTTTTAATTTACAATTATAACTAAATATTTGAATTGACGTACCTCCTCAAAAACAATATTACTTATTGTCAGTGTGTTGTCCCTGGTTTAATTTGATGTTTGAAACTGCCATAAACTTTGTCTCTTCATTGGCAGTTAAATACAACTTTTTTGTTGCCACTTCAAGTACAAAAATCGTGTAGGGGAGCGATGCACGTTAAATCTGTCGAGATCTCAAACTTCCTCCCGTTGGTGTGGTGTGGTAGCTAGGGAGGGGGGGTGTCAGCTCAGGTGTCGTCCACGTGAGGGTTGCCCTACTTCTACATTGTCTTTGCGACCTAGAGGTGTTGGAGTGAATGAAGAACCAGACGTTGCCATAATCTTAATATCTCTTTATTACGATTTTAACTTAAACAATATATACACACACACACATTTATAGTATTTATATTTAAACCAAGAGAATCTATGGTGAGGAGACACACAATACGTATTACCAAATAAGTGTGACTCTGATATCTAACTTTACCGCCTACTCCTAATCTCAGTGAATACACAGTTCCTAGTAGTAATTTGAACAATCCTACCTCTATATCCTCGGTAAGCAGTAACTCACTCGAATCCTAAATGACGTTGCGGTTTATCCTCTTGGAATGCTATCCAACTTTACTTGAAAGCTCTGGCACAGATAGATTAACTCTTAAGTGTCAGATAACTTATCTCTTTTAACTTTAACACTCCTAACCACAGACTAGCATAATAACTTCCCAAAGGCCACAATTCTTACTCTAAACTTCTGCTATTTAAAAGGTTTCTAATTTGAATATTCGCTCACGTTCTTCTTCTCGAGTTGGTTGGAATGAATTGCCATTCTGGCCCCAAAGAAACCCAAGAAGACAATTAATGGAAAGCGCGATGAGCCCGTCACAACTGCTGAGTTCATTCTTTCTTCAATCTTCCCTCGATATTTTCTTATCACTTTCATTCAGCCTTCTTTCTCTTATTCACTGTATTTCTACTTAAATATTAATGCTTATTTGCAAAAATCACTGCTCCTTCAGGACGAGTCTTTCATATCAAACAAGGCGGTGAAGGAGCCCCGGAGGTTAGTTGGGGAAAATGCGCATGATACTCCACTATAAAAATATAAAATTAAAGAATACTTTAATATATAATGACTAAAAACATCAAAAGAACTACTTTTCTATTACTTTTAAAATACAGGGTAAGTCAAAATGAATATAACGATTACAAACGGCTATAACTATTTAATGGAAAAGAATTTATTGATAAGGTTTACGCAGAATGTAGATGGAACTTTAAAACTTTGTATGCATACGTCATTAATACTCTACGTGACTTCTCTTGGTCACATGAACAAGGGAAACGTAAATTGTATAGTCCTTTCTTTTTCTGCGAATGAAGTGTTACATTATATGTTTGCTTTGATATGCTTCAGCTATGGTTAATGCCAGATCCATACTGATTCCACGGATTGCATCTTTTAGCAAGGTGAAGCATCCCCACACTGGGGTACGGAGATTCGTACATTTTTCAACCAACATATTCCAGAGTTGGATTGGTCGAAGTAGGGATGTCGATTATGTCTTCTGTTCTTGGTCAACGAGATTGCCGGATCGTGTGATTTTTTTTATGGGATTATATGAAAGACAGGGTAGATGTGCTTCTCATGCGTAAAACTAGTGAAGAACTGAAAGTACGCATTAGTAATGCACTTGCTTCGGTGACTGCACAAATGCTTCAGAATATGTACCGTTAAATGAAGTACCTCCTAGATGTTGTCCGGGTGACCAAGAGAAGTTACACAGAACACACACATATGGTGTACGTATACAAAATTTTGAAGTCTTGTCTACATTCAAATATCAGTGCTTCTCAAACTTTTAATATTGGCGACCCAATATGCAATCATAATTTTCATCGCGCTCCCACCTGCCCCTCCAAACAAACAACAATACATTGAATTCAATAATACTATATGTTTACGCTAAAGCTACAATACGACTTCAACCTCTAAAGTGACACAGGCGTATATATACATCTCGCCCAACCATTGCGTAAATACCCCTGGCGTATATATACGTTTTTCCAAAGTACGATTTTTTTCTGTGCACTGATATCCATAAAATTATTCCAAATGTCTTGGAATGCATTAAAAGGACCTTGACAGTGTTTGTGAAGTGTTCACTTATACCAGAAGATTTCTTTATTTATTCCTTTTCTAGTCACCCCTCTCTTATACATCATATACGTGCACCTACGAGAAGAACGGAGGCATTGGGGAGTGAATCAAGTAACTTTTAATTGGAAATTAAGGGATTATTTATAAACCGAACAGATTATCAAGATAAGAGTTAATTTTTGTATATCATTTTATTTATGACACGCCCATGGGGTC
This sequence comes from Trichonephila inaurata madagascariensis, assembly GCA_019973955.1. Classification (NCBI taxonomy): domain Eukaryota; kingdom Metazoa; phylum Arthropoda; class Arachnida; order Araneae; family Nephilidae; genus Trichonephila; species Trichonephila inaurata. The sequence goes on from BMAV01015030.1 coordinate 34,740, forward strand.
ACTGGTAATTATTAAATGTTGTTAACTTAGTAATGTTAAATTAATTATAAAACAAATTGCGTGCAGTACTGATACATTTATAAGTGTATTACATCAGTGTGAAATGTTCATTTCTTTTTTTATTACGCCAGAATGCATTTTGTTTGTTTACTTTCAGTAAATTAATAATTTTTTTTAAATAATCATTTGTTTTTGACTTTTCAATATGCTCGAGTCCCCCTTGTAAAGTTTTCACGCCCCTCTAGGGGGCGCGCCCCACAGTTTGAGAAACGCTGGTGTAAATCTTATCGATAAATTCTTTTCCATTAAATAGTTATAGCTGTTTGTAATCGTTATATTCATTTTAACTTACCCTGTATATATAGATTCATTTTTGTTTTATTTTAAAAGAGATACATATTTTCCTACGTCGTACATTAAGTCAATAAAAACGAAAGATTAAGTGGAAAATGGAATCTAAAAAATTTGGAATACTTCCAACACTTTAAAATAAACTTAACTTCAAAGTATTACGAATACTTAGTAACCACAACGGGTGTGTAAAATAATTAGAATACATAAATTCAGCACATAAGGCAGGGTTTATAAGGTAAAATTCCTCACGTAGTTCAAGAACAGAAGAGAACACTTCATCTATTTTAATCTAAACCTAAAAATCATCCTTTGCTATTTAAGAGAAAGCTTCTAAACTAATCCTCAGAACAATATATCTTCTCCATTTTTTAGCGAAAGCAGAATTTTGTGAGGTGAATATTAATTTTCCTTTGAAAATATTTTGTGCAGTAACAATGTACAGTTTATTCCCCTAGGGTCTACAAGTTATTTAGAACTACTGAATAAAATCTTAATTTTCTAACCGTGTATTGTTGCGAATGTTTTGAATTAATTAAAATTAATTTAGCATGAAATAGATATTTGTAAGCTGGAAGCATGTAATTATAATACTTTATCAGTAAACAAAGTTTAAGAAAATAAATGCATTTTACCATTAATAAAATTATTATGCTGAAAATAGGGAAAATTATAATATGAAACTGATTATTATTTGTACCAATGCGCTTGTAAAAAACAAATAATAAAACACTGATGTAATGAATTATATGATATTTCATATGTAAATAGTTTTTTCGATTATATCTTTCAAGATGTTTAATATAATAAATGTGTTGTTTATTTTCCGATATAACTTTTTAAATAAACATTTTAGAGTTGTCGCAATCCTGAAGTTGTAGGTGTAGTTTGGGTCATTGATGAATCAGACATTGTTATAAAAATTGTGATTGGTCTATCCGCATTCTTTTAAATATTAATCCTCTTGGCAAATATTGGGTCTTTAAAAATCATTATATTCTAAAGCTTTCTCCCGAAGAAGATGTGACTATGCAAATTAAGACTTGTATATAAAGTTTAAACATTCAAGTTAAAAACGAGAGAGAGGTTATACTGCTAACAGCTAGCAGTGATTAATTTAACTGAAAGTGAGGTGTTATGTCCTAGCCATATAAGTGATGAAACATGATGTATATTTTGAGGGTTTTATTTCACATACACAGGACAGTTCACAGACATTAAATATTTACACGAAAAAGTACGTTTAAAGTATAAATCTTTGAAAGTCGGTTCTGACTTTTGTAAGTAACCCGTTACGCCCCCTGTGGAGCAAAAAAATACATGTCTCTCGTCGAGGGGGAACCCCCACTACCTCACGGATAGAGCACAAAAAATTGGGCCTCTCGTTGGGGGAATCGCGAACCCCAATCTCCACACTGCGCTCACTGGCGGAGCACACAAAATCGACCCTTTCGTCGAGGGTAATCCTGACAAAGCTGGCGTCCCTTCGCATGCGCGTCTTCGGATCAGTCCGCGTTGCCACCTCGAGTTTTAGAAAGGGTATAGAGTTCGTTGCAGAGGCATGGATACTTCGTAGCTGACTATTGTAATACTTAAGTTGACGATTTGTCAACTATGAGAGAGAATCAAACTAGATTAGATCACTAAGAAGCAATCACCTAGACGTAAGTGATCTGATTATTTAGTCTTCTCATATCTCGCATACCTCGTTGCTTTTCATATTTGGTATTTGGGTGCATCTCTAAACTTGGTTAATGGAATTTGTGTTGCTGTTGATAACTGAGAATAAATTGAAGTTATTTTGAAAATAGCTAATCTTCTCCGACTCTCCCACACCATTAGACGCGTCGGATAGACTTTACAAAATAATTACTTTTATTTCAGACTATAATAAATTTATGATTAATTAAAGTTTAATAACTGTGGGTAATCCCAAGCTAAGCTTAAGAGATTATCAAATGTACACTTATCCAGTAGCAAAACAGTTCCTTAAGAGCGATGAAAATGTATTATGGAAAAACAATCCTTAGAAATACAGGATACAGCAGCAAAATTCAAGAAATAAATATCAGGAGGCATTCACATCTTCTACCTCGCTTTAAAACAAGTATCAGTGTCCAAAAATACAAATACGTAATGTTTGGGAATTTGGGCTCGCTAGATCGTTGCAACTAATCGCTACCGACTCTTCAGCGGTCAAAACAGAGTGAGTGGTCAGTGAGCGGCTCCTATTTATAGTCGAGGGATTTTTCTTAAAAGAACCGCTTGCGTCATAGATTGTGATATTAATAGATTTCTCCAGAAATTTTCCCAGAAGAATGCTTTTGGGTCTCAAAATGGTTCCCAAAAACGATGCCAACGGCTCTTTGTTTTTCCCCAAGTTTCGATTGAATCGCCATTATAAAGTAAGGAATTGCGTTGCTTGCAAATATTACCTTTTTAACGTAAAATAATACAATGAAAAAAAAAACGTATTATACATCAGTATAAAATATTCACACTATTTTGCTTTTCACGTTGTAAAAAAATATTTTTTTAAATTTCGAAATAAAAGGATTCACGTGCATTTTATATATTTATAACAACAAAAAATAGCAGCATAAATTTATAATTTTATACATATATAAACACTTCAAAACACTATTGAGCTAAGCTCTCAAATCATATGGATGGAAAAAAATCAAGGGTTGGATCGAACAAAAATTCAATATTTTCTATTCTTCAATAATTCAGTTAAAATTTGATAAATTCAATAAGGTGTACGGGATTGAAAAAATGATTCATAATGATTAATTGTCGATCATAACTGTAAAAATAACTTGAAAGCTTTAATAAATAAAACATCTGGAAACACTTTTTTATGATCGCAACAAAAAAATAAGTTGAAATAATTTGAGTTAGAAAAAAATCACCAATTATGAAAAAAATCAAGTAGCTATCGTCATTCACTAGCGGTAAAAATTTATCTATTTCTATTTTTGTTTGTGGCAAAAAATTATTTACAGTGTTAAAGAAAGAAAAAAAATAATTTCCTGCTTTAATCAAAATAATGAAAATAAACAAATTTTTTGGGAAAAAATATAAAGTTTTTAAAGAAAGAATTTTCAAGGTTTATAGCATAAAAATTTGGTAGAAAATTAGAATGAACAATCAAATAAAAAATAGTTTCAAGAACAAAATTATCCCAACACAATTTTTCAATTTATTATTATTATTAATATATATATATATATATATATATATATATATATATTTGCATTTTGAATTAGTATAATTATTATTTATTTTGAAAAAGAAATAAAATTCCAAACGCAAAAGTATGTTAATATTTAAAAAATAATGCTCATCTTTCACTATTCTCAGTTTTACTTTAATGAGAATTCTGAATATTTTAATTATTAATTCTAAATTAGTACAAAAATGAGTAAAAATCACCAGTATTAAAAAACTTAATCGAAGCTCAAATTACTTAAATCTTTCTTAATAATAATAGACAATCCTGACAACATATTAACTTTATTCACCATCAACTTCTTACTCGAAGTCTTCTGAAAAGTTTCAATTCAAATTTATACCAAACTAAATTTGAACACATTATCTACAATCTTCTAGAAAATTTCCAACACTTTACTATACATTTGAATCCACACCTCTGATTATATATAGTTGATATTATTTCATCATGTAACACTCCATTCACAAAGAGAACATTATTGGTCGGATTTTCTAATGTAACTTCTCATTAGAGTTCGCAAACATCAAAGGCATTCGGTGCACTTCCCGAACAGAATTACTATATCAAACATTAAAGGCGGCGTTGATTTTCCATTAGACTTCTATTTGTAATAGTTTCTAACATCCTCGTCCGACTTTGATCTGGAGGTCTGTATCAAATGCTGTGATCCTTTTCTGATATACATAGTTAGATGTTTAATAGCCTTATATGGAAAAGCTTAGGGTTGAAAGTACAGAAGATGGAATACAATATACTGTGTAGTGTCAGTGAATAAATAGCCATAGGACTGTAAAATGGTTGTCTGTGGAACTAACAGTTTGCATTAGTGCGACGAGAATTATAATGTTTTGACGCCTAGATTCGGAATAAATTCTGCTATTGGTGAGAACGATAAGGATTTGTTTTGTGAAATGATTAAACTCTTTAACATGTCATGAGCCATCTAAGGTGAGATATTTGCATTTGTTGATGATAATGCTTAGTATATTTCTGAATATGTATATTAAAAGTAAATAGTTTTGGACTATGTATATCAGATTTTGATATGTTAAGTGGAGATGAATACGAGAGGAAATATCTGATAAATCAATACAATTGTTGACTTTTGCTAATGACATTGATATCACTGCTCGAACACCCACTACACTAAGACAAGCTTTCTTATCTAGGGTTTCTGATTTCCCGGGTTTTTCCATTCCCGGGAATACATAAAAATTTCAAAACAAATTATTTTTAAATAAAATCAATAATAATTACAGTCGAACCTGTTTTGGGGCTTTATTTTTTTAATGCGATTTCCTTTTTGTGCAATTTTTTATGTGCGATATTTTTTATGCGGTTTAATGGCTTTGGCGCCACTGTACTGTTTCCTATCTATTTACTAGTGGCGTAACGGAGGACCCCCCTCCTGAAAGTCAGGTTTCGCCTTTAATATTTTATAAATTGGGTAAATTCGTATTTAGCGTTAGTCAAGCTTTGGGCTCCTAGTCCTGCCCCCCCTCCTGTGACAGAACTCAAGCTTTGGCTCCCACTGTAATGTTTTCTATCTATTTACCAGTGGTGTAACGGAGAATGTTAGGACCCTCCCTGAAAGTCAGGTTTTGCCTTTAATATTTTATAAATTGGGTAAATACGTATTTAGCGTAAGTCAGGCCTTGGGCCCCTAGAGTCTTGCCCCCCTCCTCCTCGTGATGTGGGGAGTGTACGTTACACCACTGAAATGTAGACACTCCAAGAAGCTCTGTTCATTTGTTATAAACAGTCTCCCGACAATGCGCATTCAGTTACTTTCTCTCAACGCTCCAGCAGCCCGCGCTGGATTGAAGACGAAACTTTCAATGACCTTGACATTATCAATAATTTGATAAATTATGAAAACGGACAAGAAGATTCTTTGAGAGTGGATAAAAATATGCAGGGACCCAGCTTTCCTACATATTGGAAAAGCATTTCCTTAAAATAAGGAATATTAAGAAAGGGGTATAAAATTCCAAAAAGGGCTTCAATCATGTATAGCTGTTTATCGTGACATTTACAAGCAATTGACCACCCGTCCTTCGTCACAAAAACTTATCTTTTACTTTATGCTGCCAAAAAATAAATCAATTGAAATTGCACCTTCAAATGATGAAAGCGATTTTGAACTTATTCATTACAGGACTTTGGATTACGATGAGTAGCGATGAATTATGTATGTGCATTTTGAAGACTTATCCATATATACGATGAGAAACTATATGTTTTTAAAATGTATCCATGTGTAATATTTAATTATTTATTTTGTTATGGAAGTACTCTTACATAAATTTCGCAAATAATTGGCATGTTTTATAAATGAGACTTTTTTTTATGCGGTCCCTATCCATCGCATGAAAGAAGTTTTTTATAGTATTTCCACGAATTAGTTTGCTGCATGTAAGAATTTATGAAATTTATATATATATATATTTTGCGATTTTTTTTTATGTGGTCCCTATCTACCGCACAAAAACAGGTTCAACTGTGTATAAAATAAAGATACATACAAATTCCAAAATTAATACTTATTTATATAATGAGCTAAAAAATACTAAAAAAGTATGATAAATTGATTATTCATTTTTAAAATAGGATTTCAGAAAGCATAAGCAATTTATACTTTTACCACTCTGCCTAGTTCTAAGTTTTGTGACGAACAATCTAGCAGCAGAAAATGTTCTCTCTGCTTCAATTGAAATTGGAGAAATTGTTTTTGAAGCCTCACATAGTTTTATAATGTTTGGTGATGGATTTTCAGTCAAGTCGAACAACTGCATCTCTTGTTTCATGATTTTGTTGAAACTAGTACTTTTTTCGTTGAGCAGTATAAAACTTCTGTTTTAATGTAAATTGCTTTCTCTTATTTTTCGCCAAACGTCAGAGATTTTTCTTTCAAAATCACCATGCTTTTTCCTTTTGAGTGCGAAAAGTTGGATATTGATTCTTGAAAGATGATTTTCTGAACAATTTTACTACATTTCTAAGCCTACCCTACATTTTCTCTACGAAGTATAATTCCCGGGAATAGAAAAAGTACAGAAATCTTATGATTTCCTGGGCTCCCGGGAAAGAAACCCTATTCTTATCTTTACAGAAAAAGATCCTCAGGAAGGGACAGAGAATAAACCAAATACATGACATTAAATAATTAAACATTAAACAGAAATTAAATAAAGAAATTAAAACAACAACGCCATTGTCTCGTTCTTTATTCGTTTAATTATTCTTTTGTAAACAGAACAATACAGTTGCCACTCACAACAGTACTTAATAATTTTTATCAGAACAAGAATTAATATTTATTATCAGAAATAAATAAAACTTGTAGGATGACGTCACTGTTTTTAGGATTACTTCAGATTTGTGAATTTCAAGTGTCTAACACATGACTTGAGCTAAATTCTGTTTAAACTATTCCCACTTTAAAATTGAAGAGTATAATATTGAAGTGGTTGGCATTTTCGCTTATTTAGGTTCTGAAATTAACAATAGAAACGATTGTATTGCTGAAATCCAAAAGAGAATTACTATGGTTAATAGATGTCTTAATGGTATACGAAAATATATGAAATCGATTGTAATCAAAAGTTAAACAAAGGTTATATTGTATAAAAGTCTTTTATATAAGATCAGTATTAATTCATGCATGTGAAACTTGATTAATGTCTAGAACAGATGAGATGATAAGTATGTACGAAAGGCAGATTTCAAGAATTATTTTTGGAAGAATTCAAGAAAACGGAACATGGCAAAAAGATCAAATTTAGAATTCTATCAGTCATATAAAGAATCTAACATCGTTAACTTCCTCAAAGTACAAAGAATTATTTGGGAAAGGCGCATTTTGTCAGAACGTAGAAAAGACCCACCACTAAGAAAATCTTTAATGTCCAACCAATAGGCACACGGAGAGAGGGCAGGCCAAATCTAAGAGGTATTGATAGCCTAGAAAAAGATCGCCTAGTTTCGAGAGTTAAAAATTGGAGAACACTAGCAGAAAGATGGCTGGTCTGGAAAAGGCTTCTTGAGAATTCTAAGGCCCACCCTAGACTATCGAGTCACTGAGAAAGGAAAGAAGTGAATATGTCTAAGACTTTGTAATAAATATACTATAAGTAACATATTTTGAAAACTGACATCCTCCATCACATTATTAGGTATTACGACTACAAATTTCACAGTTTTACAGAGATTTTCTCTCTAATGTCATCTTGCATAGCATTGCTATTAATTTTAGTCACAAATCAGGCAAAACACTTCGATAGTTTAGTAAAAAATAATGTAGCTTGAGAAAATAATTTCAGAGACAATTTTGACTTTGCGTAAAAAGAAAATTATTTCATATTATCCTAGGAAAGTTATTTCAAAATGTTACCCATTAAGTTAAGATTCCAAAATGGTATATATAATTCTTGCTACATTTCTATCCATAACAATCATTGTTTTTTCGTTTTCCTTTACAAAATGACTTTATTTCAAAAAATTCTATCTTAAGTATGCAACTCAAACTAAGCAACAAACTTAAAAATAAAACGCAGCACAATTTTGTAATATTTTAATGAATTGAATGTTCCAAGTGTTTGCCTCTAAACACTAAGGTGGCCAGATTTTTTACAATGAAAAGGAGGACGCATGTGAAAAATTTAAAAGTGACAACGTAAATATACATGAAACATTTTATTAATTCAAATAAAAATACTCTAATTACGCTTGCATTCCTTTTAATTATTTACTTAAATGAGTATTTCCCCATTGAATACTTTTTTTTTGTTGTCAATATATCATTTTCTAACTCAACGGAAATTTCGGATCAAAAAAATTATCCTTTATATTGAGCTTTACAGTAAGTGCTACAGCTGAAGTATCAACATTCAATCTTGATTTCTCACTTGTATAAAAATCATTACTCAACTGAAAAAACTCTTTCAATTTCTGCATTAGTTCCTCTGAATAGAGATTAACAGATCAGTTTTAAAATATTGAAAAGGAGGACAAGTAGGAGGACACTTTTTCGAGGAAGGACAGAACCTATAAAAGGAGGTGTCCTCTCTAAAGGACGACGGTCGGTCACCTAACTAACACGAATGTGGGATATTTATCTTTTTTAAAGGGATTTCTTGATGGGTCTTGGGTAACTAGCTACATTTATTTCTTCCAAAGCTTTAGAAATCCTTTTGAGCAGCTCGGTCACCTTTGCTCGGTTACCTCCTTTGCTTCGAAATTATTTAAGGCTATTTGAAAAATAGCCTAAAATAAGTTAGAAGGCAAATAATTCGAACATTTAATTCATTAAAATATAACAAAAAAAATATTTTCCGTTTTGTTTTTTTAAATTAAATTTTTTATTTTTATTTTCCCCAGAACTGATATCAATTTCATCCTCCTTTCATCCCATGCTCATTTGGAATTGAGTTTCGGCACTCCCTGTATAAATGCAAAAAATTATATTGTCGTATATTTGATATATGGAACTGCATTTGTATTTCGATTGTCTTAATAAAACATTAAAATGCATTTAAACACACAGAGCAATCTTTACCTAGCCGATGTTTTATCTCTTCTAACAAAACGACGTAGTGGAATCGTCGGACAACACGTGACATGGACACAGCTAAAGCTCATATCGTCGTAGTTGTTGTACATGTCGCAGAGGAAAATAATGAAATTAGGAATCTCATCAAATCCCTAAGGGAGATGATCACTTGACGGTAGCTGTTAAAATAAGTCTCTTCAAAATCATTTCCCTGATAAAAGTAAAGGATTTGAACGAATCCCTGAGCTGTTTCAGTGAAATGATGAAATAATATTGTCAAGAGTTTAAAAGTGTTTATTTAACAAATTGGGTGCATTATAAAACGTAGAAGTAAGTATTACAACAATAGTCAATTGAAAATACAAATTATTTATTCGAAATTAATTAACAATTAATTAGAAAATTAGGCTGGTAATCAATCTCTATGTTAATCCTATGGTGCCATTTTTTTAAAGATATGGGGTTGATACTTAAGGAATCCGATAGTACTACCTTTATGATTAGGAAGTACAAGGACTTAACCCCACAGGTGTCTCTTCTCGTATAGCATTTTGCCAATACAAATCTAGACTAGTTCATTTCATTATTCACTAGTTCATTTCATCATTTTCACTTGATAAAATCACTCACTTACAACAGGTAAAAGATCTCAAAGAGACGTTATTTTAACATCTTACGTGAATTGATCATCTACTTCAGGAATTTGATGAAATATACCTAATTTTTCAACATTTCCCCATACATATTTGCACAGAAGTCTTAGCTGGAAAATCAGGACTAGAATCAGAGACATCATTTAAACATTGCTAACCACGGAGCTAGGAACCTGAATCAGAAAGTGTTATTGTGTTCAAAATTTTTCTAGAAGAACAAATAGTTTTAACAAAAATGGATTAATTAAACTGGTCGAAAATCTATCAAAACTCTGTCATTAAAGTTAGTATATTGGAATCCTTCCATAGTAATTAACAACAACACACACACACAAAAAACCTTGAAAAGATTGGTGTGTCTTTATAAATTTCATTCTATATACATTTTAAATCTCATTTTCTTTCAATAAATCACTGTAATTTGATTAATATTAAAAATTCACTTCCAAACAAACAGTAATTTTAATTTTTAATATTACCTGTTTATTTATTTACACACTTCTTAAAACATGCATGTTCAATAACCGAGATGAAACCCCGTTCTAAATTCCAATCCATACTTTTGAAAAACTGGGTTTAATTATCCAAAGCAAAATATGGGGGGAAAGTAACAAATAAATAAAACAAACGTGGAAAGATTATGAGTTTTTAAAAAAATATGTATATTTATTCACGTTTGGAAAGAAATTTATGAAACAGTAGTGCACATAAACGTAATTAATGTGTTTTAAATTTCTCTTCTTGTTTTTGAATCTCAAACTTTTCCCTTTAATTAAAAAGATTTTTCATCGCTCTCTATATAATATTCAAACTTTTCTTTGGTTAGTAAAAAAAATTCTGCGAGAATACGAAATTAAGTATCTTTTTCCCATGATTCATTGTTTCTCAATAGTTTTTCACGCAACTTAAACTCACGTTAAGGTATCCCAGGAAAAATAATTCGAAATACTTTCGCATCGTTTCTTTCAAATTATTGGTCGATAGAACATAAATTAAAACCAACTCTTGTATACTTCAGCAGCAAAGTAAAAGGAAAAAAATGCCGAAAAACCATCTTATTATTTTGTATTTGAACACTGATATTTTTTCCGATATGAAAACATAAAAATGACCGCTGTGAAAGTTACGCGTGAGGTTTTTCAATAAAAAGGAGTCCTAAGTTTTAGTTAACACTGTCCACAACATATGGTGTTAAAATGTATGTTGAGTTCTGGACTAGAAATTTAAAAGAAAGAGATTAGCTGAGCAAAGTGGTATAATTACACAGAAAATGGAATATTCTATATTCTATCCCAATGTCATCAATCATAGTCACTTTTTTTGCTTTTGAAAATAGGTATAATTATCTTGTTAATATACCTTATTGATAATTTCTCTTGGAAATAAGATTGCTTGGAGTATCAGAAACATTAATCGCTTTGTGATTTTTTTTCCGGAAGAAAAAAAATATATTTAGAAAGTAATGAAGTAAAAAAAAAATTTTTTTTCGTATTTACTGGCACGAAAGTTGAAACATGTATGCCGAAAAAAATTCTTTGAACAAAAGAATTAGCTATCGCATACTTAAAAAAACATGTTATAAGGTAATTTTTTGATGAAAAAGTATAAACCAGCTAAATTAAGAGAGATTATTAAAAGTAATAAATTTTAATATCGTAAGAGTAATAAAGTTTAACATTAAATTTTAAATTTTATTACATTTATTAAATGTAAAGATAGTTTTTAACTAAGCTGAGGTAATATTTTATTTAAATGATCCTACTGTATATAGTATATGTAGTACATTGATCTATGAAGTCAGTACATAACGCAGAATAAATATATGGGTGTGTAGGAATATATGCGTGTGTCTGTGTGTATGTGCATATGTGTGTGTCCTTATAAGGAATCTGATCAAAAGATATATGAGGTTATTTGAGTGTAAATTGTAATAATATGACTCAAAAACTATGTATCTGAATAAATACATATTTCTTACCACTGGTGATGATGAGCAAAGGTTCTTACGTTTTCTTATAATTTCTTTCATAATATGGAGCATGTTAAACCCTTTATCTACCGCATTATGATTTACTGCAGTTTTTTTCATACAATACTTTTTTTTGGATCACTACATTGAAAATTAAGGGATATACAATAAACAAAATATTCAATTTGGGGGGAAATTTAACCCCAGGGTAAAAATTAGTTGAAAGATATTCAACTGTAAAAAATTACATACACTTTCACTTAAAATAAATAGTCAAATCTTTTTTTAAAGTCTTCATAAACATACAAAAAAAAAAAAAGAACTTAAATTTTGACATTAACTATTTTTCGGGAAAAAAATGATAATCTTCGCGATCCGCTGAAAACGCCGTAAACTGAAAACTCAATTTCTGTTTATCAAACTATTCGTCTTCCCCCAAAAAAATACTCAATATAAACCCGCGTTGCCATATATCTTAAAAAATTAATTTTCCCAAAAGTATTTCTGCTATTTTCCCAGAATATTGTAAAATGGTTGTTCTGCGTAATTTTAATGTGAGTGGTTTTTTTCCCTTGGTGGGAATAAAGGGGTAAAAATCTGTCGGGAGCTCAAACGTCCTCCCACTGATGTGGTGTGGTAGATAGGAGAAGGGGTGCCAGCTCAAATGCCGTCCCTTGGCTCAAAATTACGAGGTCCGTCACCAAACGCCTTCTAGTAGCTGAATAGTGAGACGTTAGTATTCCCTCACTCATTCTTGCATAGTATAGAACATTCCAATTGTTTATTTATTTCTATCATAACGGTCGTGGTGGCCTCAGAAGTCAAATGACCAGGATTCCACACCATTCAAACGTGAAGAATGTGAGTCTCGACAGTTTTATCATGTATCGGCCCCTAGTTCATTAGAGACACCAGGTCTCAAACTCACGACTCCATAAAAGTATTGCCGTCCACTAGTTCGTACCCGTGACGAGCGTCGGCTATCACAGCCCTAATTACAACCCAATGCATCTTTAATACATATAATCGACCATTACTTGTACATTTATTAAACACTTCATTCGCTGTATTTTTCAAAATTTCTTCTGTCCTATTCATATTCTTCACTCTTCATTCAGATAGTTTCCTGAACACTTGCATACTTTTGCGGCACCAAAGGACAGAATTCCTGTTAGGGAACTAATGACTTCCTAACGGTCATATAGTTTCACGTGGGAAAGTACCCAAGACAGGACAATACAGATGTTTAATTTCTAGGTCAAGTCAAACTTTGACCTCTCTCTATCCAGCTGGCAGAAAAGGGACCGGCGCAGTTCACACGCCAATCTCTGACTTCAAAGTCCACCACACAAGAGGTGACAAGCACCAATGACCGAATAGTAATCCAGGCTATGTCCGTGCGTGATATATTTCACCTTTAAGGGGTTCACCCATGTAACGGCCTACTTTTTAAGCATTTTTAGGAAAAATTTTTTGACGAGCAGTAAAATGATAGAACTTTATTTTTACACATCCACCTCGAAAAAATGGGCGCTCACTTCCTCCACGGTTCCGGCTGATTGCATCATCTGAAATAAGAAAAACTAACGGCGTTTTAATCTATAAGCTTAAATGCAACGAATGAACTATACTCAATTGAAAATATCAAAAATTGGGAAATTTTTGGGGAATCTCTGAAGAAAAAGTTTCGAATTTCATGAGTTTTTTTATATGTTTTTGCTATAAAAAATAGAAATATTTTGAATTTTAGAATGATCGTAATTCATTTGGTGCACATATTCATGCTGAGTCAACCCTATAAATTTGAAGTCATTCGGTCAAACCGTTCTTAAGATATAAGGGAGGAAAGTTTGAAAAACAAAGTTTTGAGAAAAATGCGTTTAAAGTTTCAAGTCCGATTAAAACAATGAAAATCTTTACTTAGAGCACCGAACAGCTGCTCTTCTAACAGCTGCTTCTTTATAACGACTTCTAATTTTAAAAACTAACTTTACCACCGTATTCTAGACATGTTAAGAATGTAATTTATAAAAAAAATTGATTTTTTGAAATCATCACATGGGTTAATCCCCTTAAAGCGACACGGATAAGAGACGCACCAAGACGCTCCAACACATTCCAAGAGACTCTCCAGTAACTTAAGAGTTCACGTCAGACTGACCACCTGACCGAAACATCTGCACCCATGGTCACGAAAACTGAGATGGGCACAAAAGATCCACCACTGTTTGCCACTTGTTGCGCCATTGAGTTTAGTTTAGTATAAAAGATTAAGAAAAGTGAATTCTTCGATAATGAAAATAATTATGTAACTGAAATTGGTTTCACGTGGATGAAAAATTTGTATATGAGTATCTTGTATAACTGACAAAATATAACTCTATTACTATTTTGTTTCAATTGTGCAACACAAAAATAAAGCAGTTAAATTTCAAAAGCCTTACCTGTAATTAAAACCAAGAACAAAAAAATATTAAGTAATATAAAAGGGAGAACATAATTAATATTAAACTAAAAATTTTATTTATCACTGCCTACTGTTTCGATGATAACGTATGTTTTATTTAATGAATTTCAATGAGTATATAAGAGTAAGGCGGGCAATTAATTCCAGAATGATTTTGGTTTTCTCTTTATGTTTTTAATAAATTCTTTGTCATATAACTCGTTTCATTTTAATTCGATTTTTGCTTAGACAATTATGTGAATAAAAAAAATTATTAAAACTAAAATTGTTGATTCTATTTATATTATCATAACTATTTTCGATTGAGTCGAGCTTGAGGTGAAATAAATATCTTTTAAAACCATCATTTACAATCATACTATAAATCACATAAATATCGAATAACAATTATCTTGATCTTTTTTAACAAACCCTGATTTAAATATTATAATTATTATTTCAGTAATATTTTGTCTTTTGGTGAAATAAATATTCTAAAATTTGCCAATTACATCAAGCCCAATCTGGAAATAGGACTATGCATTTTCTCATTATTATCTAAATTTTTTACCGATAATCATTATTAGGATTTTATAAAATAGTGTAAAATATTATTTTTCTAATTCGACAATTATAATTATAATGTGATACAATCTGAATTTTAATAGTCTATAACCTTAAAATTGACATTGAATCTCTACCATTTGTTGTGATTCGATAAAATCAAAGGTATTTCCGCATTAGCTCTATGTTTTGGCTATCTTTGGCAAATTAAAATCCATTTTAGTAATTGTCCTTAGAATAGTATTAAATAAACCATCATAAAACTCGATAAATATTTGGCGACTAATATCTTGCATGCAGTTATTCTTTGGCGATAAATTGGTGTAGCATGTGATTAATAAATAAGTACCAAATTAAATTTTAGTATTCAATTTTCCAGTTTTATTTAATTCGTACTTTTTAGAGAAAACAAAAGGCTTTAAAACTTGCGAGTTATATATATATAAATATATATGTATGATAAAATTGAAGTAATATCCATATATACAACCATATGAAACCTCAACTTGAATATCACATCTTTAATTGATTAGAATTGAAGCATTTAAATTTATTACCATAGCCCTGGTTCCATATACTTATAGAAATGTTCTATTTATAATCTCACTCCTATGACTAATTCTATAGCAATTTATTTCACTGAATTTGGCAATAAATTGCCTCTTATTTGACAAATTTAAATTCTTAATAAGCCAAATTTGTCGCCACTGTCTCTTAAATCGCCAAATTCAAAAATTTAATGAGCCAAACTTCTAGCCATTGTCGCTAAAAACGCCAAATTCAAATTCTTAATAAGCCAAATTTGTCACCATTGCATCTAAAATCGCCAAATTTGTCACCTTTGTCTCTAAAATTGCCAAGTTAAAGTGTTTAAAATGGCAAATTTGTCACTCTATGTATAAAATCACCAAATCTAAAATTTTAATGCCAAACTTGTAACCATTGTCTCTAAAATCGCCAAATTCAAATTCTTAATGAGCCAAATTTGTCGCCATTGTCTTGACTGACTTGCGTCATTTTAAAAGAAACTATTTTACTACCGCTTTGTATACATCAAGTAAAAAGAAGTCTTTAAATCTTCGTTTGGCTCTGCCTTTCATTATTGGACTTCGAACTTTTTTTTCTAGTTCATGTGGAGAGCCGATTGATTTTTTGGTCCTGAATCTCCTAGAGGGGATCTTTCGTCTTGAAAGCGCGAACACCAGAAAATGCGAAAATAATTGAATTCGTTATTTGTGGGATTTTTTTTTCCTCTTCCCATACTTTTTAACATTGTTTCTTTGTCGAATTTTTTTTTCTCTTCAATCTCTACTTGCTGCCTTATTTCTCGCAGTGTGCCTTCTGTACTAAAGAATTTACTAATACTAATGAATTTCGAGTATTTTTTAATGAGGTGGGGAGGGTGGGTTTTCTGAAGTTTTTGAGCGAATAAAAAGGAGGCTTTTGTACATCTCTGCTTTGTTCAGTGGGTTGAATTTTTTTTTTTCTTTCGGTTCCTTTAAAGTTTCTAATTAAAGCTTCGGGTTCTTGTTTGTGATAATTTTTTGGTTTTTTTTCTGCCGTGTGCCTCAATGCATTAGAATTCGACTTTTGCCTTAACAATTATGTGGATGGAAATGATTATTAAGACTTAAGCCTCTATGTTTGCTTGTAGGTTTGAAGTTCATTAGTCATTTTCTTTAAAAAACTCATTATTGAATATTACTTCTACTTGAAGTATGTTTGATGTAAGAAGTATTTATTGAGTAGCGTTATGCTTCTATTAAACCTTAAAAAAAACTTTTTTTATATTAATAAAATAAATTGCATTTGTAGAAAGAAAAATATCAGTATCAGGAATTTGTTCAAATACATGCACAGGTGATGCAAAAGAGTGAATTTAAGGGTACTCAAAATTTCTTTTGTTTAATTAATAACCATCTAATTAATTAAAGATTAATTAATATTGCTTTGTTTACAAACAAAATAAGTTAGTGGAATTACTTAGTATTTGTGTGTTCGATTGTTTTGCATGATTGCATAAAATACAATTCTTAATTAATCTCACAGTTCTGAATCCTGATTGGATGAGGATTTATTAATGAAAGAGCGGCAATTCACAATAGAAAATGTTGATTGAAAAAATACCATGGAGAGATAGGCATCTATTATTAACAAATATACTAATCATATTTAATTACTTCTCAATCAAAGTGGGTGTTGTGTTTTAATTTCCAAATTACACTCATTTTGTTTTTGAGATTATTTTTCGGAAAATTAATTTTTTTTTGTACAAAATATTTTTTAAGAATCACATTTTATTTGAAAGATGCAAATTCTTTAATTATATTGTTACTAGCTGTTCTTCGCACGAGTGAATTAAAAAATTAAACAATACAGATTGAAAGATAAATAAGTTTTTTATAAGTTAATTTTACGTGAATTGCACATTAAACAAAACAAAAAAAAGGTTTTTGCATATCTCAGCTGAATAATAATAAATAAAAGCCTGTTTGTTAAATTTTAAGTCTGTAGATTTAACAGCTCATAAAAAGGATTTTTTTTTAATCTATAACTCCTCGTAACTCTCTTGTGGCTCGATTTTTGAAAACACCTTCCTAAGCTGATCTCTGCTCAGCAAAAGTAACACATTGTTACCAATTTTGTGTAATGAACTCTTAAAATAGTATAAATAATTTATATCTGCAAGTGTAATACGTTAATATGACTTTTCATTGTATTTATTTTATGTTAAAATTGTAATCAGCCTCACACTCCACCTGTTAAAGCTTTCGAAGTTCCTGGTGCTTGGCGTAGACAAAACAAGATGCAAAGTTTTGCTTCACACATAAAAGATAGATATATGCTTTCGCGGGCGTTTTTGCAGATGGCAGAGTTTCTTCCTACTTACTTGACAATTATCGTTATATTCTGGACACTTCACGCAATGTCTTTATAAATTATAGTCTGTGTGTTATTCTGATGTATAAGCTATATTTTTGTAAAGTTTCATTAAAACCCATCCAGTTGCTTTTGCGTGAAAGAGTACCAAACATCCACACAAACTTTCACGTTTATAATATTAGTAAGGATTACATATAGTTAAAAGAATAAGAATATTGAGAAATTTAGTTCACCTGAAAAAAACATCAGATGCAAAAAAATTTACTGATTTATCTTTTTGTTTGTTTTTTTTTAATTACAGATTCTAATCAAAACTGATATGTGCCTAATTTTTGTGTGTGTTGGAAATATGAACAGTGTAACGCACGCTATATTTCGCAGAATGGAATGTAGATGTTACCACACAAAGTACACATGATTATCAGTAGTGTGAACTGTTAGCTTACTATTTGTAACATCCGAGAGAGCCCGGATCTCAACCATATAGGATCCCCCATCTTGCCGTCCAATCCGGTACTGTATTTAACTAAAATTTACTGTAAGTTGTTCCTCTAAATGTTTAATTGTATTTGTCTTGTGCAGTCTTGTATAACCTAAAATTTTGTAATGGTAGCATTTTTAGTTTATTAATTTATTTCACCCCCACCCTACCCTTCCGCTCTCGAGATTTTTTTCATTACTTTAAACCCAGTAAAAGCATAAATCACCGTCACGACAGAAATTTAATGAATTTTTTCTAAAGTGTTAGGATGAAATTAAACATACAAGGAGAAAATTTCGAAACATGTTTGAACTCAATGAGAAGTGTGTATGCATCAAAAGTATACACAATACTCATTAAGTCCTTTTAATTAGTAATCGAAGAATATTACTTGTATTGCAACTGTGATTTATTTTGGTTTATTTTCATTTGCTTTGTTGTGGTTTATTTCAGTTAAAAAAGTTTAAAAGTATTAACAAATAAATTGTTTGCAATAATAGCATCTTCCATAACAGTAGCGCAATTGTTGACAATTTTAAGAAAAAATAATTTAGTAAATTATTTTCCTAATTTGTTTTTTTTTTTGTGTTCAAAATTTCATAACTGTAACATTGTGGAAAACTGTTCTCGGACTCGGTAAATTTTTCGATTATACTGTCATTCATTCTTTAAAGATTTTTAAACGTTTTTGGATAAAATGAGATATTAGGTGGGGATGTGTAATATTTTGCAACTTTTAAAATTATTCACCAAACTATAGCTTAGAAGTGGCCAAAAATATCTGACATCGTAAGGGTGAATCAAAAAATAGTTTTTCAGAATAAAATCGTTATCAGACTAAAAAAAAATCCCCACACACACATTGTATTTTTTAAAGCCAAATTTTCATTTATAAAATATAAATTTATGCAAATATTAACAATTATTCCGAAACTTTGAAAACAAAGTCCATCGCAGACATAATATCTCACATGATCCACACCCTTAAGCATGTCCAGTAGTGTTCACAATCCCATCCAATCACGGCAAAGGAGGAGAGAAATAATATATATCACCTTCCAGATGGTATGTTTCTCTCTTCTCTTCTCTCCTGCCTCTTACAATCCCTCGTCCCATCAGGAAGACTCTCTTGATGATGATGATGATGATGACCCTAATGTTCGACGCCTCTTAACCGGATTCCTTTATATATTTTTTTTTCTTCCCTCTTCTCCTTTCTCTATTTTTCTTCTTCTTTATACATCTTTTTCTTGCTTGGCATTCCCTCTTTTTATTCCATTTCGTTCTTTCTCTCTCTCTTGGTGGCATGCGGCAGCACTTTCGTCGTGCAAAATGGAACGGAACTGTGAAAAAGAGAAGATGGGGGTGTGGTTGGAATCTATCGTATCGTCTGCATTCTTACTGTTAACTCCTAGCAAAAAAATGGGGAGTGGAGCAGACGATTTTTACCCTAACCAAGCCCTCGAGAGAAAGTGAGCTTAAGGAAACCCCTTTTTTTGTGTGGTTGTTCCGTTCGTATTCACAGGCTTGTTGTTTGCTTGTTTTTTTTTTTTGGCTGCAAACAACTATCGTTTGAGGGATATGGCACAGATGATGTTGTAATACCAAACTACATTTGCTTGAGGATTGGAGAACCGTAGTATTCATTTCTTTATATGGTGATCAAAGAAGTTACTTTATGCTCGAATAATAAGACTTTAGTTTTTGTATTATTCGATTCAACTGAGAAAACAACAGGATTTACAACATTTTATGTACCTTATTCATAACAGATTCAGAAGTTCCCAGAGACTTTAGAAAAGGGTGTTGGTAATGTAGATTAACTACATAACCCTTTATCTACCGCATTATGATTTACTGCACATTTTTTCATGCAATGTTTTTTTTTTTAATCACTGCATTGAAATTTAAGGGATATACATAAATAAAATACTCAACTTTGAGAAATTTAATTCTTTAGAGCTAATTAATTAAATTGGTACTTTAAGGTATCCGACTACGTTCGGAACCATGATTTTAAAAAAGCTTATAAATGGATAATTTTCATGATATTTAGTGTCACTTAGATTAGAATACATGCATAAAATTGTTTTAAAGACATTATGACAAAGAAAATTATTCAAATACAATATTTGGGCAAAAAATTAGTTTAGAAAAAAAAATTTTCAAAATGTTCTCCGTTTATAAAAAATGTTTCTATAATAATATTTTGTGCTTATATAATGTAAAGACTTCCAGAGAGTCTGAACTAAGTACACCCTGCAAACTATGGAGATTCTGTTTCATATACTATCTTAAGCGAACTTCTCTCATACTTACAAAAGAATTTCAAGTTCATGCCTCTTTTTCAAAAGATTGAGGATTTTGGTATATGTACATGTGCACACAATTTGAAAATGGTGTAATACTAAGTCTTACATTGCAACGTGGACAGAGATAATGTCGGATTTTTTTTAATTATTTTTTATTTTCATTCCTTCTCATGCAGCACATTGTACATTGTCTTGTCGATACTTGTTCTTTACCGAATATTTTCACGAACCTAAATTCCTTTCTCTTCAAAACAAAGAAAATCCTGGATGATAAATATTTTAGCACCATGGATGCGCGCGTGCGCGCGCGAACTGCATCTCTTAAAAACACACTACCACCAATAACCTCACTATAAAAATTAAAAATATATGCAAATCAAAGATACAAAGAAGAAAATATCTATTCCCGTACGCCGTACGGGCAAACCAGTTAAAAAGGTTCAAATAAAAAGGGAGTTTCTCTTACAAATGTATTGGAATGCAATAAATCGTGCAAAAATATTATTCAAGAATCGCGTTTTTCTGGTACACACTATAGCAGTGGTTCTCAAACTTTCACTACAGGCGACCCAATTTTCACACAATCATAATTTTTATCGCACCCCCCCCCTAAAAATAATAATGTATTGAATGCAATAATGATGCACTTTGGCGCTAAAGCTAAAATACGATCATAATTATAAACCGTACAAATTATTAAATTTTGCATTGGTTACTTTTAGTAATATATATTATTATTTTGTTTTACTTTTTAGCTCGATTCACTATAAAAGCGTGTTTTTTAGTTTGTTTTAAAACTATAATTTATTTTATAATTATTTTTATTATACACGATAAAATCACAATTCCAGTGAATAATTTACATTTTAAGAAAATAAAAACTTACCTACTTTCAAGGACTTTTCAGTTTTTCTTCGATAATTTGAGAAAAATCCAATAAAACTGAACAAAATGTTCCAAATGTGCGTGTCCTTAATAAAAGACATAAATCACAGACACTTTTCGCTAACATTACAGAAACGTTATTTTTCAGCAAAACTATCATATTTTGTTCACGTTTTTGTAGTTTTGCTGTCGTTTGATGATCTACAAATAGCATTTTGAGCTTTTTCTTCCTTGTGTCTTTTTGACAAGGCGAAGTGCTACATTTATGGCTTCATAGTTTTCTTCATAGAGATCTTTTAGGCAGCATTTGAAAATTTCAAATCAACTCAAATGTTTCATGTCTAACGCTTTTCTCATATTTACTTTCACTATCTCGATTAATTTGCATTATTTCAGCAGGTTCTTCAAATGCTTGATCAGTTTCAACTTCCTTCAATAGGGATCACAAATGCCCTTTTTTTTATATTCTGCTCATTTACATTTATAAACCATAAAAAGTCGTACAACACAGCAATCAAAACCACAAAATTGTTCTGGAGAAAGTGTAGCAAGTTCTAAAAAATAATTTCATAAAACGTTTTTCATTATGCATTATGTTTCAGAATACTCATAAAAATACATCTTGGCCAAATGATCCTTCAAAGTGCTCAATATGCTTATCCATATATCATAAAACTCATTCACATGGAAAAAAGCAACAGAAAAATATTATTTACAACTTTCCTAAAAGAAAAAATGACGAAGTGAAACATACCAATAAGTTTAAAGGTCAAACATATGATAATCAAAGTAGTATTTTAGGGGTTAAAAGAAACGTAAAAAAAAAATCTCTCATCTTGGGATTACAGTAAAGCAAACAAAATGTCTTTTTTTTATTTGGTTATAGGATCAAAGATTTTTTATTATGTCAGAAAGCATTTTGTTTTACTTAATTCCAAAAAAATTATTTGTTAAAACCATTTTAAAATCTCGCGCCCCCTCGAGTGTTACCGCCCCCGGGGGCCCCCCCATTTTGAGAAAACTCACTATATATTGAATGGGGAATTTACTATGCAGTTAATTTCTTTCTTCTAGTGTTCGATATTTAAATTAAAATTTCCTGCGGTTTATATTTTGTGATATCTTATCTTCCATTAAACGTCTTCGAAATAATGAAGATGTAAGAAAATTGAGGTGACTGACTGTGTTTGGAACCGTGCTTTAGCACAAAAGCATATAAATAAATAAATTTGTTGATGTTTAATTTCACTTAAATTAAATTATACATACAAAATTGTTTTCGGATATTATTACTATAAGCACTATTTAAATGCCATTTTTTGGCAAAAACAATGAAGAGAAAAATGACTTATTTTCAAAACATTTTCCTTTTTATGAAATAATGATATTTTGCCTATATACAGCTAAGATTTCTTTACTGAGCCTGAACAAAAAATTTTGAAATATATAATTTAGGTGTGGGTTTATATTTATATACTTTAATGCATCAGAACCGCAGAGAAATTTTAACGGAAAACACTGGTTTTTATTTCAATTGATCGTAACTCTGAAAATAACATGAATTTTTCAAAACTTTTAGTTCAGTCTCTGTAGAAAACTCAGCTATATATAGGCAAAATATTTTTATTATCGAAGAAAATAATTTCATAATAGAATAAATAAATCGAATTTCATAAAAGAAAAATGTTTCGGAAAAATATCTCATTTTTTCTACAGTTTTAGCCAAAAAATTGAGTTTAAATTATTTTTTTCTTGTAATAATATTTTTAAAACATATTTATATGCATATCCTATTTCAACTGACACTAAATATCCCAAAAATATCGTTCTTTTATATGTTTTTTTTTCAAAATCATGGTTTCGACCTTATTTATTTACCTTAAAATGTATATATATATATACATTTCAGGCAAATTCATATAAAATAGGGTGAAATTTTATTTGATTTATTATCCTTTTGATTTCTTTGGTAGAATGCTACGAATCTCTTTTTGTGTAAAATATTTCCTGTTATATTATTGTTAAATGCTTTCCTTTAAACATTTGGATTTAAATATTTTAATATTTTAGTAAGATCGAATCATATGGTAGATTCAGATACTCGTTAAAAGAAGATATAAGAATAATTTTTTTTAGAAAGTAATCCTCTGATTTTGGAGAATACGAATCTAATAACAACAACAACAAAAACAGTTGTAGATTAAAAAAGACATATGAACAAAAAAAGCAAATAAATGAAAGATTCACTAGGTATGAAAAAAGTGCTTAGGTTTTTAGAGTTTTATATTTTCATTTAAATTTACATATTTATTATTTACGCATGCACATGCACCCTCCATTCTAATTTTTTTTAAATTTCTTCTCAATGATACTTTCCAACAAACTATATGCTTCGTTGGAAAAAATTGCATTTCTGCCGCAGATATTTTTATTATTTTTTTATATGTCAGTATTATATATTTTCACTCCGGAAAACGCATAGACACGCCTAGAATTTTGTAAAAGCCGCATTTTATTATTTATTAAAATACAATTAGTTTTTATGTAATGAAAATCTTTTTATTTCTCATCTTCAGAAATATCGTAAGCAGAAGAAAACTGATATTTTACCTGAAACCTTAAAATTTTATTAAGCAAAAATAATCTACATTTTATAATTTATGTTTAATTTTTTTTTCATAATTTCTTTTAAGACACAGCAAATTGAACATCGATATTCGTTTAAAAGAAGAATAGAATAGAATAGTTGCAAATTCCTTAACTGTTGATTTAGTTACTAAGCCCTTAACTATCGATTAAAAATTACGCGATTCGCTCCCCAATACCACTGTTTTTCACATAGGCACATATATGCGGTGTATTAGACGGAAAAGAAAAGGAATAAATAAGCAAATCCTTCTCAGAAATAAATAAGTCCCTCGCAAACGCTGCATAGGTCATTTTATTGCATTCCAAAGTCTTCGGAATAATTTTACTGGTAGCAGAAGAAAGAAAATTCGTTCCTCGGAAAGATATATATATATATATATATATATATCCGAGACAGTTGACTCGTTAGTTGAGGGAGACGTGTATATACGTCGGTGGCATTTAAAGGTTAATATTGATGCCATACTTAGAAACTGAACGAGGGTTATTGGCTATGAATATCGTATTCTGAGCCCCGTTGAACTGATTGATTGATTATTTATTAACGTCGTACTTTGAAGCTACAAGTAGCTTATTGGGAAAAGATCTTGTAAAACTGAAACTGGGTCATGTATTGAGAATAAGATCTGAACTGGTGCCCTGGGCTCCACATTTCCATAGCACTCCAACGTGAGGACTTTGAACCCCTAAAAATTCAACTTATATCAACCTCTTTCTGTCCTTCATGTCTTCAGTGGCACCAAGACTTGAACCCACAACCCGGCAACTCTGGCTACGAGTTCGCGACCATGACCACTCGGATACTATACTGGACTAAAGCGGTAACTTTCCCTTAAAATTTGTATTTTTCCTCATTGTACCCAAACTAGATTTGTAGTCCCCTTTTTGGTATCTAACAAAATTTTGAAACCCCCTTTTTCAAATTTCCACTTTTACACCCTCTAAGATTTTGAGTGTCGACAGAAGCAATGTTTTCCCAACTTTTTACATTCCCCAACCCGAAAAAAAGGAACGTAAAAACGCAATCAACACTTGGAAAGCACGAGCTCGTGATCTTGCCCGTGGGGAAAAAGGCATGCCCCAAAACGGGTTTTTAATCGAAAGAAATTTTTTTCTTTTTTTATATTTAGAAAAAACTATATCGGCAAATGGAATGTTCTTTGCTGTTTGGTGACACTTAAACCATTTTTTCAGAAAACCCAGTTTTTTCTCAAACTATAGCGTCCCCAAAAAATTGATTGGGTGATCTATTGGGCGGCAAGCATATAAAAAAGTCGAAAACAAAAGATTATCAAAAAAAGGTTTTAAATTTTTCAAATTAAACAAAAAAAATACATTCGGGCCTTAATAAAATAAAAAAGGTTCTTTTTAACTTTTAAAAAAACACTTATATCGGTACAAATGTTTTTAGAATTTTTTTATCAATACTAAGTTAAATGGTTTAAAAAATTTGCTTTGGGTTGCGGGAAAGCTTGTCATGCATAAAATTATATACAAAAAGTTAACACTTATATTTAAAAAAATTTTGAACAGTTTATAATTAATCTCTTAACTGCCTCCCCAAAGATGGTTTTTTCTCCCCAATGGCAGCGTTTTCCATGTAGGCGTGCGTTTGTTTTTAATGGGGGGAGGAAAAAAAAAGGAATAAATAAGAAAAATCCTTAACAAACATGAAGGTTTTTTATTGCTTTTCCAAAAATTTTTGGAAAATTTTTAAAAGAATAACAGTGCACAGAAAAGATCATACTTCGAAAAGACGTAAATGTACGTTTTGGCAATTAAGGCTTTGGCTAAGCGAGACGTTTATATCCGTCGGTGGCACTTAAGAGGTTAAAGTCGTATTGTAACTTAATCGGCAAAGTATACTATTATTGAATTAATGTATGGAGGGGGGCACGATTCAAATTATGATTGAATTTAATTGGGTTGCAAATATTGACAGTTTTAGAAGCACTGCAGTAAGGGGGAAAAATGGGTGGGCGGGGCTTTTTCAGTTTTTTTAAATTAAAAGACCATGAACTTTGTTTTCTTTTCCCGGTACTTATAAGTACCCCTCACTTTAAAATTGCATAGAATAACCCTTTTACGAATAATTCCTTTATACTTAACGGGGAAAATTGTTTTAAATCCCCTTTTTTTTTAAGATACACTCACTTTCAAAAATTAATTTTGAAGATGAAAAATGCAAAAACAAATCAACAAATCTCTTTTTATTAACACAAAATTTGGCAGTAAAATAATATATTTTTTAACCCTAAAAAAAAAAATCAAAATTTTATACAGAAATGAAAACAATTTAAATTTTTTTTAATTTTTCCCGATAAAAAATCATTTGGAGACTTTAACGAATTATGTATAAAGTGAAAAAACAGCATAAAAAAGAAAAAACATTAATAAAGGGGAGGGAACCCCCCATTTTATTCCCCAAAATTTACACCTTCGCCAAAGGGTTTAATTGACGCCCCCGGAATTAAGCAATCGTCATTCTTCTTTGGGGCAGTTTCCCAAAAAGAGTTGCTGGAGGTGGGAAACGTGAAGATACAGCACGGCCGAGTGCATCCTGAAGATTTTCAATGGAATTAAGGTCGGGTGAATATGCTGGCCACGCTAATCCCTTCACTGTCCAGGTAGTCATCGACGATGTCAGCTCTATGGGGACGAATATAAAGTAGGGCCAACTGCTGCAGCGTACAATCTCACAATGGGTTCTAGGATTTCATCTCGATACCGGACAGCCGTCGCAGAGCCCCGTTTAAAGATGTACAGGTCGGTGCGGTATCCTAATGAAATCCCTGCCCACACCATAATGCTTCCGCCTCGGAATGTGTGATGTTTGGTGATGTTTTGGGGCTGATTGCGTGTTTCTTGTTTACGCCATATCCTTATACGCTTGTCATCTGGCTCCCGAGCAAATCTAGGCTCATCAGTAAACATGACATTGACCCAGTCAGACACAGTCCAATTGCCATTTTCCCGGTACCACTTTAATCGTGTCCCTCTTGATTGGACGGATAGAGGAACACAAACTCGAGGTACCCGGGCATACAGTCCATTCATATGTAATCTTCGGCGTACAGTAGCTGCAGATATAGCCTTAACAATGGACGCTGTAACCATAGATGTCACACGTGTGGAGTCACTCTGCGATTCCGCTTGTCTACAATAGCAATATATCGATCTTCCCCGGGGGTTGTAACCCTTGGGTGACCACCTACAGGCCTTCGGACAATTGTCTGTGTGGTTTGGAATTGTTTCCATAAACGTGAAATTACAGAATGATGAACGCCGAAGAAAAGTGCAACATCTGTGATCGACTGTCCTGCTTCAATGCGCCCCATAGCACGCCAGCACTCAGAATCTTCCATTCGTTTTCTGGAAGTCATGAGAAACACGTATGTCTTGAAAACAAATTGTACGAAAGTTTTAAACACCTTCTATCAGCACCACTTACAATCAACTTCTGTAACCCTTCATAAAGCTGGCTTCTTATAAGACTGCCCTTTTTGCATATTTCTTGACATGAAAGCACGATTGGCTGTTACCTAACATATCTGCATACTTCCATCTACCCCTTCAGCGAATTGCATCCTCTTCATTTCTGATTGGCTTCCGGAAATTACATTTTCCTCTCCGTGCTTAATTTTTGGAAGTGAGTGTATATGGCTGCACGGGTTCTATGATTAGTAATTTTAGCGGGAAGGCAGATAGTTTTGACGTCTCTCGCGTTCTTCTGCTTAACATAACCCTAGTTCTTTGACGGCCACGAAATGGTGCAAACTTTTCAACCCAATACAAGAAGAAACAGAACGAATATGCAAATGGGATATACTTTAAAAGGATAGAAGGTTTAGTGAGCTAAAACAGGCAACTAGAATAACTTAGGCGGATTGTTCGGAACAAATGTTAGATTCTTACAGCTCTGAAGAAGGATACGCCATCGCCATTAATTATAATAAGGATTAAGAAAGCCTGAGTATTCTCACCTACAAATAACATAATAGGAATATCTTCAACCTAGGAAGGAAGGGGACTCTATAAAAGGTAATATTTTGTATAATAAGTTAGATTAGGCAGTTAATTAAATATAAATTAAGATAAGTGATCTAGTTGTGCGATCTGACTTGAATATTCAGTTTAATTGGTGGCTTATTCTCACTTAAAGAAAGTTGTTATTTAAATTAAGTAATTTAAGTTATTCTTAATAAAAGTTGTGTTAAGAATCCTAAATGTCTCATCTTTTAGATAATCCCACTACCTCTAGCTTCACGGTATCATCCCTAAGACATAACTTATACTGCAGGGATGGCTATGTCTCAAGTTTTATAGCAAAAATTGCGTTTTCTGCTGATGGCGTTTTCTGCGGATTGCGAAGATTGTCATTTTTGTTCCGAAAAAATAGTTAATGTCAAAGAATAAGTATCTTTTTTTTTGTATGTTAATGAAGACCTTAGAAAACGATTTGACGATTTAAATTAAGTGAACAGTGTTTATAGTTAATTTTGCAGTTGAATATCTTTAATTAATTAATTAGCTTTAACGGATTCATTTTTCTAAAGTTGAGTATATTGTTTATGTATATCCCTTAATTTTCACTATAGTGATTCAAAAAAAAAAAATATTGCGTGAAAAAAACTGCAGTAAATCATAATGCGGTAGATAAAGGGTTAATTCATATTTCTGCAAAGCTTTCAATCATGGCAAACAAGCCATGTCTTACGTTTTAGAACAAACTATACCCATCAAAGAAATGGTCGGAAAACATTTTTAAGAAACACACGTAAGCGAGTCGTCATTTGCCACGTTTTCTGCTCCAAGAGGTCTGCTTCTTATTATTTGATAAACACGATATCTTCCTGGAAAATGAAGGGGGTAAAATTAATCCACCGCGCGAACAATTACGGTATCGAATGGCCATTTAGCAGACCAAATCACTGGGATAATCCCGAACAGGGAAAAGATACAGACGAGTTCCAGGCAAACGAAAATTCTCAATCTAACAGACATGTAATTTTCGTTTCGAATTCTCATCCTGTGCAAAATGGAATGGAAGGAGATAAGCACTTCTTCTTAAGTCTATCTTATGGGGAACTTGAATTTGCCAGTGGAACTGAAGCGTCGTTTCCTGAGATTACTTTTCCGTTACCCGTGCTCCGGATGGGTAGTTTATTCTACAAGATCGAGTAAGATTTTTGTTGCTCTTTTATCGCCCCCAATAAAGTATCGGAAGGGTGATTCTTTTGCCGATGGAACGGATATGAAGTAAATATCGTAAACTATTCAGAAGATTTAGAACTCTTGTCAGAAGAATTTCGTTTGGCGTTGTTATTCTGCCATTTGTTGTAATATGATCGCATCGAGAGTTCATTTGATAAATGGCGAAGATTAGCAACTTAATTGCTTGTCTTCTTTATCTGTAATCGTTCGGATAAATTTAGAATATTGAAATGTTAATAAGTTCGTTTTTTCCGAATGGAGGCAGCACATGTAAGATAAATAGTTTCTTCAAGTGTGAATTAAGAATAAGTATCTTGGATTGGATGTATTCGATAAACAATAAATACGTATCAAAATAGTTCAACGATCATTATTAACGTAATACACATATTTTAACTATCTGCACCAGCAGATTCCAAGGGTATTTCATAGTGTTGAATTAATATATTCTACTTATATACCGTATTTACTCAAATCTAAGCCACCATCGATTCTAAGCACCCCGGATTTTCTACACGTTTTTGAAAAACAATAAAAAATTGTGTAAAAGCTTCGTAAAGGCTCGATTTTTTTAAAAAAAATTGAATGAGAAATAATAAGTTAATTTATTATTTTACCAGTATTAAAAGCTTTCAAATACATATATGATCTTATAATTACTCTAATTGTCAGTATCATGTTTCGAAAAGGATTTGTCACTCCCATTGTAAACAGCTGACTTCGTTATTGGTGTCGTCTTCCGTGCCATCCAGTGCATTTGCTATGCAACTTTTTTTAAAGAATGTATTGTTAAAGAATTATTAAATACTGTTGAACATTTACAAGCAAAAGTTATATCATTTTGTTCATGCCACATTTGTTTCATCTTCGTCAAATTTGCAGTGGCAGCTGCTCTGTTTCCACTTTTTCCTGCAAATAAAATTACCTCCCTTTTCATACTTGTATCATAGTAAACTCAGCTTGATATTATTAACAGTATCTTTGATGTTTAGGCGATTAAAAGTGTGAAAATGCCCCCCTAAGGTGCCCTTCTCTTAGATTATCTGCGTGAGCTAGAGGTGTAGGTTCAACTAAATAACGAGAAGTTTCCATGATCTTAATATGACTTTATTAAGAACTACAACTTAAGCTTTTAACAAATTAGATAATAAATATATATGAGAGAATCTACGATGAACAAACTCACAATACAAGTAATATAGAAATAACCTAACTCGGACCACTATCAATATCTAACCCACCTAATCTTTTCCAATAATATCGCAAGTCCTAATATTAAATAGTCAATCCTACCTTAACCAAATCTTTGATCCGATACTAAGGAAGTTGCGTCTTTACTCGAGTGCAATGGTATGCACCTTGACCTAATGGCTCTATCTTCGGGGGTAACCTCAGTTGGCTGTCACTCTTCACGATTGTATCAATCTCTAATATAACATTCCCCAAATTGCCATCTTGCTTACTTAAACTTCTGATATTTAAAAGCTATCTAATTTGCATCTTTCCTTCACGTTTCACTTCTTCGGTTTTGGTTGGAAAAGAGTTTCCATTAATCTTGGCCGCAAAAGAACCCAAAGGATATGTTAATGAAAAGATGCGTGAGCCCGTCGCAAAAGAATGCGCATACAAAAAAAATCCCAAATACGAGAGGACAACGACGTTTGGGATAGACTGAATTCTTGAGGTAAACCGCGGAATGGGATGTCATCGATGCAAGTTGCCAAAATGGACGGTTACATTTTTCTTTTGAAAGGGAAGAAACTCAATTTCTCATATTCAACAAATTTTTTGCCTTCGATTCTAAGCCGCAACCGATTTTCAGCAGCATTATCACTGGAAAAAGAGTGCGGCTTAGATTCAAGTAAAAATGGTATATGTAAATTATTGATTTCTGAGTCCTAGCATTAAGCGTTTGACTGTATTGTAAAACATTCTTACAATCCTCGCCTCTTGATTTAAAAGGACAGGACTTGAATTTCTAATATTGGAATATTATCTTTTATCCACCTGTAAACCTATTCTCCAAGTAAGTTTCCGCAAAACCCATTTTTATAAGATTTCTACTCAAACTAAATATACCAGTCTAAATCTAATATTTTAAAAACGGAAATATTTTATCAATAGGACCAATAATCACCCTAAAGAGCCAATTTCCGTAAAACTCGTTCTAAAGACATATTTCAAATCAACGAAAGAATCATGCATACCAAATTTAATTACTGTCGGTCTAACAGCTCGAAAACGAGATTTTTTTTCATCTCTACGTTTCAGTAACTTTCCGCAACCCTTCATAAGAGGATTTTATGCAAAAATCATACTTTATAGATATTTACTAAAAAAACATGCTTATCAAATTTCAAGTCTGTATATCTCAGCTCAAAGCAGGAATATTTATCTATAAGACCCCTTAACTCCTTGCAACCCTTTTTGGGGGTCAATTTTCATAAAAAAAAAATAACTTTTGTGACTATATTGTATACCATGAAAGGAACATGATTGCCAAATTTCTACTCTATAAGTCTAATACTTCCTGAGATGCCATGATGAGGGAGTGTGATACCTATAAACAGATTGTATTTATTAGATTACAGTATAGTAGAGTTAGATATTCTTTATCCAAACCCATTTTAATAGTTTATTTTTTATTAGGACTACAATGGTTGCTAAGTGTAAATGATAGTATGTAACTGTTTAGATTCGTTTTTTAGACGTAAAATAAATAACAATCATAAAAAGTTACATAGCATTGTGTCGTTTTTTGCAACAATGTGCCAATTCAACTTGGATATATAAGTAGCTTTATGAGACATTTGTTCTCATTTATCAAAGTATACTTTATTATTGCACAAAAGTATACTTTGAATAACGTAAAACATGCGAGAAAACACAGTAATATACTATTACACGACCCAATAAACTAAAATAAGTAACAAGAACAAAAATACAGCCTGCGAATGTTTTATCATTAGACTCAATTGATTTGACACAGTTCTTTGTTTTTCGCCACTAAACGTAATAGAGAAAAATGTCGAAATGTTGGTAAAAAACCATGTTCTCTATATTGTAATATAAGTCTATAAATTATCATTATTATTTCAATATGTGTTATTTTATTACTTACAATGACTAATTCTGTTCTTCTGGGGACGATTGTAAATTGAAAATGCTCCACACTGCATGATCTGCAAGAACAAGTCTTATAGCACCAATTTAAAAAAAAAAAAGTCAATTTCGTTTTTAATCCTAGTCTACTGATAAAAATCCAAGCAAAGTCTTGCATTCATTTTCGAAGGTGAGTGACTTTTCTTCTGAAAAAATATATTAATTACGAAACGGCGTAGAAATCTTATTATGCTTCAAAGTAGGTCTCGTATACTTCCACACTTAAGGCCTTAACACACATGCATGTCTCGAATAATTTGAGTTTCTTTTGAGTAACAGTTTCAGGAGATTTTTCGAACAGGTGTGAAGATGAAAGATTGCCTTAAACAAATCGACACTCTCTGACGTCACCGCGCACTATCACATGCTTTTGTTGACGAACGTAAACTGAAATGGAGAGCCATTCTTTTTAAGATACTATAAGCCTTTGAAATATGCGACTAATTTCTGATGTGACTGACGAAGCCGTGGCTGTTATTTTTACCGCCATCTTGTTTAAAACGTAGGGAGACGAAGAACACTATTGGCTAGAACTTTGAGCAATCTTAAATTTGAGCAATTCTTTCAGCTCACTAAGAAAAGGTTGTTCGAAGCCGTTGCTGAGGTAACGGTCGGAAATTGCTCGAAAGGGTCGCTTGAAAGAAAAGTTGTTTTAAATGCGTATATGCGTGAAAGGCCTTTAGCGCATTTAATGCATCCTCCCATTTCCTAAAACTCTTTTAGAAGGCTTCTTTTGGAATGGTGTTCATCCCCGCCGACTCGTTCTGCCATATCTCTCATATTTCTTAAAGGGAATAACGTCAACGGCATCTTCAAATTAGGAAAAACTCGCAAGAATCCATGTCTTGAGAGTACGCTTGAAATTCCATATTTCCATGAAGAAGACGAAGTTCTTTCTGATTTGTGTGACAGCACTTTGCGAATGATCAAATTATCGGGCAAAATTGAATGCTTGATATCTTTATTTACCCATCATCCTTGGGAATCTCTCGTACGGTCCAAACGACTATCTATTTACCAGATTTTTTATGCGATATCCAGCCAATTGTAGGAAACTGATTATATGCACAAAAACAATGACCTTGTTTCCGCATACAATGAGAGCATTTGGCGAAATCGGCCGACTTGTGTAATACGTAAAAACCTAAAATATACTTTCAAAACATTACAGTATATATGTGTGTGTTCCAAATAAATTGAGATAAAAATCAACTTTGATTGTTCCTGATTTTATCAAAGCGTTTTTCAACACATAAATAAAGGTGGAAACTGTCTATATAGAAAAGGAAATGTAAATAGCACGAAAGTTATTGTCTTACATTAAATAAATTATTTTGAACTTATCCAACACGTATGATGTACAGTTCCTTAACCCCATGAACAATCAATTTTTTTCTCCAAAAAATTCCAAAAAAGGCACATTTTTTTATTGCACATAACTAAGCATAATACTTAACAGAATGAGAAAATAGAAGAATTTTATTTTAATTTTCGATTTCAAGGTTTTCACACTACTTTTTATTTTATAATTGTAGAATATAAACACTCCTAAATGTTTGCTCTTTATAAGTGCATGCTATGAAGACTACATACTCTACATGCTATGAAGACTGTTTCATATATCTCAAAAGAATTTCTGTCATACTTACAAAAATATTTCATGTTCGTGCCTCTTTTTCAAAGGGTTGAGGATTTTGTGTGTGTGTGTGACTATCTATATGCATACATAATTAGAAGCATGGTGTAATACTAAATCGTACATTGGAATGGGGATAGAGATAATATCGACCTTTTTGGATTATCCTTTTATTTTCATTTCTTCTGAAGCAACACATTGCATATTGCCTTGACGATACATGTTGTTTATCGAATATTTTCAAGAATCTGAATTCCTGCCTTCAATGAAAAATTCCCTCCATCACCTCAAAGATATTACCGGATAAGAAGAATTTTAGCACCGTAAGCAAACTGCATCTCTGAAAAACACTAGCACTAATAATCTCAAAATAGGAATTAAAAATATCTGCAAACCAAAGATAGAAAGAGGAAAATACCAGTGTCCATACAACGTTTGGGTAAACCGGTTGTGGACAGCTTTCAGTAGCCCATACGGTGTATAGGCAAAACAGTTAAGGGGCTAAGAAATTAAAAATGTTTTGTCGGAAAGTGTTTAAATTTTTACAAACAATATTTTATAAAGTTCAATGGTTCATTTACTACAGTAACCACACTGCATCAAAATAATTAATTTACATCATGTTGCAATAGATTCGTTTTTAGAGAGATTATTTAAACTTTCCTAGTTATTGTTAATTATTCATTAAAAAGGATGATAAACAAAGGAGAACTTTGTAATGTTTTCTTATTCAAAATTATACTGGTTTAAGTATAATACAATTATATAATTTTCTTTTCTTCTAAAACATTTTGCTTAGAAAATTGAATTGTATGTTCACCCAACAAACTATGCAAAGTTTATTAATAATTTTGCTGTTGACATTTAGTCTTTCATTGAAAGTGTTTTCATTACTTAATATTTGTTTGATTTAATAAAGAATTATTCTTTCGCTTATTTTGTTTAACTTCCCTTCTCAATATTGAATTTATCTAATCTTCTATTTAATAACGCGCTTAGAAGAGGAAAAATTTTCATTTTAGAATAAAAAGTAAAATGTATGATTCATTTAAATATTAATGTGTTTAATTAATCATCAGCATTGAATTATATTCATAAAAACTATTTACAGAATCGCCATGCAAATAAAGATCTTTTTTGAATTAATTTGTTCAATAGTATTTAATTATTCGATAAATATGAGTTGTGTTTTAACACTTCTTTAATAAATATAATTTTCTGGATATTTGTCTTTTAGTGTGAGTTTTACCCTTATAAAAATTTGAAATTCTTACTGATAGAAAATGAGTAAATTCAATTACTCATTAATCTTCAAAGCAAGATGACTTAGGCTTCTTTTTCAATGTTAAAAATTTAACACAAGCTACATTTCTCAATATTTTCATTTCATTCACTATTTATTACATCTACTAGACTTATGAAACTCAATGGTACCTACTAATATACTTTTCAGATTCCAAAATTCTAAAACTGATTCAAATAATTTAGATTTTTCCATTTCTACTACTGAATTTTTGAAACTGAAATGGCATTTCTTGGCCATGTATCAGAACACTACATTCTGTCTCCATGGCAAACGAGAAATCTGTGTTCCCTTTCATAGCATTCTCTCGACACTTTCCGTGAGATCTGAGGAAACGTGTGAAAACAAAGGAAAAAAATCGAATTTATAAAGCTACTCAACAAAAAGAACAAATCTCATCAGGTGTGCTGTTCCAAAAGTCTCGCTTAAGAGTTAAATTTAGCCAACATAGGCAGATTAATTACAATCTTAGCTGGCAGCAGTGTGAGAGTCCAGGAAATCCTCTTAATGGGGGAAATTAAACGTTGTGTTGTATCCAGGAAAGAAAGCTTCCTTTAGAAGAAAACAATTCCTGAAGTCCGCCATGTTAGGCTTAACTTGATATTCTAAATGAGTGGTGCTGTTACCATAGCACTAACTGCTGTTCGCGTGAGGTCCATATGCATACTTAATGGAAAGTTACACTGCCCGGATGTATTAAGATAATTACTGTTTTTCACCTTAAACACGAAGTATACATAAATAAAAATAATAAAAGGAAAGATTTGTCACTTTTCTGAGCGCGATATGAATCAATGACTCAAGATTGGTATGAGATTTTAATAGCTTGGAGAATGAGATTTCCAGGAGATTTTTTTATCAATACAATTGTTTCTTGACATAAGAGAACATAAATTCATATAAAGGTTTTAAAAAGGCTGCTGCTGGAGTTTTAAAAATAATTTTTATTAATTTTCTCAAAAGGAAACTTAATTAATATTAGCATGCATTTGTTTTTTTCATAAAGGTATTAATAAAAAATATGTGTTGTTTTATTTATTGTTTCAGATATATATATATATATATATATATATATATATATATATATATATATATATATATATATATATATATGTATATATATATACTAGCCGTTATCCGCCCGCTTTGCTGGGTATTTCATCTTACATGACTATATATACTGTTTTGAGAAGTTTTAATATATCAGTAAACTTTCAAATGCATTGAAAAACATCTTTAAAACCTCGCCGCTTGATTTGAAAGGACTTGGATTTTTTACGCCATTGTCAAACCTGGGAGTCGATTTCCACAATATCCATTTGTTGGGGATCTCTACTCAACAAAAGAAACGTGCTTACCGAATTTTAATTCTTTTGGCTTAAAAGTTCAAAAATGGGTTTTTTTAAATCCAAAATGCCCCCATAATCACAACAATCCCCTTGAGAATCAGGTTTTGAACAACCCATTCCTAGCGGATATCTACCCAATAAAAAAAACATGCCCTTCTAATTTAATGCTTGTAGATCTAATTGGTCACAATCGGCAATTTTTGTCTATAACGTTCCCCTTAATATCCCCCAGTGGCGTAACGGAGAATAATGCACACCGCAGCAAAGTCAGGTTTTGGGCCCTAAGCCATATCTTACAAGGAATGCGTACCCGGCATCAGTCAAGTTTTGCCCCAAATCCCAGGGCTACCCTACGATGCGGGAGTTGCGGAATTTTCTCGTTACGCCTCTCCCCACCACCACCACAACCACTTTGAGTTGATTTACGCAAAGCTCATTTTTAACTGATCTCTACTTGAAAAAAAAGCATAGTTTAAAAAAATTCCAAGTCTGTAGTTCTATTTGTTCGAAAACGCAAATATTTATTTATAACGCCCCTTAACTTTCTTCAGATCTCTTCGGAATCGATTTTCGCACAATTCCTTTTGTAGCGGATCTCTACTCCATGAAAGGAATATGCCACCCAATTTTCAAGTCTGTATGTCTAATAGTTGGAAAAACAGAATATATTTACCTACAGCGCCCCTTAATTCCTCTTGAAGGTCAAATTCTGCAAAACCCCATTTGTAAAAGATCTCTACAAGATGAAAAGGACATGGCGGAATATGTTTATCTATAACACTCCTCAACCCCCTCGTATCCTCAAATTTCAAGTCTGTAGATCTGATAGTTCTTGAGATATCATAATGAGTAGATGGGTGCGTTGGGTTTTTTTCTTCATATAAATAGATTCCATGAGGTTCAGGTTTTTGCAGGTCTGAAAAAGAGAAACTACTTCAAAATCTTGACAGTAGTTGGAGTTGAAATTATTTCATTAAAGGGATTATATAAAAATATAAGAAGGTTTTTAGAAACAAAAACAAAAAAAAATTATAAATTGGCATCCAATGTATTAATATATAAAATATTTATATAGCAGATATTATAATTAAAAATTTAAGGTATCCGACTACGTTTGGAACCGTGATGTTGCAAAGGCGTATAAATGGATAATATTTATGATATTTAGTGACACTTATATTAGAAAATATATATAAAATTGTTTTAAGAATAGTATTACAATAAAAAAATTATTTAAGTACAATATTTTGACAAAAAATGAACATAGAATGATACATTTTCAAAATGTTCTCCTTTTGTGAAAATTGCTTCTATTATAAGAATATTTGGCCTGTAGGTAACTCAGACCTCTGTACAGAGGCTCAACTAGAACTTTTGAAATATATAACTTAAAGGTGGATTTATCCATGTTTTACGACAACAGAGGGGAGGAATTTTAAAAAAAACACCGATAATGATTTCAATGGGTTGTAACTATGAAAATAATGTGAATTTTTCAAAACTATAGTTGAGCCTCTGTACAGAGATCTGAGCTATATGCAGGAAAAATATTATAATAATAGAAGCATTTTTCACAAAAGGAGAACATTTTTGAAAAAGGTTATTCTAAGTTAATTTTTTGCCGAAATATTGTAATTAAATAATTTTTTTTTTTGTCAAAATGTCTTTTTAAAACAATTTTATACATGTTTTCTAATCTAAGTGACACTAAATATCATGAAAATTATCCATTTATTCGCTTTTTTTAAATCAGGGTTCCGAAAATAGTCGGATACCTTAAACACATCATAAATTTTCAAATATAAATTTATTTTAATATCTGCCACTATTTTGACACATCATTCGTTTAAACTGTGTTAGATTTTAATGGATGAATCTGAATGTGTTTTCATGGAAATCTCGTGAAGAATAAAAATTCTTTTTCTTTTGTTATTATATTTTACATTTCAACTTAAGCAATAGAAATTTACCGCATGCATGCTTTCAAACAAATTTATTTTTTATAGAATAAATGTTAACATTTATTTTTTTCTTTTATATACCTTTTTTTTCCTTTTAATACTGATTAACTGTTTCCGTGCAGTTGGAATAATGAAAACGTTTAGGAATCGTTGACCAGGTAATTTGTTATTATTTGAACTATTTTTGTGTCTTAAGTTAAGGAAAACCATTCTCACGCAGAAAAGTTTTCAGACAAAAATAATATTAATATTAATATAGATCGACATATTTTATTAATATAGAGTACTAATACATTAAAATAATATTAATATAAAGTGATCTCAATAAGAACTTTTGCTTCATGTCAGACGGCATACGATATTTTTGTCTTATTTTCACATAATGAATAATAAAATGACAATTCATTTAGCAAGGGATAATAAATCCGCTCTGAAGATTGCTTCGTTGCTCTCTCTCTCTGTTTAGTTTTCTTTCTTTCTTCTTTCATCTTTTTAAAGTCATAAACATCAAATTAAATTCATTTTATATATCTTTGTATAAAACTACTTCAATTTTTTTTTTAGTTTTATACTTGTTCTTACTTACATTAGAATAAATCTGTTTCTCCCTGTGACGAAATAGACTGGCCTACCTGAAAGGGGGAGCTGTAGTGTTTCTCGTCATAGTCAATCAAAATGAGCTTACATGGTCGTATCTCAAATACCAATTTACCCTATTACGTTCCTAAAAAAGCAATTTTTGGCTTAAAGGTATCTGACTAGGTTCGGAACCGTGATAAACGAATTTTTTTTAATATTTAGTATCACTTAAATTAGAATATACATATAAAATTGCTTTAAGAACATTATTAGGATAAAAAATTATTTAAATGACTTTTTGTCAAAAACTGAAGACAAAATGACACATTTTTCTAAACATTCACATTTAAGGAAAATTCTTCTATAATAATAATGTTTTGCTTATATATAACTAAAAATATATATAATGCTTGAAATAGGATTTATGAAGTATACGTGATTTTGAAGTGATTTATCCATATTTTAATATATCGGATTAGAGAAATTTTCGCAAAAAAAACACCTCTTATTATTTCACTTGATAGTAAGTTTGAAAATAATGTGAATTTTTTAAAAACCCCTAGTTCGGGCTCTGTATATATAGGTAAAATGTTATTATTGTAAAAGGAGAAAAATTTGAAAAAATGTCTTTTTTTTCTTCATTTTTGAACAAAAATTGCTTTTACATAATTTTATTGAAATAACATTCTTAAAACAATTTTATATGTATATCATATAATTCAAATGGCAATAAAGATCAAATAAATTATTCATTTATACCTTTTTGCAAAAGCACGTGTTTTCGGATAACTTAACCATTAAACTTAACATTCTACAATAAAAATTATTTTACTTTTTGTATAAAAAATGAATTATGAATAAGTTTTTAAGGAAAAAATAACTTATTGAAATAATAATGAACATACTGAGTTGCAATATTATACATAAGGCAGCGTTTCTCGAACTATGGGGCTTGCACCCCTACGGGGGCGTGATAACTCTACGAGAGGGATGCAAACACATTAAAAATTGAAAACAAAAGAATATTTTTTAAAAATTATTAATTTAATGAAAGTAAACAAACAAAATACATTCTGACATAATAAAAAATAAAATTAACATTTGCACTGATATAATACACTTATAAATGCATCTGTACTCTGCACAATGTATTTAATAATTAGTTTAACAGTACTATGTTAAGCACAAGATTATTAATTACCAGTGACCCTATGGGTTTGTCATATATAAAATTATATACAAAAATTAATACTTATCTTGATAATTTGTACGATTTATAATTAATCTCTTAACTGCCGATTAAAAGTTGCGCGATTCGCTCTCCAATGTCACCGTTTTCCACGTCGGCAAGCGTATGTGACGGTTTTTTGGGGGGAGGGGGTGGGGAGCAGTAAATATGGAAATCCTCTGAAATAAGTAAATCCTTCGAAATCACTGTCAAGGTCCATTTATTGCATTCCAAAGCCTTCGGAATAATTATAGGTATAGCAGTATATACAAAAGTTCGTACTTCGGAAAGACGTTATATACGTCTGGAGCAACTAACGCTTTGGCTGAGCGAGACGTTTAAATACGCAAGAAAAAATCATATTACAGCTTGAGTAGTGTCAAAGTATAGTATTATTGAATTCAATATATTGTTATTTGTATGGAGGGGAGGGGGAGGTGAAAATTATGGTTGTGAATATTGAGGCGCAAATATTCAAAGTTTGAGAAGCACTGACGAAAGAAAAATCAGAGGTCATTGTTTGTAGAGGAATATATTCTTGTAACTAAATAAATGTTACACATTTCAGTTATATTCAACAACTTTAATATAATGTATAACATTTTATTACTTTTTATCATCAACAATACCGGAATTGAGAAATATTTCTTAAGAAGATATTGGCTTTCTTTAAAATAATTTTAATACCAGCCAACTAATTATATAATTAATACATTTAGTAGGAAGTGTCAAATACTTTTAAACGTGACAAAACTCCAAAGTAAGGGGTATACAATACAACACGTAGTATACTTTTTAATCAAATACATCCTCAAACAATACCAAATAAATCTACAATCTTTTTAAACGTCCACAGTGCAACGACCCATAGTCATCATCCATATATAGTTCCTTTGTCCCCAGAGTCAAGCCCCACTCTAACAATTTCGCAAACTAACTGTCTCCGTGCTATAATCTTCCACGAAGCAACAAAAAAGGAAACCGACCCTACAGTAATAAAAAGAAAGAATCCAGGCAAGCAGAAAAATAAGATGACCAACGCGGAGCGAAAGAGCCCAAACCCAGACTTATTACGCCTCCTACAAATCAGTCAATGTCTATCCTTTGGGATGGAAAGAAACATGTGATATATGAGCCATCAAGCGAGCGGCCCTTCGGTGCTCTAAATGTCTGCATGTAAGCCACCAGCCAATTGGTTTTCTACGTTGTTTGCCCATAGTGATCTTCATTCTTGTAATTTATCCCGATGTGTCTTCTTAAACAGTGCCCCGTAATGAAAGAAGTTGGGTAATAACAGTTAGGAATGGAGAGATATTAACGTTCATGGGTATGTGTGTGTGGGTAACGTTAAAAACTTTATTGGGGATGGGAGATTTAGGGGTGGAAAGTTTGAAGGGGAATTAATAGGATGAGTGATTTGGATGGAAATTTTGGATTTTGTTTTGAATGGGTTGAGTTTAGTTGTTTGATATTATTTTAAGAGAACCAACCACAGTGTATCATTTGGGGTTAAGTATTGTTTAAAATGTGATTGGAGATGTGAAAGCTCGAAAATTTTTGTTCTGATATATTCGACTTGAAGGATCTCGTGTTTTATTACAATTTATTTTAATGAAATTAATTTACTTGATTTAAGTGTGTTTTTTATTACATTTCGAGAAGTTACCGGAATTATATATATATATTTTTCAAAATCTCTTTTTAATGTATTTTTATAAAAAAAATTTTATTTAAATTTTTTAAATTTGAAACTAAGTTTGAAGAAATGTTGAAAATTGTGCACTTTATGCTTAAAAACTAGAGAGCACATGCTTTAAGTATCCAACAATGCTAACTTTTCACTTAAGGTCATTACGTTCGGAACCGTGATTTTGAAAAAACGAACAAATGAACATTTTTTTTAATTCAGTGGTAGTTGAATTAGAATATACATAATAAAGCTTTCTTAAAAATATTATTACAATATATATGATTAAAATGTAATTTTTTACCTAAAAAATGAAGAGAAAAAGACATTTAAAAAAAACATACCGTAAAATCTGGCGTATAACGTGCACTTTGAACACAAAAAATAAGTTCGAAATTTAAAGGGGTATAAAAAGAAAAAGAGTGTGTGTGTGTGTGCTTGTGACCACACGATAGAAGTGATAACTTCAAATTTTGTAATGTTATTTCATGGATTAGTTAGGTAAATAAAAAAACAAGGGGATATTAGTATTATCATATAAAATTATTTATTCACATATATGTCTGTACTCGTAAAATAATATTTTTTGCGAAATATGCAATCATATTTGTGAATTAATAGTACTCTAAGAAGGAAACAATAGGTTTATGGTAGCAGAAATAGGTCATAAATACTTCAGATTCAAAATTATTTAAATATCTAAGAAACACTCCGTCAAGCGTTGTTCCGTACTTTGTCGCGCTTTCGTTTGGATCATTTGACATAGTTAAATTGAATTTTGATTTTAAAAAATCTACTAAAGGCTTTGATTTGTATTTTGAAAAATCTGCATTAAAATCCCCACTTAAAATTATAGGCAAATTGTTCAGAAGAATTGATCCGGCTTCAGTGTAGGCAACTAAATTTTTTTCAAAGAATTCGATAATTTTCTCTACACTTTGGTTTGATGAAATATAAATAGTAATCATTAGAATTATTTGTCCATTTTTTGAGATGCATTTCGCTGCACAAATTTCTCAGATACATTACTCATTAAACCCAAATGATTCAGTATTATTATTACCATTGTTACGAGCGTTACAAAACCAAGCGTAACAATACTTGCCTTTTTAAAACGCATCATTCAAGTTCACTCTCCAGAAAAACGCGCCTAAAGAAGTTATCACTTCAATAAGAGCAGTAAAATGAAAAAAAAAGATTAGCATAAAAAAAATTATGACTTCTACACATATCGAAATACCATTTGCTTAACAGAAATTACATTCCTTAAGAACTCAAAGGGTTATAGATCTAGAGATACGCTTTTTTTAAAATCCCGGGATTAATACCTTGAATAAATGACTTCAAAACATAAGCGCATTGCGCACGTACATTTAGGTTTCTTCTTAAAAAAGGGGTGTGCGTTATACGGCGGTGCGCGTTATACGCCGGATCTTACGGTACTTCTCTTATGAAAAATGCATCTATAATAATAATATTTCGCCTATAGATAGCTAGGATTTCTATACGGAGAATATAACTAGGATTTTTGAAAAATTTCCATTATTTTCAGAGTTAAGATCAATTGAACTAATAACTGGTGTTTTTGTTGTTAAAACTTCCCTGCTCTAATAAATTAAAATTTGAATAAATCCACTTTTATATTATCAAAAATTAAAGTTCAGCC
The DNA here is from genome assembly GCA_019973955.1 of Trichonephila inaurata madagascariensis. Classification (NCBI taxonomy): domain Eukaryota; kingdom Metazoa; phylum Arthropoda; class Arachnida; order Araneae; family Nephilidae; genus Trichonephila; species Trichonephila inaurata. The sequence goes on from BMAV01015030.1 coordinate 78,504, forward strand.
CTGGAATTGACGTATTAGCTATATAGCTATATACATGCAAAATATTATTATAGAAGCATTTTTCATGAAGTGAGAGAAAATATATCATTTTTTCTTTAGTTTTAGTCAAAAAATTGCTTTTATTGTAATAATATTCATAAAGCAATTTTATATGCATATTCAACTCAAGTGAAACTATTAATCAAGTTTATTCATTTGTAAACTAATTCAAAATCATGATTGCGAACGCAGTTTGATACCTTAATAAAATTAATTAACCTGATTTTATTTTTTTTTTTCAAATAACATTTCTAGAAATTTCCGGTATTATGCATTTTACACAAGGAAACAGCCGAAAGAATATGTTTTCAGTATTTCTTTTTGTAAAATTTGTTTTAGTAAGAAATGGATTTATTTTATTAAAAATTTTTCAATTATGATTGAAAAATGATGTAATTTATGTGTTTTATACATAAAAGCAAGTAATGACTACGCTTCAAATTACCTTTGATGCTGACTTTTAACTTTTAATCATGTAATCATGAAAGATATTTTTCATTACTCAAATAGAATTTTCAAAAAATATTTTCCGAATTTTTTTTAAGGGGACAAAATTACGATTAAATTCACCAAAATCGGTCAAAAATGAAATTTATTTTTTTAACCTAAAATTATTCTATATAAAATTTTTTTCTATAACCTCAAAAAATTTAAAAAGCTCAAAACTTAAAATACTTAGAATTATGATAGTTTTTCACGTTCTTTTTTATTCACATCTCTATGGAAAAATTAAAATTTTAAAAAACTGACTTATCTCAGAAAGATAAAATAATTTAAGTTTGTCTTCTTTTAAAAAATGCTAAGGTTTTTTTTCTATTGTGCCTAATGTTTTTAAATTTTTTTACCTTTTCCCCTAATAGTCCCGGGGTAAAAAAAAGTTGGAAATGCATTTTTGAATCAAAAGAAAAACCCCCTTTTTTTTTTAAAATAACTGAACTCGGGGTTTATACTTTTTTAAAAGGAATTTTCAATAAACATTCATAAAACAAATTGTATGAATACCAATCTTTGTTAACGCAAAACCCATACCAACTTTTTTATCATAGTTTGATGTATTTGGGAAAACTAAAAATTTCCCAAAAGCAAGTACGAAAAATTTTTGTGGGAGGAGTAGCTTTTTAAAATCAATTTTTAAAAATTTGGGAAATTTTTTTTTAAAAAAATTTCATGGATAGTTTTTATGAAATTTTTTAGCACAAAAAACTCTTTTAACATAGTATTCATAATAAGGGGGGCAACCAAACAAATTTTAAAAAACCTTAAATTAAAAAAAATTTTTCTTAAATCGTACCATGTCCCCTTTAAAAAATCACCAAGATTGATCTTCTCAGATATTTTATTTTATACAGTCACTTTAACCATTTTAAATCTTTTTCTGTGTTGAAACAAATGAAAAAATTAAAAACTTCATGTGGTTATACAAAAATAATTTTCATTAATTACATGGATTATTAATATTTTTTTTTTTATTTCATCCGAAGTTTTCCGCTTGCTTTTGTGTTTCTGCTAAAACGATTTTTCCCACACAAATGTGGTTTTATTTGAAAACTCGAAATTCTTACATCCTATAAACATATTTCTTGCAAAACTCTAAAATTAATATAAGTGTATTTATTGATTGATGTTGAATAATATTGTTACAATTTACTCGTCTTTCAAATGCACGTAAGTTTGACGAAATAAATTGTAATGTATTCTGGAACTGCCTAGTAATTATAGTAGATTTTCTTGCAATATGACAAAAAATAAAACACGAGCTTAAATCTACATTTGCACATATTAAAAAATCACACAATTATAGAACACTGCGATTAAAATTCGTGATCGCAATACCTAATAAGGCAATTGAAATGCACTATCACTGTCAAATACTTGACTCCAATGCTGCTTTCCTCCATCATTCTTATATAGGCTGGAAAGAACATTTTAGGAGCTTTTAAAGTTTTTTCGTAAAATAATCGTCTTAGATCCTTCTAGACTTTTCCAGATGCATCTATTTTGTCAGGAAATTTGGCGTTTTGACGATTTTTTGCAACCAAATGTATCCTTAAGGTTATTCCTATTATTGAAAGGTCACTTACTATTATTAAAAAAAATATTTTTTTTGAGTTATACATTGTACTTTTGACCACAATACGCTTTCAACAAGGTATTAAACAAATTCTTTTCCATGATGATGTTAAATTTAAAACGATACTTTACATGGATTATTTTAAAGAAGGGAATGTATACATGTAACATTTTTTTTTCAAAAACTATTGAAATTATATATTTATATCTTCTTTTATCTAGAAATTCTTCCAAAATTAAAATTATTATTCTAAAACAAAAATTTTAATCGTTCCATATAATTATTTTAACATAATATAGTTAAAATAATGCTATTTTAAAAATATTCTTAAATATTTGTCTACTAAGTTTTAAAACATTCTTTATCATATAATAATAATTATGAAACATTAATGCTAATAATCAAATTAACCAAAAAAATATTTTTGATATCCACTGCATGTGTATCAGTCTAAAATTCCAGACAAGGGCGTACAGAATTTGTATTTTAGTTAATTTAACCCCTGCGGTGTTTGTGCATTTCGGTCTCTTAAAGCGAAAGTGTGTGTCTGGTATCAGGATTCTAAAAAAAATCGTCTGCACTAAAGCCAGACAGACGTTTTAATTATATCGTGGTCAAGGACAAAACTTTTTTTTTATTAATCATTTAATTACTCCTTATGGAATTGGCAAGTTCTCGGAAGCAGATGTCAAATATTATAATTATTAATAATTACCTTAATATATATGTATAAAACAATTTCGTCAAGTACCATATACACGCAATTCCTTTTTTTCTTAAATTTTTTAACAATACAAATTTAAATTTCTAATGATTACGCCAATTTTAAGAACATGGAATAATAAAATCATATAAAATTAATTGATTTTTTTCTTTTTGCAATATTCTATAACTTATACACAGTCTTATAGTAACGAAATTTAAAAGTCTCAGAATAATTTATCAAATATATATTCAATTAAAAATTCAATTAAATATAAAATATATACTCTTTATTCATGTAAAAGAGAATCGGGAATATTAATGAAAATGACTAACCAAATATTTATGTTTTGATTTTTGTAACTTGTGAAACTAAGCTCTTGTTAAATTTTTAAACTCTTTTGTAATTTATTATCTATTCGATTGAAAAATACTAACTTGAATACTGAAATTGAAGGGGAAAAAAATAGTTACTATTTTAAGAAACTTTCAAAAGATTTTTGAAAATATAAGCACAAGAAAGTTTTTTGTAACTAGTTTGTACTTTTTTTAAATTTGCGATTAGTATTTTAAACATCTTAATTCAACTTGTTATATATGGACTGGATTCAACTTTAATTGCGGTTCCTCTACCCATGTGGTCAAACTCGTGGACGGCATTATCGAATAGTGAGATCGAAACCTAGTGCTCTCTGAGGAACAGCCTTGTAGAGGGGTTGATGCAAGCGAAATCTATTGAGGTTCTAAGCCTTCTCATTGACGTGGTGTGATAGTCTGCAGAGAGAGTGCCAGATAGGATGTAGTTCTCGTTGCTTGCCCATGGTTTAAAACTACGAAGTTTGTTTTTATTAGGTCTCATGTTGTTTCATATGCGAATAGTTCTAGAATAGAAACTTAAAAATCAACTTATTTAGAACGAAACTGAATCAATTTATAGGGTCTGAGGATACAGATTTATAAAGTATAGTTTTGGTTAAACGTTTAAATTATAAAATTGGTTCAGTATATAAAGTAGGACTTAGTTTAACTTATAAGGAACAACGTAATTATTTTTATATTGAATTTTTACTTTAAATTGTTTGAATATGAATTTTTGAGAGAGTTTCTTACTAATTTTAATTCAGAATAGGTTTTCACCCAAAGCAATAGAAGAGAAACTATTTGTATGCTGAAGAATAGGACATTTTAGGGACAATTTTTTTTTGTTGCTAATGCCATCAGTCTGATAGTGTCTTATAGAGGCCCACTAAATTTATTATAAAAGCTAAATGTACGACTGACGTTAACCATAGCTTTGAGCACCATACACACCACACATTGTGACAGTACGATTCTAGTTCGATGCCACCAATTTTGAAGGAGAACTCCTTAGAGGTGATCAGGGACTTCCCACCTCTCTTCTACTTCCACCAGTTTCACGAGTGAACTTGGGGGTCGATGACTATTTAGAGTACCCCAACACCGCAAAGGCACTGTACATTTACAAACATCCATGCCTTCTCCGAAATTCGAGGGAGTGAGTGAATATTAACTTCTCATTTTTCAGCTACAAGAAGGCTTTTGGCGACGGACCTCGTAATTCTGAACCATCGTCTAGTGACGAGAACGACACCTGAGCTGGCACCCCCTCTCCTAACTAGCACACCAACGGAAGGACGTCTGAGCTTTCGAGAGACTTCCTACATGGCAGGTCTTCAGTGGTACTGGACTCGAACTCATGATGCGCCAGTCCCGAGTTTGACCACTAGGCTACCGCGGCCTCCTCCGAAATTCGAACCCTGGTCCTTCGGCAGAGTAATCAGCGTCACTAATCGCTATACTGGATGGGCGGTACTGTTTTTGTAAAAAATGAAAAAAAAAATAATGAAATCAATATTTTAAGATCTTATCAAGAAATATTAATTAAGAATTTAAAATTCGAAAGTGTAGAAGTATTGAAGTATTTCAGAGTGTATTGAACTTTCTTTGAAGTGAAACCGAAACCACATTTTAATTAACTAAGCTTTTTAACCTTTTTTAAAGTAATGTTTTGAAGAAGATAAAGAATATACTTGGAGAAAATACACCACAGACGACTAATTTTTCGAAAAAAAATGACAAAAAAAAAAACCTTTTTGAAAACTCAGTGGAGAGTAATTTATTAACAGACAGGGAAAATATTAGGACAAAAAGGCAAAACAAAAGATTAATTTATCAGACAAAATATTTCTCGACTTTTTATTATTATTATTTTCAAACTGTTTTCAGGTATTTCGAATGAAAAACAGCTTATAAAAAAATTTACTACAATTTATTCAAAATAATGTTTGGAATTCTATAAAACTTCTATTTTTTATTCTTTATTGGCAAGTATTTCTCTATCGTTTAATATAATTTCGAGATAAATTTCTCTATCAAGAGTTTCTTATAAATTTATTTATTAAGTAAGTTTCCATAAAGTAAATGTTTTCTTTCCCTTCTCAACTTTATAATTTTACTAATTTGAATTTTTTTTTCATTCACAGTTTAGCTATTTCATTCCAAAACAATTATCTTTCAAAAGATTAAAAATTCGCGCTAATGCCACAATAATTCTGAAAAAGTTATATATTAAAAATGCTGCAGAAAAAAAAATTAAAAATGGTTTCGTTCGTATGTTATAATTTACTTCTTTGTAATATCGCCAGATGGCGCTCTTCTTTCTTGGCAAAGAGCCAGGTTTTTGTTAAACTATTGTTAGTTTTGGGAGTTAAGTTTTAATTCACACACACACACACAAATGTACTGAGCACTCAAATGCTTCTTGTTCCAAAATATAGTTTGGAAATGAACTCCAAAATTCAAGACCCATCATTACATTATTGATATTTTAAGATGTTTTTTTTTTAAATACAGTTAAAATAATATTCGAATACTACTCTAAATATCACTTTTAAGTTATTTTTTATCTACAAATTTTATACGAACTTTGTGTTATGTGACTTAGTAAGACTTTTTTATAAGCTTATTTTGATTGTGCTTACGAAAAAACAGCCCATGTTTTTCAAATAATAAAATAAACTTATGCAATAAATGTTTTAATTTTTTTTAAATTTGAAACTCTAAAAAGAATATAATCGAAAAATTTTTTCTAATAGCTAGTTTTTAGAAGGGCTATTTTCCTTTATTTAATTTGAATATTTAATTATTTATTCATTTAAGACTAAGCTCCATACATATTTTCTTATAAAATTTTCAAACCAGAAATAGAAATCTCAATGCATCCGTTAGTTTCTAGAAATAACAATGGATACAAATGTGAAAAATAGGATGTAATAGTTGATAGACAGATTTGTGAAAAAAAAACTACCGTTAATAATGTATTTCTTCCTAAAATTACCAGTTTAATTTTAAGTTTTCATATTGAAAGTTTTTACTTCTGCGAATATTTTTCATATATATATATATATATATATATATATATATATTGAAAAATATTTTATTCTTTCTTTCTTTTTCTTCTCGTATAACTTTTAAAAGGGGAAAATGTACTTCGAATAAATGATAGAATATAGACTAACAGAGATATTACAGAACATTTGTAATGCTTTTTGTCAAAGTATTACGTTATGCATTATTTTCGTGGAATATTTCAGATTACAACGATACTAGTATCATTAATATAAAATTACAAAGATATTTTTGAGGTTTGTAAACATTTTTCTTAGAAGGTATGGCAAACTATTACTAAAAGTAAATATTTCACACTCTTTTCTTTTTTACATAATTAGATTGAGGGAAGGGGATTATATTATGTGTTCACTACTAAAAAAATTTTTATCGCCAATCAACACAAGCACATTTTTTTTTACTAGTGTGTAAAATTCATAAAAAATAATTCTCAATCAAACATAAAATATGAATATAAATTAAATTACAATTTCTTTCGAAATTCTTTCATTTTTCAAAAATTTACTTTTTGAATAAATTTATGTTTCACAACAACAACAACAAAACTACAAATAACATTCACACATCTGAAAAGTACTTAACAATATGCAAGTAAAATGAAAATAAACTTTCAAAGAAATGTTTAATACCAATAACAATCGTCTTAAAGCCTTTTAAAACTTATAAAATTGATTTTTGAATCTGTATAGCAACTTGTGTGAAAATATTGGATATGTAACTCTTCTTCATACTACACAAATAAAATTTCTAATTTTATTCCATTTTCTATTTACTTAACTTTTAAATTTCTCAAAAACTTATATCTACATGCAAAATTTTTTGCATATTTTAAATATTACTTAAGAATTAAAAAGAATGCTAAGCCTTTAACAATCACCGACGAAAATAAAGCTATCCTTAAAAAAGTAAACACTTCTCTACATACTAAAATTGTTTAACTTTATACAGAATAATTATCTAAAAAGCAATTATATAATGCAAATTAAGATTTAAGAAGAAAGTTAATGTTTATTTAGTAACTATATTCAAATGAAAATATTTAACTAAAAATAAAATACTAAAGACAGAGTAGTTTTATTAATATTCTAAAACTGAAACATTCGAAATTTTTATTTTCCATACTGCATAATAGCTACGAGATTTCAATCTTACAACACTTCTCGTAAATTTAGAGAAAAAAAATTCTCATTATTCCAAGCTTCATATTTCATACCAAACGATAAAAAAATAGAATGCGTTCTAAGATATTAGATCTAAGAAAAATATTCTTTTTTTTTTCTTTTCTTTATCAAAAAAACTATTTTTGGAATTTAAACCAGACGATTTTTTGCACTTCCCTTGTCACTACGTCTAGACGATAAGCAAAAGAAGAAAAAAAGAAAAGAAAAAGAAAATCTTTAAAAATCGCCTGCATAATTTTCTTTTTCGAAAATTTTTCTTGGCACCATTTTAAAATATGAATTTATTTTGTGGTGCTTTCAGATAAGCTACTGTATACGCGTTAACGTTAAGCGCGTTATCGTAATTTTTTATCGTTTGTTTTTGGCAACGGATCGTTGAAAAGTTTGGATAAGGCTTTAAAAATTTTTAGTTGATACTCTTAATTTTTTTCCAGTACTTGATTACGCTGTGGAGAGTTTTAATTAAGTAATTAAGATTATGTAGTGGTGTGGTTTAAAGCGGAAAGTGAAAGTAATAAAATATATAGAATATATTTTTCATCTTTTTTAACTATATTATTATTTCTTGCGTCTAACCAAGTGGAAATTTAAAATAAAGCCATCTTAACTTCTCTCTTTTGTTTTTATACACTCGTCCACAAATTTACTTCTTTTCGAGGCGTAAAATGAAAAATTAAGGAAAGCGTTTATTTTATCCTTTAATGTTTTTTGTTGAAATATACGACTAACATGAAACTGGATACATATTCGAAAATTTGTTTATTTTATAAATTTTTGAGGGGAAAAAATAAAGGGAATTATTATCATTATTATTCTAGAAATTTTTTTCAAATTGTTTAAATATTATGTTGTAGTGGCTTATTCGAAGCTTTCATAGTACAATTGCATCAATTAAAAACGCAAAAAAAATTAATTCTTGTAAAATATAAGTGTCAAAGTGTGATAAAATATTTATTTTACTTATTTAAAAATTTATGTGCTTTAAGTTTTACTGTATTATTATTAAAAATAGTTTAACACGTTTAAACTATTTTTTGTTCGGAATTTAGCATTAATAATATCTTATAGAATTTTAATTATTATTCTTCTAGTATTTCGTCTGAAATCTTTAGTACTTATAAAATCTTATTCTTAAATTTTTTTTCCCTGTTTTATCAACTAAGTAGTACAAGCAAATATAGGGGAATATATACCCGCGCGCTTGCGGGTTTGTATGGATGTGTGTCTGTGTGCTTGAGGGTGCAGTGTATGGGGTGTGGGGGTTTGTGCATGCTCATTGATTTTTAACGACATCTCCGTCTTATCCTTTTAACATAAAGAAAGTAAGTAGCTCTTCAATCTTTAAAGGCTAACGTAAATACTCAGTAAAAAACAAGTTATTTTTAAAAATTTGAATATAAAAAGCCATAAAAAGTAGTAGACAAATAAATCAATCAAATGAATACAAGCAAAAAAGCATTAAGATCTATTGAAGATTTTATAAAGGAAATTTTAAAAAACATATTGAAAATTGTAAATGAGCGTATAACTAAAACCAACAACAAAAAAGTGGAAAAAACGAATTTAAATATACAATTTAAGTTTATATTACGGAAATTTTATTTATAAATATTCTAAACGAAAGCAATTTTTTTTTATAGAATAAACATGAATATCTTAATATCGATTTTTCATAGAATAAAAGGAATATAAATGGGCGAATCCAACCTAAATCTTCCAAAAGGTGGGATTCTTCAGATAGCGGGGTTTTTATTGGCGTGGTGTCTAGGGGTTTTTAGAGTGTATTAGTTAATTTTGAAATAAAATAGACGACATAGTTTAAAAAAAAAACGGTTGAAAACTAAATAATTTATTATAATTATGGGGGATTTACAGGGGGAATATTTCAAGAAATGGGAAATTTGGGAAAAAGCATATTTCGGAAGAATAAAAAGTTAGATCACATTATTTTAAGGGAGGCAATTGGGGCATCTCGAGGGGTGTTATCCTTCGCCGAAAAAGTTGATTTTTTTTAAAAAGGACGCAGATAGCGTTGATGTGGAATACTTTTTTGATTAAATTGCCGACCGGTAAAGGGGAATATGATCTAATTTTTAAAATGGGATTCCCATAAATATCGTCGTGATTCGAAGGATCATAAATAACATTAATCATCAGCCGTCAAAACAGCCTCATTACATACAACAATAATATCTTGAATCATCTAGAATTTGTAAATAAAGATTTTCTTTTATTTTAATTCTTCAGATGACGTATGGCATGGGAAAGATGCTGATGGCTTTTCATTAATTGAACATACACACAGGAAAGTCTTAAAACTTTTCGAGGTCCTGGGCCCCCTGGGGTAGGCCCGGGACCCTATAAAAGTGGCTCTTTACAAAAAGGTCCTACCTATGACCCTTAAAAGTAGATAGTACATAGCATACGTTGTCAAATATTCGTACAAACAATAACCCGAAACAAATAAATGTACATGACTTACAATCGTACAAATTGGCTAGACTGATTGCCACCTTTTAACTGAAGTATTAATATTAGTCCATGGTGGTAGGCCTAGGCATATACATAAACGATGGTCATCACATGTAGCCAGTTGACATATTGTCAGAAATCTTCAGTTTCTCGGTGAATACAACCGGAAAAAACATTTGACCGTTGAAAATATTTAAATAATTATCTTATTAAGGCTGAGTCGAAAAAGACGAAGACCTGGGCCTGGGGTTAGTTGGTCCATGCCTTAAGACGTCCGTGTATACACCTCCAGATGTTTGGCGTGAGATGGTCGCTGACAGACCGCGTTGTTCAGAAAGTCACATTTCCAGAACAATAAAAATGTTATGTATTCTTGGTATGAGAGTTATGCAAGTGTGGATGAGTCACTAATAGTTGCTTGTTTATCGATATCACTTGATCTAATTTGGTATAAAGATTTATGCATTACATGTACATTGAAAATCGCTTAACTCGAAACTGCGGGGACTGAAATATTTTTTTGTGTGTTAAAGGATGCTGCAAAATAAATAAAAATAGCTAGTAATATAAAAAAAATTAAATCAATTCCTAATTAGATCAACAAAGAAAGATTTTATTTTTTAGCTACTTTTTATTAAATAGTTACAATTAATATAAGTATATATATACATATGACAGAATCACAACATTTAGTGGTAATTAATTTTTATTATTTAACATTAAAGTATCATATTGTCATCAAAACAATCGTGTATATAAAATTTCAGTTCAACTGAATGCTTTAAAACGTGAGAAAAAACCTTTTCAAGTTTTGACACAAGTCGCCAAAAGGGTTGCTAAGTCGCCAAAAATTATGCCAACGTGGCTGTATTTGTAATTCTTTAAATAATTAGTTTTAATCAATTAATTTTTATAATTTATCATTAAATTATTGTATTATCATCCAAAATAATCATGTATATAAAATTTCAGCTCAATTGAGCGCTTTAAAATATATTTTATTAACGATTGAAAATTCCACCAAGATTAATAAATAAATAATTCGATAGTTCTCCCTATGAGCATCCTAGATATAGGACCATACCTTCATTTCTTCACCAATATTTAGCATTTTTTAAATTATTTTGAAGTTTTAAATTTTTAAATCCCACATAACTTCGAGGACTTTTGAGCTTCGTTAATGAAAGTCGGATCATAAGTAATCAAGTCAATTTAACCTAATCTATCTTTGACTATAAATTCCCAATCCACTAATATAACACAGAGGCAAACTCCGTTCTTAACTTAAGCTGTGAAAATCAATTATATCTCATCTTTGTAACTCCCGTAACAGTTTCTCAGCTCCTTCTATCTTACAATTACAAAACTCTGACTTTATATAGTCGAACTAATCTACATATTAGATTTTCTTCTGAGAGGGATGGCTGTGAATTGAACGCGAATGCTAGCCCAAAGATTCCCAAGAGGATTAGTAAGAATATTCCTTAAGGAGTCGTCACAATGTTTATAAACATTTTAACAAAAAAGACCGATTACAATTTCAATTTATGTGAAAATCCAAAAATATATAAAATCCAAGAATAGACAAAAGAAAAAAAATCATCATAATTCAGCGTTTCTCAAACTTGAGGCGCGCCTCCCTAGGAGGGTGTGACAACCCTTCGAAGGGGACGCAAGCATATCGAAAAGCAGAAAATAAAATTTTTAAAACTACAAATTTACTGAAAGAAAGCAAAACAAAATACATTCTGACCTAACAAAAATAAAATACACATTTATAATTAATTTATCAATACTAAACTAGGAACAAAATAATTACTAGTGACTCCCGTGGGCTTGTCATACAAAAATTATATACAAAATTTAATACTTATCTTGATAATTTTTGCGGTTTGTAATAAAAGTTGATTGTAGCCTTACGTCAAAGTACATTAATATTGAATACAATACATTGTTATTGTATGGAGGGAGGGGGGCGATGAAAATTATGACTGGAAATTGAGTCGCAAATATTTAAAGTTTGAGAAGCACTGCCGTAATTACTTATTTATTTACATTTTGTACACATTACATGTTGTAATTAATGCACTGTGTAACCTAATCTCCAACTCCAAATTTGTCTCTACAACTCACAATTCTTAATTGTATTTTCTTTACCCTACAAAATCCTTTCTTATCTTACCCAGACGATGCTACCTGATACCAAAGAAGACACAGAAAAGGCGTAGGCGTCTCCAAAATATCTCCTCATTTTCAGACACGTCAGGACAACATTCCAAAGCATTACAATACGAAACCTAGTTTCCATTAGAATATTTGTCTGTGAGATCTCAGCATATTCTCGACGGTTCTAAACAAATAGAAGCGCAGACGACAGAAAATTTCATTCGCACCGGATTGAAGATCCCCCCGTGCAGCAGCAATCCGAGAAGGATGACAATAACATATACTACCGGCGGAAGAAAAACATATTTATCCATTTTTGTGAAACATTTCGGAACGAAATATATTACAATTCCGGAGTGCCTGAAGGAGGAGAATAGAAAGCTAAGTTAAAATCAATAAGGATATTCCCGTTCTTTTTTCCCGGGAAATGTTAGATTTTATACCAAGTTATACATCTTCGTATTTATTTTACTTGCCCAGAAATTTTCTATCAAGAAAACAGAAAGAAAAAATGTCAGCGCTTTGAGTTTTCTTTATGTTCTCTCTTTTTTTTTTTTTGAATGATAGAAATTTTGTGTGGGTGTGTGAGAATTTTTATTTCGTGTTTTTTTTCAGTAGATGTAGGATGTATTCTTAAACTCTTCTGTTTAGAATGAATTAATTAATTGAATGACAATTTTTTTGATTATTTTGATTTAATATTGGAGCTCCTAATACACAGTTTGAGCCTTTGACACGTTTGGCAATCATTCCAGCTGGAAATGGTAGAGTCGAGGATAAAATTACTGAATTTATTTTATCTGCATTGAAATACAGTGAAAGACGTTTAACGCGAAAACACTTAAGATATCCGACTACCCTAAAATCATGATTTTTCTTAAAAATGGATAATTATTTTTTATGATTTTATTTTATAGGCCATCTTATTAGCTTCATAAAAATACCAAGGTTTTTATTTTCCATTCACTAGAACAAAAACCACCGGTGTATTAGTAAAAAGCAGAGGGCCATAATTTTACATAAGTTTAAAAATTTTTAAAATGGGGTTTTACCCCCGAAATGTTTTTTTTTCCAAAAATTTCCGGGGACAGCGAGCTAAAAAAATTTTTTAAAAAATTTGCTAAAATTTTGTGTGTATGCCCGTATAACAGCAGAAGTGTTTAACCTTCAGATTTATCAATCACTGTTTTATTAAAAAGTACAGCCCTTTATGTAAAAAAACAAACACTTTTTTTTTGCAAAAACAACAGCTAAGATAAAGTGCTCTATTTTTTAAAAAAATTAAAAAATATCTCTTATCCTGAAGGTCACTTAAAAAAGAAAAGATAAGTAATACATCAAAAAAAAAATTGGGAGAATTTGTTCATTTACTATTTGTACAGAGCAGGTCCCGTTTATGCAATATTTTGTCAATTTTTACCCATTTTTTCCAATTTTAGTAGGTAATAATTTATTTTTCAAGTCTTAATTTTATTTTTTTCTTAAATTATACTAAATAAATCTAAAAACCACAAAAAAATCTCCATGTATCCATGGAAAAAATTGTCGCAAAGAAAATGGATCCCTTAAACGTTATCGGCCCCCCAAAATTAAATAAAACCTTCCCCGACAAAGTACTATGTATTTTCCTGCATTTTTTTCATCTTGACACGAAACGAAAATCACTTAACCAGAAATATCCTCCCAAGAGTTTATGATTTTTAGAAAGTTTTATTAAAACACATTCATGTTGAATCTTTCAGTTGAATTTATAAAAGCCTTCTCCTGTTTTCAGCAGTAAATTTATCTATATAAAGAATATAGAATAACGTTCTCGAAGAAAATTGTACCAAAGTTTATTTTATATGAGAAACAGTTTGCATGCGTAATTTTACAAGAAAGTATACTGTGTTATACGAAACATATATCCCAAAACATTTCAAAGCAATAACATAGATTTAAACATCCAATAGAAATGGTACTGCAAAAATAATAAAATTTATTTTATTTGTAAAATAAATCCAACAATATATATGTTATAGTTCTATCTGTTTGGATGGAATTGTATTTATTATATATTATTCTGTATTTTATTATTATTCAAACTGTATTTTTATTGTTAATGTTCTTTGTATTTTCATTTATATGCTACATTTAAATTCTATTCAATTCTTAGTATTATTTACAATTTCAATTTTATAATGTTTGTTCTGTAAAATAAATAATTTTATTCTCGTGCTTCTTACCAACGCCCTCGACTGTATTAAGTCCTTTCGCAATGGCAACGTTTTATTTGTTTTTTTGTTAATTTCTATTCAATTCTTAGTATTAATTAAAATTTCTATGAAAAATGTATTTTCTGTAAAATAAATAGTTTTATTCTTGTGCTTTTTACCAAAGCCGTCGACAGTATTTAGCCTTTTCGCGATGGCACCGGGTTTTTTTTTTGCCTTTTTAAATTTTGGGGAATATTTCTATGTGGGAAAATTCTGTTACTGTATTGTTTTTTGCTGGGAAAAAGTTTCCCGCCCCACGCAGCTGCCCTTGCATTAGTCTAAATCCGGAAAAACTTACGTCGATCGCGACGGGCCGGGGACCCTCTCAGACATTTTGAGGTGACCGCCTGGTTTTACCAAGTTTAAATTTTAAAAAGAAAATTAAGATTGGTTGATTTGTACGCACAGACTATATATATATATATATATAAAATCTTCTACGACTGGGAAAAACAAAAACTAACTTTTGATAAAAAAGTTTTTTTTTTTAATGCATTTTTTAAAATTTCTTCACAATAAAAAGCATTTGTTCATATAATTTTTTGTGGTTTTTATTATTAAGTTTTTTATTTGCGTTTTGTTTTTTAAAAGCGGTTTTGAAGTATTTTTTTTTTTTTAGTTCATTATTTTTTAAGCCTCCTAATTTTTTTTTAAGTTATAATAATAACCTTTTTCCCTTTCCTCACCCACCATTGACATTGGGCAGTGGCAAAAACAAGAATTTTTTAAAAAGGAAAAGGGGGTTAGGTTTGGGTTTTATTGTTCTTGTATCATTTTCCCCAAAACGCAGCCAAAATATTTTTTGATTTTGTCGACTTTCGGGAACAAAAAAAAAAGGAAAAATAAATTATTGAATAAATAATTAATATTAATAAAAAAAAAAACTAATATCAAATATTTAAATTTACTTTGTATGTACTAAAACAGGGAACATAGAAAATTAAAAAAAAAATGAAGGGTTATGAGGGAGGGTCCGGACCTGCCCCCTCTCCCGCCCTTTTTTCCCCATGACACGGGGGTAAGCAACCCTTAAAAATTAGAAGGCCCGTACCCTGAAAAATCTGCCCAACCCCTGGTCTAAATAAATGCAGAAAATTGTTTTTAAGTTTTTTAAAAAAGAGCATTTTTAATTTGACCCTTTGGAATTTTTTTTTGAATGTCATAAGTAAAAACTTTTAAAACGAAACTGATGAGACTGGGAAATTGTTTGAAACATTGTAAAAAAAAGAGAAGAAAAAAATAAACAAAAAAAAACACAGACATTTTATTAACAAAGATATGTTCAAAAAAATTTCCAATTTGTTTCCCTTTTTAAATATTTTTGATAATGTGTAAACGTACATCTTTTCAAATTTGTTTTTGTCTTCTGTATTTGTTTTAAGTATCCGATACGTTTGGAACCGTTTTAAAAAAACGCATAAATGGGTATTTATTTTTTAGGCACCAGATTAAATTTTAAAAATTTTTTAAGGACATATTGACAAAAAATTATTTAAATACAATGGCAAAATTAACTTAGAAAAACCTTTTTTTTAAAAAAGTTCTCCTTTTGTGAAGAATGTTTATTCTTAAATTTTGCCTTATATAGCCAGACCTTGGAGGGGAAATATGTGATTTTTGAAAATTTACATTATTTTCGGAGTTACAAAACCCCTTGAAATAATTATCGGGGTTTTTTTTATAAATTTTCCCCTGTTGTCAAAACATGGGTAATCCCATTTTAGTTTATATTTCAAAAATTTAGTTGACCCTTTGTAAAGAAGTCTGGTATATAAGGCAAAATATTATTATAATAGAAGCTTTTTTCACAAAAGAAGAATTTTTTTGAAAATGGGCCAATGTTCATTTTTTAAAAAACTTAAATAATTTTTTTTAATATATTCTTAAACTTTTTTCTTTTTCAACTAAGGACACTAAATATATTATTATTATCCATTTATCGTTTTTAATACGGTTCCGAACGAGTGGGATATTTTGGTTTACATTTTTTTTTAAGCGAAATAACAGTTTACCCCCCGAATCTTTGTCATTCTTTAAAAGAAAGTTCAAAAAATAGGAAATAAAACTCGAACCCAACTCACCGATTTTACTGAAATTGCGATATACTCGTCGCCAAATTCCAAAACCAACTGATGAGATTTTTTGGGTTTTATTTGTGGGGGTGGAAAAAAGGGAGCTTAGATAAACAAAATTGGCTCGTGGTACAGGCTACTCAGAGGATATTTCAAAGCCGTTAGTCTAATTTCTACGAAACATGTGAAATCATCCCTCATCATTTCACACCCTTCTTAAATCTTGAATGCGCGGCGGGAGTTTTTCGTATTTTGTTCATTACCGGAAGGAAATCTTTTCATGTTAAGGTATCCGAACACGTTGAAAATGACCAAATTTTGTCAAGACAGATATTTTTGTTTTTTATGTTATTTAAAAGAGATATCTTTCGACGTTACAAAACATACTTTGCTTTGTTTCTACGCTACCTAGAGGCCAAGTTACAATTAATATTTTAATGAGAAAAACCGGTAGTGGGTCTTTGATCTACCAGAAGTGGGCACTTAAATTGCTAAAAATCTATCATGGCGAATCTAATAACTCAAAATGTTACAAATGTATTTCCATAAAACTTTTTGAACCAGATATTTATATTATTTTCTAGAGGATGTACTATAACTTTTCTTATTGTAGGAATACTTCTAGAGTTATGGTTTGTTATTTAAATAATGATCTCAAAAAGAATATCCCATTTCTTATAATATTTACACAATCAGCTCTAAAATTTTCAAATTTTAATAAATCATTAAAATTTAAGTACATTTTCTAGAGAAATGCATCTAATTTGTTTTGTCAGAACTTTTACTTATATAAGTTTATTACACTTTTTTCTTTAATTGATTTGAAGTTTTTCAAAAATATTGCTAAAGTTTCACTTATAATTGGGATTTTTTTTTAAATTTAAATAACTTATTTTAAAAATTATTAGTGAAATATTAGTATTTATTGGTAATGAGTCCTAAAAAAGCATTTATGATGTTTAAATGTGCTAGTTTGTTAAAAAGTTCTCTGAAAGTGTTCGGATACCAAGTGATTTTCGTTTAGCGTTAAGAGAAAAAAATGCATGAAAATATATAGTAGTTTGTTGGGACAGTTGTATTATTTCATGTTAACTGATATTTCGTCACTGTATTATGATTGTGTTTTCTCCATGTTTAAACACAATATATAGTAAGTCTATTCCCAAAACTGATTCATTTCACGGTTTAAAATTTTCCTTAGAAAACTTGAACGTAATTAAAAGCTTAATGAGAATTCGAGAACTATTTATCATTTCAGAGTATAAAAAATTATTCCAAAGGAAAGATAATTAATTACTTTCAATTCTCTCTCTCTCTCAAATATATCATCGAATCGAACTAAACTAACGAAACTTTGTAAATGCAAATTTTTCTTCAGATTTCTTTTTAAAGAACTTTATTCTTTATGAGATGTAGTTAAGAAAAATTCTCTTCAACGCTGTTAATTAATACTTGTATGAATAGTTTAAGTAAAGAATGTATTTTAAAATAAGATGTGGGAAAAAAACTAGATTGTGTGAGTCTGGACAAAGAATGGAAAAATGATTATGTTTGAGCAGTACTTTTTTTATTTCAGTTCAACTAGAAGTAATTAAAATATCTGATATTAATCAAACAATATTACCTGTATATTTCTTATTGATATAAAGGAAATATTTGAAAACGAAGAATTATTATTCTTTTTAATGACATAAGTATATTAATAAAAAAATCATATTAATTTTTGTTATTTTTAAGGTATCCGAACACGTTGAAAATGGCCAAATTCGGTGAAGACAGATATATCTTTGTTTTTTATTTTATTGAATTGAACTATCTTGTGTCTTTACAAAGTATTCTTTATTAAGTTTCTACATTACCTAGAGGCCAAGTTAAAATCAATTTTATAAAGTTAGAAAAAAATAGAAAGTGGATCTTCGATCTACCAGAAGTAGGCATTCAAATTGCTTAAAATCTATCATGGCAAGTCTGATAACTCAAAATGTTACAAATGTATTTCTATAAAACTTTTTAACCTTACATTTATGCTATTTTTTAAGAATGTACTAAAATATTTCATTGTATAAATTTTTGAGTTATGGTTTTTTTTTAAATAATGGTTTCAGAAAAATGTCACATTTTTATGATGTTTACTCAATCAGTTAAAATTTTCAAATTTTAAATAAAACATTAAAATTTTAGTACATTTCATAGATAAATGCATCTAATTTGTATTAGTAATACACTAACTAATATAAGTTTATTACTTTTTTCTCTAACTGCTTTAAAGTTTTTCAAAAATATTGCTAAATTTCACTTATAATTGGGATTTTTCTAAAATTCAAGTAATTTATTTTATATATTGTTAGTTAAATATTAGTATTTATTGGTATTGAGTCCTAAGAAAGCATTTATAATGTTTAAATATGCTATTTTGTTAAAAAGTGCTCAGAGTGCGTTCGGATACCTTAAAATGAATTATTATACATTGTTTTCATAAATATCATTACAAGCATAAAACGCAATGTCTCAAAAAAACTTAATTTAATTCAAAGGAATAAGGCGCACATATATATAAGACTGTAACGCAGGCAATAGTAAGACAAAAAACACAGGATTTAAGTGTCAGATGATATGCAAATGAGAGCACCATTGGTCAAAATATGATTTCTCCCAACGATAATTTGTTTGGAATAATGAGGGGTACAGTCAGCTCGTACAGCGTAACAACGAGTCCTCATACTGTTAATGAGAGTGATGATAAGGGGACTGTGGCAGAAACTCCTATACTTCTAAAAGTGATCATTTTGCCTAAATGGTTTAAAAGGTTCTTGACTACGTGTAGCAGCTCGTTCTAGAGCAGAAGTGGGCATTGTCGATCGTGATCGACCAGTGGATTACCAAGAAAGAATGACTCTGTGGCAGCAACTGCTATACTTCTAAAAATGACTATTTGAACGCCTAAATCATCCGAAAAGTTTTTGACGAACTGTAATAGGTCTTTCGAAACAGGGTGGGCATTACGTCGATCGCGATCAACCAGGGGATTACCAAGAAATTTTGTGGTGACAACCTGAAGATTAGCAGTTAGTAATTCTATACCGAGATTTTCAAGATTGGCGGACATTATATACAGACTAAGTCTTCTGAATGTAAAAGCTAACTTAACCCTTTATCTACCGCATTATGATTTACTGAAGTTTTTTTCATGCATTTTTCGTCAAAATTATTTATGAAGAAGCGCGTACATGGCAAAGGTGTCAGTACAATGAGTTCCACGATTAGTGACTACTTTTCAGAAGCTAACAGGATGCAATCAGTAAGGGAAATGTTGCAGCTTTTGAAACAAGAAGAGGAGTTTTTAGTCTCTTGATTACCGAGGATGAATCTTAGATTCATCAATATGATTGACTTTCGTCCCTCATAACAACATACAAATAGAGACATACAGGTATAGGACAAAATAATAGGAACACCTGTGAAAAAATGAATTTCTTTTATTAGTAAGAAATTGGGCCAACTTTGGCCTGAATGAAAGGTCGTAAAGGTTTTGAACAAAGTTCATTGGTATTCCCACTAATTCCTCATGCAGAACTGTCTCTAGTCCAGTCAGTCTGTTTGAAGGAGTAAACCGAGCACGGACTTTGTTGTCTAAGAAACCCCATAAACACTCAAAGATGCTCGTCAGGTAATTAGGAAAACTACTTTAGATGTTCCACTTCATCATCATGTTCATGTAATGATGTTTGAACACAGCGAAACGTGTGAACAGGGGCGTTGTCATCTTGGAACACAATATGTTCTCCCGGAAAGAGAGTTTGAAGCACAGGGTGAAGTGGATCTACAAGAACGCTTTGATAATGATCACATGTGATTATCTCCATCAAGAACAACGAAAGTCCCCAATCCACGGGAAGATGTACACACTATCACAAAACCTCCTTCATGTTTCACGGTTGAAATTAGACAGTCAACATGAAATGCTTTCCGGCATTTGCCAGACGAACACACGTCCGGTGGTCTGGAATAATGTAAATAAGGATTCATCAGACCAGGTGACTTGTTCTTATGGCAAACTGTATTTAGTTTAGATGGTCTCGGGACCATTCTAGTCTCTTAATAGCATTCTTCGCCGAAACGAATGATTTTGGAATAGCTACTCTGCCATGAATGTTCGTAGCATGCGGCTCCCGTTGAATAATTTTCATGAAAACGGGGTCCTGAAGGTGGGTGGGTATGTGCGGTAGTGTAGTCTTGCGTTTTCGGGTGACTATCCTGTTCAACACCAGTCTCTTACGGTCCTTCAACGACTTTCGTCCACTGTTGTGCTTCACAGAAGACACCTTACCCAGGTTTGCTTAGGCAGTTATGACCCTTGGCACAGCTATAAGGTTGCCTGTTGTGGACACGAACGATTCAGCGAGGCCAACTCCAATTATCATTCCTCTTTTTATGTCGGAGATGTCGGACATCATCACGCTTTACTAAGAACAGAATTTTCTCATGTAACTCTCACACTGTCAACTACTTAACTGTTACCTTCCCTTCCGCCTCCACTAGGCGGCATTTTGTTGCGACATTTGGCGACCTTTTATTGGACGGTCAAAGGACGACTCATTTTTAAATGGATGTTCCTATTATTTTTCTTAAACATGTATATCAGCGTCTCTCAAACTGTGGGGTGCGCCCCCCAAGGGAGTGTAATAATTCTACGAGGGGAGCGAGCATGTTGAAAAGTCGAAAACAAAAGATTATTTTTAAAAAAATATTAATTTGTTGAAAGTAAAAAAAAAACCCGTTATGAAATAATAAAAAATACAATACACATTTACACTGATACAGTACACTTGTAAATGTATCAGCACTGCATGATGTATTTTATAATTAATTTAACAATATTACGGGAAGAATAAGTTTAATAAATACCTATGATCTCATGGGTTTGTCATATATAAAAATATATACAGAAATTAACACATTTCTTAATACTTTGTACTGTTTATAACTAATCCTTTAAGATTAAAATTTACACAATTCGCTCCTCAAATGCCACCGTTTCCCACGTAGGCGAATGTATGTGAGGTATTGAGAGGGGAGAAAAACAATAAGAGCAAATCTTCTAAGATAAGTAAATCCTTCGCAAGCACTGTCAAGATCCCTTTTTTGCATTCCAAAGCCTTCGGAATAATTTTATGGATAGCAGTGCGCAGAAAAGGTCGTAAACCGGAAAGACGCATATATACGTCTGGGCAATAAACGTTTTGTCTGAGCGAGATGTTTATATAGGCCAGTGTCACTTAAAAGGATAGAGTCGTATTGTATCTTTAGCTGTAAAGTCTAATATTATTGAATTAAATTCATTGTTGTATGGAAAGGGGGTGCGATGAAAATTATGATTGAGTATTGGGTCGCAAATATTGAAAGATTGAGAAGCACTGATGTATATACAAGAAAAACACAAACTAGAAAAAAAATCTTTCTAATAAACAGTTTCCTATCCGTGTAACATGAATATAATGTGAACTATAACAATAGGAGTTTATAATTAATTGGAAAGATAATTTAAAAAATAAGCATTTTTTTATCAGATTTATTTGTTTTATATTTTTTTTATTAAAGTAAAAATTTTCGATTTACAATGTATGCTAGAACGCTAAATAAATGCATTTGTCTTAAAAAGTAAGCAGCGTTGAAACAACTATTGATTTTATCTTATCGAGACTTCCATTATACATATACGGCACTAAAAAAATATATATAACTGGATTATATACTCAGGAATATTGAATTAAATATGTTAGGTAGATAATTCTATTGAAACCGTAGCACGCGATATTTCTATTTAAATTGAAGCACAACATTTCTATTCAGTCACTAGAACTAAGTAAAATCTTATAACATTATTTTACAAGAAAAAATATATTGAAATGCACTTTCTGAAACTGAAAAATATAAATCTTTGAAATACTTAATCAAATTTTCATGGAAAATGATCTTAAAAATGCAATAAAACTCAAGACAGAACGACTAAAGGAAAGTAAAGTTTCATAAAATGAAAAATAATTAATAAAGTTGATTCATTCGAAAAAGTGCAGCTCGTAAAAGAGTGAAAGGAATAAGAATTTCTATTGCCTCGCTTAATATAATTTTCTATTCTATTACATGTTTTAGAAAAGAAATTTCATATTATTCGAAAGGTTTATTTATTTTGAAAGATTTTGTGCGAAAAGAAAAAAAAAGTTTTAATGTCTTGTTATAGTCAGTGAATTTAAGTTTTCTTTCATATCTTGGTAAAATTGTTTTATGTATTAGGGAGAAATAAATTTGAAGCTAAATTAGAATTTTTATTTTTATTTTGAAGAGATTTCTAAGATGGATTTTCCTTACAAATAACTGAAGAATGTTTTTCCTAAAAATTAATGTTTTTCAGTTTTTTTATTTTTTTTTAAAGGACAGAAAATTTAATTTGTTTGAAAAAGATTTTTATACAGTTCGTACCTTTTAAAAAATTACTAATATATTTTACTAATATTTAAATGTATTGTATAATTTAAAAAGCTTATTTCTAACATAGAACTAATTATCGTAAAATCCGGCGTATAACGCGCACCTATACTTTTAAGCTGCATTTTTTAACTTTTAGGTATGTTCGTCGTATAACGCGCACCCCGTTTTATGAAGAAATATGAAATGATAGTATACAATGTTCTTATGTTTTATAGTCGTTTATTCGAGATATTATTCCAGATTTTTGAATCAATACAGCATATTTCTAGAACTAGAACTCTTTTAGTTCATAAGATTGTTATTTCTTTTAAATAAACAGTATTTCGCGATATGTGTAGAAGTAAAAAAATTTTTTATGCACATCTCTTTTGTTATTTTTAAAGCTATCGTTTTTATACCCGGCGTATAACGCGCATCCTTATATTTCAATCTCATTTTTCAATTCCAACACTATTAGCTCACACTGTCTATATATTTATTTATTTATATATTTGTATATTTATTTATTTATCTTGGTGGAATTTTCAATCGTTAATAAAATACAGTTTAAAGTGCTCAATTGAGCTGAAATTTTATATACAGGATCATTTTGGATGACAATACAATAATTTAATTATAATTAATAAAAATTAATTGATTAAAACTAATTATTGAAAGAATTACAAATGCAGCCACATTGGCGACTTAGCTACCCTTTTGGCGACTTGTGTCAAAACTTGAAAAGGTTTTTTTCTCACCTGTTAAAGCATTCAGTTGGACTGAAATTAAAAGGACAATACGATACTTTAATGCTAATTTAAAAAACTAATTACCACTTAATGTTGTGATTCTGTCCTATGCATATACATATTTATATTAATTGTAACTATTTAATAAAAAGTAGCTAAAATAAAAATTTTCGTTGTTGATCTAAGTAGGAATTGACTTAAAAACTATTTTTTTATATATTACCTATTTGTGTTCAAAGTGCACGTTATACGCCGGATTTTACGGTATTAGTATTCGTTTATTTTAATTTTTAAAAAAAATTAACTAATGTATTTGACTACCCTAGAATTGTATATGGAGGTTGAGAGGTCGCGATACAAATTATGATTGAATATTGGGTTGCAAATACTGAAAGTTTGAGAAGCGCTTGATTATAACCTTAAAGAAAAACGTAATTCAGTGAAAATTCTCCTCTGAAAGAAAGATTGCAAATAATATTTTTACGAAAAAGATTTTATTATGTTCGCATTACGTTTAGTTTTATTATCTCTACTACGGACAGACCCAATCATTTTTTTTAACGAAATCATTCTCACAGACATATGACACCCGTGTGTCACCAAGGAGGATCACAAAATCCAGACGAAGGATTCGAATACGTCGCTAGTGACACAAAATGAGTTGGAAAAAGAAGAAAGTGGGAGGAATACATCCTTAATCCTTGAGGCAGGAAAGACCCCTATCCTCTCTCTTGGATTCTCATTCATCCCTGTACGGAGGGATGTATCTCATTCTTCATCTGGGCAACCCTTTTGTTCTTCAACCTGGACATCTCATTTTCCAGCTCTACCCCTCTTCTTTTTCGTCTGATCCATGGAGCTGATTTGTCAGGAGGGTCGAGAGTCGTCTGCTTTTTCCTCTTGACACTCTCTTAAGGGAGGAACAGGGACTTTATTTGGTGGTGGCTTTTGTATTGGTTTTTTATGGGGTCTTTTCTTTTGTTCGCGTTAAAAGGACTAAAATGAGCATGGATGTGCAGTTCGTGATGATGTTATAAATTTCAAGTATTTTACTTTGTTTTCTTTTATTTATTTACGTTAAGTTTTTGCAACTTAATTGAAGCTCCTCTTGTATTAATATAGATACATCCGCATCTTGTTAATTAATGTAGGTTATTTATTTCCGTATGGCATCTGACAACCCTAGAATTGTGAATTTTGCCAAAAATTGACAATTTTTTCATGATTTTATTTTATAGGCCATCTTATTAGCTTTATGAAAATACCAAGCTTATTATTTTCCATTCACTATAACAAAAACTACCAGTGTTTTAGTAAAAGCAGATGCCACTACTTTAAGGGTAGTCGGAAACCTCTATACCGACCATGTTAAATTGGCTGTTTTCGAGGTACATTTTCTCAAAATCTGTTATATGTACATGCTTGAAATTTTTCATACAATTAAAATACACATTTCTCATTATACTCAAATGAGCTTTTAGCTAATTTTGAATTTTTTCATAATTTATAAATTTTTTATCAAACATAGTTTAAGTTAACCCGTTTTTCACATAAAAAATTTGTAAAAAATAAATTTTTGAGTTTTTACAAAAGCTCATTTCAGTATATATTAAGCCATCATTATAAATATATCATAAAAATTTACATATCTTTTGAACAATAGTTTCTAAGAAAAGGAACATCGAACATTAAAATTGACATTTTGAGAAAAATTGATTTTTAATGTATAATTACCTTTTATTAAAAACATTCCTGCTCCATAATCTAAATTATCAGCATTTTTTAGTATCTCATCATCTCTCTTCCTTTTAAGTCTTTTTTCTTTCCTAACTTCCTTTGTTTTCTGTAAACAAGAGTATTTTGCTCGTAACAGCCTCAGTTTGTCGAGGCGCTCCATTGCCTGTATCGTGTAATCACCAGGCTCAATGCATAGTTTCCTCAATATTTGTAGTTTTGATACATTTCCCATGTTAAATGAGGAAACTGCATCATATGTACCCAATGATAGAACTTCTATTTGTACAAATGTTTTCGGTGTTAATGGCATCTCATATTACATTATTTACACTTTCGTTGATTTTGCGTACCTCCACATGCTACCCTTTTTAGCAATTCTGGGATTAGCTAAATCCCTAAAAAGTAGGTCGCATGGCTCCACAACATCAACAGTAAACTATTTTTGTGAAGATAGTCTCCCCAAGCAATTCTTGCCTTTAAATTTGCACCATGTATCTGTATCAGAGGACAAAATCCAGTGCTGAGGTTTTTCATCGGCTCGATAGTTTAGTAAAAATATTGCCCATATGGCTTGCTGTACGGTCCTCCTTCACGCTAGACAAATTTCTGCGGGATGGCTAGACCATAATATGCTAAAAGACGGTCGATTTCTGCCTCTGTCAATCTATTTTTTCCGCATAAAGGTTTCCGTCAGAAAAGTTTTTGGCCTCTTATCTTTTAGTCTTCGCTGCCGAAGACGTGTCCCCATTCTTTCATAACATGACTCTATGCATTCTAACTTCGACAGAGCAATGGTCACCATACATTGTTTCCCGGACAATAGAAGTAAGTCTTTGAAAGTCCCCATCTCCCAAAATATTTTGTATAGCGAAATCATTATAGAGAGACTGGGAACGTGCTGAAAAATGGACACACTATATAGCCTTCAAAAAATTTCTCTTACAATTTTGAAGGTGCTATTTTGTTCGACAAGTACAATGTTTTGAAAAACTTCAACGTCAATAACTTTGCCGGTATCAACACTTCAGACTGTCAACACATATTCTTCGAAGAAAAACCTCGCTTGCCAGCTACCATCAACAGCAACAGCAATGTCCTTTTTCCTAATGGCTTCATCAACTGCTCAATGAACAGCTTCTGCCATACTGTCTTCACAGGTTTCTTTGTTGCCTGCAGTAAAATTTTTGTTGTACTTCGAGAGAATTTTGTGGGTGGTGGGGAAGATTCATGATACCGCAAAACATCCTAGGCAGACTCTCAGCGCCTTTACTCATGCATCGCATAGCATAATAAAGCGGTATTGAGTTCATAGTTCTCGAACTATCATTTCTTTTGAATTTAAAAGTGTAATTATATTTGCAAGAAGGACATTTTAAGTGAAACTTCACAGCTTCACCCATGCCAGTTACTTATTGAGGTGCAATCTTGAGTCCTTGCTTTTCCACAATTTAAAACATTTCACAGCTTCAAAAAACACACAAGCTAAAAGGTTAATGTCCATACAACATTTCTGGAAACCAGAAAAAGCTTCATCCGAATATGAAATATCCATATTTAGAATTTTTCTCTCACTGGCAGATGGTTCAGTTTCATAGCGGCCAAGGCCTTTGTACCATCAGCAAAATTCTTTTCCTCAGCACAAGCCTCTTGAACAGTAGAAATGCCTCTCTACACAACCATCATTTTATTTTTGCATCTTCCTTTATTAAAAACTCCTCTTCGTTTCTAAATACTTTAGTTGATGCTCTGTGTATGGTAAACTCGATATTTTAAAGCAAATTTTATGAAAGTTTAAGCTTAATGTTGTTAATGAATACTGGCGAATTCAAAAATAACAACGCAGTTTTGCAAGTGTAAACAAACATTGATTTGACCGTTAAAAATACAGTGAGGCTTCTAATGGGCTAGGAAATAAAATAAAAGGTTCAATTTACATTAAAAGATAAATGTTTTGATTTATACTTATCGCTCAATTCTTTAAGCAAAAACAAAAACTTTTGGTTTACTTTTTTCGCAGGTCAAAATAGGCGCGGGCTCCAGTTTCAACGATTATTTAAAAATATGTTTTAGGGCTTCTAATTGTCTAGAGGTTGGGGCAAGTAAGGTATTTTTAGAAAGGTTAAAATCTGTACAATTTGAAAATGTAAAAATCTCAAATTGTCAAAAAAATCAGATTTTACCTTTCCGACTGCCCTTAAACAAGATGTGATGCTTTAAAATGCGTTTTACTCTAAATGGGTTTTCTTGAAAATGCTCAAAAGAGTACAGGGATTGCTCAAAAAGTTTTCAAAATAATTAATTTACATTTTTTGTGTATATTTTATATTATATTAGAAATGGTTTAACCTTCAGATTTATCATCCGCTGCTTTATTATAAAATTTGCAGTCCCTTATGTGAATATAATCAGTCTTTTTAAATGGACAATCCAGTACTGAGGTTTGACATTTTTTATTGCTATTGCCGTAATTTTGGTCCGATTTTGACGCGGTTTGTTTTAAAATGCTCCAAACAGTCTGTATTAATTTTTAAAAATATTTTTGAAAAATGGATTTTTTTACCGTTTAAAGGTACTATGCCTTCTTAAGATATTTCATATAATAACTAAGATAAAGTACACTAGTTTTTGTAAAAATTAAAATATTTGTTATCCTGAAGGTCATTTCAAAAGTGAATAGCACAACAACACATCCAAACTGAAAAATTGACTATTTGTTCATAAACTGTTTGAAATAAAATGGCGCCCGTTTATGTATTTTATGTAAACTTTGACCATTTTTTCCCATTTTAGTAATATTAATTTCTGTTCTCTTCTTAATTTTCGCATATTTCTCTTAAAATGTGCTAAATAAATCTACCTCTCTCTCTCTACACCAAAATTCCCTATAGCTCCATATTTAAAAAAAAAGTTGTCGCAAGTAGTCTCAGATACCTTAAAATAAGAATAAATGTCAGTTTTACTTAAATTTGTGCCTTCTTTTTATTCTTTTATTAAACACGCTCGCAATGCAGGTGCAAGATATTCACACACACACGCGCGCACATAAAGTCTTTAAATATATATATATATTTTAA
This sequence comes from Trichonephila inaurata madagascariensis, assembly GCA_019973955.1. Lineage (NCBI taxonomy): Eukaryota > Metazoa > Arthropoda > Arachnida > Araneae > Nephilidae > Trichonephila > Trichonephila inaurata. The sequence goes on from BMAV01015030.1 coordinate 106,916, forward strand.
AATGTATTTATAAACATAAAATAAAAATGTGTGAGTGTATAATTATTATCATCCACAAAAATGGTATTTTTACACTACTAAAAAATATCAATAAACGAAGAATTTAAGTTCGTTTTCGGGCCAAAAAAAAAAAACACCGAGAATTGTAAAATAATCTTTATTAATGGACATTATGTTTCACAAATTTCTATAAAATATACAGTTTAAAATTGGAATATGTAATTTAATGTAACAGTTCACTGATCATACTAAGTATAGCCTCTAAATCAGTGTTCTCCAAACATCCTACATTGCGCAACATATATATATATATAGTCTAAATTCTCTACAAATGAGAGAGATGAACATTCATCAAACAAAACCAAAAAAAAAAATTGAGATTGTAAGAAAACTAGACATTGAAGGATATATGAGAAATTAAAATTATAAAAGGATTTAAAATATATAAAAAAATGGATGCTACAGAATTATAAACATTGCTGACTTAGGACAGCTTATATATAAAAAAATTTATATAAAAGTGGGGTTTAATATGTTTTGAGGCCAGTCAACCTTCCCCTTTTATGTTAATAATACTGAGCAAAAACCTATTGAATATAATGGATAGAATGCCTAAATCCATTAGAAGATAAAGGTAACTTACCTAAAAATTGCATTCAAAAATGCAGAGCCAAGCTAAATCTGAGTACAGTAAATAAATTACTCCCAGATTCTGGGCCCAAATGCAAATTCAAAGCAGGGGAATGGCTGAATTGTAGCACTTAACAAAAGTATGAAAAGAATAGAAATAAAAAATTAAAAAGAGAGCTTATACAAACTACCATAATTTTAGTGACACTAGAGTTACATATGAATTAAAAATAATAATAAGTAATTTTATCTAAAATTAGAATATGGAGGTAACTATAACTAGGGAAAATGATACATTTATAGTAATAAACTATTATTATTCTAAGAAATTTCTATCCTTACTATTTAGAATTTCCTTATTCAAATAATTACATCAGTAAATTAATTGGGCTTGACTAAGCAATAATATTTAGTGAAATGTTTATGTTTTTTTTTTTCTGAATTTTGAAACTAGAAATTTATTGCGTGGTATATAATTAATAACAATATTTCGAATATAGGAAACATTACTACTCTCCCAATGAATCTACATATATATCTAGTTTGCTATTTTACTCTACTGTGGCTAACATTTCTTGCAGTTATGACTAGTTACACTTTGGTTTATAGCTGTTCGTATTTATTATATATATATCGTATTAACTCGAATTTAAGCCGAACTATTTTTTCAGAGTTAATGTTACTGAAAATCAGGTGCAGCTTAGAATTCAACGCAAAATATTTGTTGGAGGGGGGGAGGTTATGGAATTTCCACCTTTCCAAAAGGATAAATGTTACCACCCATTCTCGCCACTTACGTCGATGGCTTATTCCATTTCCCAGCTCATCTGCAATACTCAGTCTATCCTAGACATCGTTGTCTGCTTGTATTTATGATTTTTTTTATTATTATTTAAGCTTTCTTTTGAATTAGCTGCAAACATAAAAGGATAATGTGGTAATAACATCGGCTATCAGCGCTAATGATGACGCAAACATGAAAAGAGAGAGAATTTTATAAGCAGAAAACGGAAACAGCAGCGGCCAGTGAAAATTTGACACGGATGAAACGAATATACGTCGATGGCATAAGCAAAATCATATACTTTTTGCTTGTAAGTCCTCGTCAGTCTTGAATAATTCTTTTACATTGTTCAAGAAAAATATTTTAAAATTAACAAATGCATTCTATGGCATTTAAGAACCGTGAGGGAAAATAGCGATGATGGCATCAATTCCAAAGTCTGCTGTAACAATGGAAGTGATGAATCCTTTTCGAAACATGATAATGACGCTTAGAGTAATTATAGGTTCATGTATGTATTTGAAACTTTTTAATACTAGTAAAATAAATTAATTAATAAATTCTATTTCTCATTAATATTTTTTGAATTTCTCAAGTATCAGGTATTGATGAACCTTTTACACAATTTTTAAGGTTTTCTCAAAAACGTGCAGAGAATTAGGGTGGGGGGCTTAGATTCGAGTAAATATGGTATATATATATTATATATATATATATATATATATATATATATATAGTGTATGTATATTCCATTTCTTTGGCATACACCAGAGGTACGTAAAGGGGGAGGAATTACCCTTTGCAGACCACTACTTCAGCTAACTAATATTTAAATATTTGTTATCTGGTTTATTGATTGATTAATAGTTTATGATTGTTGTACTTGTCAAGTGATGAAGATGGTACCTGAACTAGTAACCCTCTTTCGAAACTTTGACACCACACCAACGTAAAGTCTTTGAAATGCAGCCACACAAGAGAATTTTCAGCAGTACACCTTAACATTCTTTATTTATGTTAACAGTATTAATTTCAGTCTGATGTACAAATTATGGAATATTACACTGTATTTTATAAAAGTTAAAATAATACTGTAAAAAGTAGTAATAAAATGTTGTACTTATAACAATTAGTTTGCTCTATCAAAAAACATTCATTTCTTTGTTTAATCATAAATGTAATTGAGTACCACAATTTAAAGGGAAATTTAGGGAAAAAAACAGGATTCCGAATGCTTTTCTTTTTCTGTTTAAAAAGCGTTAACTTTTCAATTGAAAGAAAAATATCTTTCTACCATTTTCAAGCTGATTCCAAACATTTCCACCTTACAAACGCCACAAGGTACTTTAAACCATTTCTTTTAACAAAATTCCTTCAAAGTCACATATCAAGCATTTTTTTCCCCTTCCAGATAATTTCAAGAAAAAAAAATTTCTCCCTTCTCTGATATAAAAAAAGGGGAAAAAATCACAATAAATCCCTTTACTTTCCCTATCGATGCAGAAATCTTGAAATATCCGTGATTCTTAGCATAAATAAGCGGCGAGGGAAAATTTTAATGTGAACAAAATAATGCAAGAGAAATAAAATAAAAGGACAGCAAAAAAAAAAGCATCCCGTCCCGTCAAACAAAAGTTTTCTCCAAAAATAATTTTAGTGTGCTCGTATATAGATATATATATCCCCTCAAAAAAAAAGAACTAGAAAAGCCCTAGATAAATGTATGACAGCAAGAAGAAGTCGTCAAAACTGTCTTTTTATTATTTAAAAGAAATCTCACTCTTTGACGATTCCTAGGGGTCTTTCCATTAATTTTCTTCCTAGGAGAACGCTTAGAATTTCTCTGTTCAGTCAAGTTTGAGGGAGTTTTTTCCCCTTTTTTCCCCTTTCCATCTTGTCTTTTATTCCTGATTGACTCTACATTTTACTGAAATTAAATAAAACTCAGACAGCCAAAGAAGAGTAAATTGAGTTCGAGTTTGAAGTACAGGAACCCATTTTGGAATGGGGGAGCTCAAACAAAGAAATAAATGGGAAGCTAACTTACATGAAATTAAATTCGAGAAGTATGTATTATGGAAGTGAAAGGATATCAAATTCCAAAGGAAAGTAGAATGAATAATAATAAACACACCACACAATTCTTTTTTTAAACTTTTTTTCCTCTTTAATACTATTGCAATCATTGACTCTACCGTATCAAAGAATGAAATATGTTCTACAGAAACTGTCGAAGCCCTGTAAAAGTTTGCTATACAAATCAATAGAGATCCTTTTAATTTTTAAAACAATCTGCTGACACAAAAACCTTATCTCCCTCAAGAAAAAAAACTTTTCGTGATACTGTAATACTGTGACCCCTCTTACCTTCCAGGGCTTTCTTGTAAATTCCGCTTATGTCATAGATCGCGATATTATACAATTCTCCAGTAATTTCCAGGACCACCCATACTGTTTGCAAAATTGATCACCAAAAATGATGCCAACTTGGCTGTATCGCCAAGTTTCCAATGATACGCCATTACAATGTAAGGGACAGTGTTACTTGCAAATATTACAATTTTTTCATAAAATAAATACAACAGAAATTAATACTAACATTAAATATCCAGATACTTGAAAGTTATTTTTTGCGAGACTTAAATATCGTTTTTTTTCCTACTTATAATATATTGGAAAAAAAATAGAGCTACATACAAAGCTTTACAATTTGAGCAAAGAGTATGAACTGTAGTATAATTTTTACAATGTCCGTTGGCTCACCACTAGGCAGACAGCGGGTACCCACGCGCCCCTATTTGAATAAATTAAAGTTTAATACATTTTTGTATCTCGAATATTAATGGTGAGATGGCATTGCAACTGCCAGACTAAATCACGTTATGTTATCCTAACAAAACAGATTATGTTGAGTGATTCTATTCATATATTTTGAATAAACTTTAAAATTTGATAGAATAATTTAAAATAAGAACGTTTTATATATATTATAACTATTGTGGATTATATACTATATATATATATATATATATAACACTGTTACGCTACTACATAAGCACTCACGCTCGCGTGCGTGAGTGTGTGTGTGTAAATGCTCTCAACTTATCAAATACTAAGAAACTTCCAGAATGTTCTTAAGATTTAAACTTGAAGCCAGTTAGTCAGATTCGATGGATGACGCAATATTACGTCAGTTGACACTACGAAACCTTACATCTAACTTGAAACATTTACAACTGCAAACTTTTGTAAATTTGGTTGCAGTTAATGAAATACTCCCCTTAAAGGGGTAAATTAAGAAATTAAGGATAACACTATGCTTAGGAAAGTTTAGGACCAAAACGTATTAAAGAAAAACTCTCTCAAGAGAATTGAAGCAGAAAATATTAACACACACTCATACAGGGTATTTTTAACAGATTACTATAAGAATAATATTTATAAGCTCAGTTTTACAAAACAAAATTCAATAGCTTTTTGACTATCACGTAATTAGATATCTGAAGGCATAATTTTACGCAATCGAAATATATTTATCTATTAGCTTATATAAGATAATATTATTGAGTTAAGGTATCCGCGATTAAACGTTCGGAACGGAGATTTTAAAAAAGCGCATAAATGGATAATTTTCATGATATTTAGTGTCACTTAGATTAGAATACAAGATTGTTTTAAGGATATTTTGATAAAAAAAAATTTATTTAAATACAATATTTAGGCAAAAAATTAACTTATATAATAACCTTTTTTAAAAAATTTTGTTTCCTTAGGGAAAAAATGCTTTATTAAAATAATATTTTGCCTGTATATAGCTGACTTCTGTCAAGGCTCAACTATGATTTTTGAAAAATTCACTTTATTTCGGTTACAACCCATTGAAATAATTACGGGTTTTTTTTAAAATTTCCCCCCCTCTTTGTCGTAAAACTTTGAAAAACCCATTTCAAAGTTATATATTTAAAAAAATTTAGTTGAGCCCTGTAAAGATCAGCTATGTACAGGCAAAAAATTAATAATAAGCTTTTTTCCAAAACGCTTTTTTTAAAAAGGGGTATTCTATGTTTTTTTTTTTGTCAAAATTTTACTTAAATTTTTTTTTATTTTAATAATTTTCTAAAAACAATTTTATGTTTTTTCAATCTAAGTGAAACTAAATATCATAAATATTACCTTTTATACCTTTGAAAATCAGGGTTTCCCAAACGTATCGGATCCCTAATGATTTTAAAAAAAAAATAAATTTAAATAATCTAAGAACACTTTTACCACTTTTCTTCTGTCTTATTCTACAAGAATATTTTACTATCACATTAACCATAAGTTTCACAAATCTTCTATCACACGATTTAACTTATTTTTCAAGATCTCTGCTTTATCTTTTCTCAACCACATTTTTAGTTTGTTTCAATATTTTATTGCTTCAACGCGTCCCACCAACCGTAATTTGTATCTCACTCTCCTGAATCTCTCCCATGTACCCATTTGACATCTCTGCCAAGAGTTTTCATTTCAAAGCGTAGTTGACTGTCAAAAATATTTCTCTCTATATATGTCTCACAATTATTAGATGGATTTTTCCGCCTGGAAATTTATCTCACGACACCGCCGCTTTCGAGATCATCTATGTATTCCGCTATCCAACTTTTTCATTACTTATTTAAAGCGCTTTTTGTGAACTTATGAAACATCTACCTGAAGTAACATTTAAATCGCTGGTTTTGGAATCCTTGAATTTCATAGGTGGCTTTGCAGAATGGAACTTGGGAACCCAATGTTTATTTGTTGTGGCAAAGATCCAATGGATGTGGAGGTATTGATAAATTCTGTGTAAAAAAATTTTTTTAGTGTTTTTGACTCAGATTTTTTTTCCCAAAGAAAAATGTTAAAAATATGTTTTTTTTCCGTTAAAATTTGATAAAAAGGGTTGTTCAATTACCCAATTTATTTTTCCCGGAAAAAATACAATGAAAACTTCGAACTTCCCGTGATGGTGGGTTTGGGTTTTGATAACCCCCTTAAGTAAATTTTGAGTAAGTCGGATTATTATTTCGCCTATAAATACATAAAAAAATTAAATTTTTTAGTTGGAACGTAGATAAAGAAAATAATAATTTTGGGGGAAAAAATTTTTTTTAAACCCTTAGAAAACCAAATAAAAATAAAAATAAAATGAAAAAAATATTTTTTGTATCGTGTATATATTTGATAAAATGTTGTTCAGTTGATCCAATTTATATATGTTTCAGAGAATACAATAATACTTCGAACTTCTGTGATAGGTGGGTTTTAATTTATAAATAAGTCAATTGAGTAAGGGGGGTAAAATTTTTCCCTTTTATAAATACATATAAATTAATTTTGGGGGGGGCGTAGATAAAAGAAAACAGTAATTTAAAAAAAAAATGTTTTTTAAATCTTAGATAACGCAAATAAAAAATTGCAAAATAAAATTATTTTGATGTGTAGAAGGTTTCATAAAATCTAGCAAATAGTCTGCCTACTAAAAGATTTGTTTTATCCCAAAAAATTTCCTCACACAGCCTGCTAATAATTAATTTATTCTTGTGTTTTGTTGAAACAAATACTTTCTCGTTAGAGTATGTATTTTTTAAAATTTGTAACCTTTTTTTTAATTAAACTGAGGCTTTCTGTTCATCTCTCAATTGTCATTCGATCTTCTGATGGGACTGGGTCAAAAGGCTTTTTTCCCCGATGTTTTTGCTTTTTGCTCATTAATTGATAAAACCCCCCACCCAAAAAACTTCTGATTGTTGGGATCCAGCTTTTTTAACCGGCGACATCGCTATCCTCTTCTAAATTTACCTTAAAAAAATACGACGTTTCTTCAATCACATTCCAATTTCCATCCTTTTTTGCACTAATTCAGCCCGAGTTACGGGAATGGCAAAAAAAAAGAACTGACGAGATTTGAATAAGCGTAAAATTGGGGAAACGGGGTAATTCGAGGGGGATTCTGATTTTAATTTGGATTTATATCAATTTTAAAATGTAGAACTTACTTTTTGAGTTATTATTGCTCTCATAAGGAATTTCAATAAAAAGAAATATTAATTATCAATAGAGAGTTATTATTTTAATTTTATGCAAATTTATAAGACAAACTTCTCATAAGAAATAATCATTTATTATAACTTCTTTGCAGGGTTCCTTGATTGATTGGATGTCCACCAGTGTGTGATTCATGGTCGCGGGTGTAAGGCCTAGTACCACTGATGACCAATGTCGAAATCCTCCGGTGCCATGATGGGGATTTATGGAGAAGGGATGCAAGCTCAGGTGTCAGCCTCGTCACTTGATCATGGTTCAAAATTACGAGATCTGCCGCCAATAACCCTCGTATTGCTTCAAAAAGCGATGAAAATTAAATCCAAAACCTACATTGATTGAATGAATGATTTATTATTTATCATCATTGCACTACAAAGCTACACAAGGTCTCTGATCAGCGATCTTCATAAATTTTTTAATCAAGTGACAAAGACAATTACATTAACATCACAATCTCCAAGCTTATCCACCATGCCAACATGAGGACAGCGTTATTTTACAAAGGAATTATTGTAAAAGAACCTTAAAATAGAAGAAATACATCAATTGCTTCGGTTATATTTCCCATTCTAAAATTATATACATATTTTTTTTCTTATAAAAACGACTGATTTTCAATCTTAATATTTAATTAACAAAATGTATTTTATTTACTTAAAAAGAAATTTTGAAATATAAATATTAAGATTTATATATTTTTTTATTGAAAACATTCGTAAATTCTTGTACTCCACAAAGTATCACACAGGGCTTACAGAAGTAAGAATTAATCACACAAACATTACAGAGGAAAGAAGATAAAAAAAATTGAATCATGAAGGATTACAAATATTTATAATAAATTTACAGAACTTTCCAAAACCACTTCTGGTGGAAATAAGTTGGAGCTAATTTGAAGACCAATTTATATTAATGCCCATGCGAGCCAATCTTAGGATCTTTCTTTCTGTAACAAACTTGGAACACAGAAGGCGCACATGTTCCACATTTTCCTCTCCACCAATAATGCAATCGCAGGAAGATGACGGAACAGAATTAAATTTGTTCGAGAACAGCTTTTAAAGTTACCATGAGCAATGAGAAATTGGGTTATTTTGTAATTATTATAAAAATGATGGCATGACACTCTTATTAATGATCGAAAAAAATTTATTTGTTAAGCTCCCTTTCTTTGAAAGGAGATATTCTTGGTTCCAAGACTTTACCATTCTTTCATAATCTTCTTGTAAAAGGAATTAGGAATATTAATGGAATATTAAGAATATTTAGGAGAGAACCTTTATATTTACAATTTAAATTCCCTCAACAGTAAAAAAAAACCAAATTTCAAAGTTTAAAGAACCATTATCAGCACCAATTTATTGATTGACTTTAGGTAAATCTATTTAAAAACTTTAACTGTAGATACCAGGTCAGTTATGCATATAATGAAATCTTATAACTGCTTTGAAATTCACTATATCTCTGTATCGCTTCAGTAATTTTTTTTCAAAAGGGTTAAATTGCCGTTACAGTATATTACAAATGATTTATCGTAATAAATGTTTATTTATTATTTCAGCTTGCCATAGAAGCAATTCTTCAAACAAATTTATTAAGGTATTCGACTACGTTCAGAACCGTGATTTTGCAAAAGAGTATAAATGGATAATATTTATGATACTTAGGAGTCACTTAGATTAGAAAATATATATAAATTCTTTTGAATAGTATCACAATAAAAAAAATTTTTTAAATACAATATTTTGACCAAAAAAGAACATAGAATGATCCCTTTTTTAAAATATTCTCCTTTTGAAAAAAGCTTCTATTTTAATAATATTTTGCCTGTCTATAGCTCAGCCCCTGTACAGAGGGTCAACTAAATTTTTTGAAATATATAACTTAAAAAGGGGTTTTTCCATGTTTTACGCAACAGAAGGGAGAAAATTTTAAAACAAACGCCGATAAATATTTCTATTGGTTGTAATAAAATAATGTGAATTTTCAAAAAAATATAGTTCAGACCCCTGGAGAAGTCTTTACTTTTATAAGCACACACACACACACACACAAAAATTTATTATTTTTAAACTTTTTTTTTAAAAAGCTTTTGAAAAAAGGTTATTATAAGAAAAATTTTTTTTAAAATATTGATTTAAATAATTTTTTTCAAAAATCCTTAAAAAAATTCTATACAAAATTCAATCGGTCATAAATATCACATCACGTTATCACAATTCACTAATTATCATTTATGCGCCTTTTTATAATCATCGTTCCGAACGTAGTCGGATACCTGAAAGCAATTCTATAAACGGTTTCAAAAGAGTTATTTTACCCATACGTGGAAATACAAATATTTTTAAAAACAATACCATACCAAATGAAACTTAAGATATAATTACATAATACTTAGTTAATTATTTTTTAAATTAATACAATTAACAACAAATAATATTTAAAATAGATTTCATGAAGGCATACATAAAAATAAGTTTCCAAAAATATTTTTGAATATTCTTTATTGAAGTATTAGATTCTGAATTTTTTTTCAACCAATTTTCGGAACAATATTATAAAAATATATATTCTGTTGGTCGTACTCGGATATTTCCCATATGTCATAAAAATATCTGCTGCGGATACTTGGTTATTATTCTCAATTGTGATAAAAATAAAATGTTTAAGCTACGACTCTACAGAACTGGAAAATTTTTGAATACGGAACTGAAAATTATAGTCTAATATTCTTATTTAAAACTGCAAACTTTGTCCTTTAACTTTGCTGAATTTGGATGAATACTTTTACTGAAAAATATTTTAACAGATTTATTGACATATCCGTTCCACAATTCAAAACGAATTTATTTAAAAGATATTATTATATCTTTATGAATTTTGTGTAATGAATGCTTAAAATAGTTAAGTAATTTATATTTGGGTGTGTAATACGTTAATATTACTCTCTGTTGTATTTATTTTATGCTAAAACTGTAATACTCACAAGCAACGCCGTTCCTTACATTATGAAATGGAATGGCAATTCAATGGAAACTTGGCGATAGAGTCAAATTGACATCATTTTGGCGAGTTGATGACAATATGGATGCTTCTAGAAATTACTGGAGAAAACTAATAATATCCAGGTCTATAACATAAGTGGATCTTTAGAGAAAGATCTACTAGCCTATAAGCCACTGAAGTTGGGTCAATATTGTTTTGACCGTTGAACAGTCGACTAGCGATTAGTTATTACTTCGGCTGTTGAATAGGACGTGCGTGTGCTTGTGAATAGTCTTTAACATACTTGTATTTCTGACTCTAATAGTTGTGTCTGAGCGCTGTAGAAGGTGTGGAGACTTTCTGGGATTTATTGAGCGAATTTTAGTGCTATATCCTGTATTTCAAGAATCATTTTTCTACAATAAACTTTCATCACTCCTGAAGAACTGTCTTGCTCTTTAAGACTGATAGCGTAAAATTCTCGAACCCCGATTCACGCAACAATATTTCGTGGAAAGAAAGAGATATATGATCAGTACAAGTTTTGAAATTTTATTCTATAAAACGGGATAAAATGAGTTCTTAAATGGTAAAAATAATAATTCGCTCTTGTGAGCAGTTTGCAATTAAAAACGGATTCAATGTTTATCAGAGTTAATTTATATTCCAGCTAATTTTTTATAATTTATAAGACTGCAAAATATCATTGGAAAATCTAAAAATAAGCAACATATTTTTTTTGAAAAACTATTCCTACCCGTATTTTATCTAATTAGTTATATAATTATATCGGTCATATGTATTGTATTCATTTTTTCCACACATTTTTTCTCATATTATTTATATAAAACAAGTTTTTCTTAGAAATATCATAGATCATATGTAGCTTTTACTTATTATTTATGTATGCTATAATTATTTTAATTTATCATACATGTTGTACTTAAATCGACTATAACATTAATTGAGTTATTAAAATTATTCTCACTGATAACATTTTCCCATTTTTTTTGTTTTGTGTTTTCTTATAAATATGAAATAATCAATAATTTTAGAAAATAAGCATTTTTTTTTTATTTTTCAATATATTAAAATAAAAAGTTTGTACCTGCAGAAAAGATAATTAACTTTTCCAAAAAGGAAATTTCTATAAGCTACTGACATTTACTAAATTTAATATTTCTATAGTTATTAAAACAAACAATTTGCTTTACAATTTAAAATAATTAACATGAAAATTTGTTAATGGAAAATAGGAAAAGTGACGAAAATATTTGTCACCAAATTCGGGAAGTTTTTAACAGTTGATTGAAAGTATGCAATATTACAGAAATAAAAATCAAACCGGTACTTACGTTTCACTTTTTTACTGTAAAAAACTAATAAGCTCAGGTAATATTTACAATCAAAATATTTCACTTTTAAAAAGGGTCGAATTTTCTAATGCTAATCATTCAACAAAAAAATAAATAAAAAATAGTAATAATTTACTTAACACCCTTAAGCGTAATGCTAAATTATACAATCCATCACATCTTGAGTCTCTTCTGCATACTTCTATTTTACATCCTACTTCGAAAGATGAATCCCCGTCTCTATAGCAACCAGGTTTAAAATGAATTCAAGACGACGGTTCGAGCTAAGCAAAAGGAAAAAGGTAAAAAGTTGGGGGTTGTGGGGGAGGAGCAGGGGGTATCTGAGCGAAATGCATAAATAATGAAATGACTATCAGTGAAGTCGGCGAAATACGGGGAATTTCTCATTTTTAAATTGATGCATTTCTAGACGTTAGTAAAAATGTGTTCTTCATTCCAGGTCAGGAAGAATGGATACAGTTTAAATTCTATTCTAGTATAAAGATGCGTCGAGAATTGAGGGACGGAGGGGGGAAGTAAGACTGTGATCGGTATTAAAATGAAATTATAATTCTTGAATTTTTAAGCTGGTGTGTTCTGTCTTCTATTTTTCTCCCTTTTTTCCCTTTGTATGTACGTATGGGGAATTTTGAATTGTCAGACGATTTTGTTCAGGTAAAAATGGAAGTAGTTAAAACTGAGAGACTGGGTATAAACTCTTTCTAAAAGATTAGGCTTTAAATGTAATCTTGAAAGTATTAGGTGCCAGATTCGAGAGGGGGGACTGAATGAAATGCTTTTAGTAAAAAAAGTAATAAAGAGGAATAGGAAATTTTTAACTCGTAAGGAAATGTGCTACAGTAAAATGGGGGAAAGTAATCATTCTCTTTTGAGAAATGTGTATTTAAATAAACAGGAAGAAAGTATCTTGTACTAGTCTTTAAATTGAATAAATTTTGTTCTTAATATGAGTACATTCTTCCCAGAACAGAAGTAAAATAGTTAATAAAGATATTTAACATTTCAAAGTATTATAAATTCTGGATGGAAGAAATTTAAAAATATGTCTTTTTTCACTAAGTACGGTTAAACTTGTAAGGTATTCGCCCTTGGGTGATGCCTTACTTCTAAGTTATATTCATGACCTAGGGGTGTGGGAGTGAATGAAGAACCAGGCGTTGGCATAATTTTAATATATCTTTATTAAGATCTTATCTTAAACACTATACAAAGATAATAGTTATATTTAAACTTAGAGGATCTGAGATGAGAAAGAAAACATACAATACGTATTATACCAAATAAGCGAGACTTTAATCACTATATTCCCGCCTATTCCTAATCTCAACTTTTACACAGTTCCTAAGAGATAACAGAATTATCCTACCTTAATCTCTTGGTTAGTAACAATCCTCTCGGATCCTAAATATCTTTTCTTGATCTCGCGTGGAATAGTATCTACCTTGACTTGATCGTTCTGTCACGGATAGCTTCACATTAGAATAACGGCTTACTTCTCTGACTTCAGTTTAAGCGCTTAAACTCAGACTAGCATAATTACTTCCCAATAGGTCATAAGCTTACGTTAAACTTCTGCTATTTAAAAGGTTCCTAATTTGCATACTCAAGCTTTGCTTCTGGATTTGGTTGGAAAGAATTTGCCTTTTTCGGCCCCAAAGAACCCAAGAGGAGTTTTTAGTTGAAAACGTGATGAGCCCGTCACAAACTTAGATAAAATTTCAAATTTGATAATAGGGTAAAGATTTTCAATTATTGTATTTTAAAATTCTTGGAATGTTTCTCAAAATTAAGAAAAAATCAAATACATTTGGTTTATATGCGTTATTATTGTTGGTATATATGTACTTTTTGAAGGAATGTTTGTGCAAAAAGTATAGGTTGGCAACAGATGATTGCATTTATCATGTGATTATGACGTCACATAAAATTATGAATTGATTTGATGGAAACACGTGACTGAAACTATAATGTGATTTTGACGCCTTGTGAGAATTAAGTTCAATGAATGTTAAATCATGCTTACATATTTTTCTGAAAAAACAATTATCAAACATTTAATAATTCTTTTAGATTAAGATCTATTACTTTTTAAATACTTTTCAGACTTGTAACTTTTAGTTTTTCAAAAATTGCCTCTTATTTTTCATAACTGTTATTCAAATTGATATTTAAAATCCTACAAAATTGGGTCAGAATTTAAATTTTCGTATAGATCTTAAGATTTACATTCCCTCATTGGGATGTAGCCCCAACATTGGGGTGAAGGGCCGGACCTGCAGCTGGCAGGTCATAGCTGAGCCTAGTACACGAAGACGCCGTGTGGACGATGTACGTTAAATATGTTGAGGCTTAAACGTCCTCCTGTTGAAGTGGAAATTAAGAAAGGGCGTGCCAGCTCAGGTGTTCTCCTCGTCACTTACCCGTTGTTCAGAAGTACAAGGTCAGTGGCCACCCTTGAGCGTCATAGTATGACGTAAATATATCTCTCATTCTCTCCCTCACCCACCCTGGGATGTCTAGACGCATGTGTTTATCATGCGGCGAGTTTTTAATCAAGGCATAAACATAGGTCGATGATCACTTGAAGTATGCAAATTTTCCTTTCCTTGCTCATTTTTCATTTAAAAAATGTTACAGAATTTCAAATAATGACAGATAGAGTACAAGGTATCAAATTAATAGGGGGATAGGATTACCAGAAATAAAGCTACAATAGTACTTGAAGATATCCCACCCGTTTTACAAGCTTTGCAACACATTTGAAAATTACAGGGGTTTCCAATTCAGCTTATATACAAGCTTTGAATTTTGGGGAAAATAGGATTACCAGAAATAAAGTTACAATAGAACTTGAAGATATCCTACCCGTTTTACAAGCTTTCCAACATATTTGAAAATTACAGGTTTTTTTTTTGTGTGTGTGTCAATTAGCTTATATAAAGCTTTGAATTTTGGGAAAATAGGGTTACCGAAATAAATCAATAATACTTTAAATATCCCACCGTTTTACAAGCTTTGCAACACATTTGAAAATTACAGGGTTTTTTCCAATTCAGCTGATATACAAGCTTTGAATTTTGGGGAAAATAGGATTACCAGAAATAAAGTTACAATAGAACCTGAAGATTTTACAAGCTTTGCAAACACGTTTTAAAATTCAATTTTTTTTTTGCCAATTTAGCTTATATACAAGCTTTGAATTTTGATTAAAATAGGATTGCCAGAAATAAAGCTACAATAGTACTTGAAGATATCCCACCCGTTTTACAAGCTTTCCAACATATTTGAAAATTACAGAGAGGTTTTTTTTCCAATTCAGCTTATATATAAGTTTTGAATTTGGGTTAAATTTTTCAAGAAAAATTTTTCTCTCGGCTTATATTCGAAAATTTATGATAGTTAAGTTTTACTTACGTGGTACAAAAAAAATATAAATTATTAGTACTCAGTTCCTAAGTTTATTAAGAGAATCAAATCTCCTTAAATAAAAATACATATATTCGATGTAACCCTTTAACACCAATTCATAACTGTGCAATCCACGCCAGAGAGATATATTGCACTTTGAACTATAACTATCTCCCATAAAATAGTTAACCTTTTTCCCTGGAAAAGGAGGTTAACTACGTAAGTTTATCTTCCAAATGGATGCTGATAAGTACCATATACCTCAACGCAGGCTCTCTCTAGACGTGTTTAAATACTCTCATAAGTCACCGAAGAAATGTTAACTGTCACAATTTTGTATTATTTCTGCTCAGGTAAAATTAATATTTAAAAGTATGCCCGGACTTTTATATTTTCAGCCATTATGTAATACTATTTCTGTCGAGGAATGAATGTTTATGCGAGTTAAAATTAATAGCCTTAAAAAAAGGTGTTGTGTTTCGAATAAAAATGAGTTTACTTTAATTGTTCAAGTACATATTAGAGGCGAATTGTATTTTTGTAATGAAATATCCTATATTTTCAAATACTTATTTAAATATTTTCTGACTTTGGGAATTTTTTTCTACAATTGTGAGCCGCAAAGAAGTGATGACTCTTCTTACTTATGGGATATATAAAAATGGTAAAATTTTCTTAGTTCATACACGAGACAGGCGTCCCTGCATAGATAATACATCTTTACATTTCAATATAGCCACCCATTTGGTATAGTGGTTAGTGACGCTGACTGCTGTGCCTTAGGACCTGAATTCGAATCCCGGAAGAGACATGGATGTTTGCAAATGTATAGTGCTTTGGGGGCATAGGGGTACTCTAAATAGCCATCGAGCCTCAAGTCTTCCAGTGAGTTTGATGGAAATGGGAAAAAAGTGGGTGGCCCCTGACCACCCCAGGTGTTCTACCTCAAAATTGAGGTGGAAATGAGCAAAATCATGCTGTCACCTATATGGTGCTCAAACCTACGAATAACGGCAGGTATACGACTAGCCCCTTGCCTCAATGAATTTTGTGGGTCTTGATTTGATGCTACGGTTGATCAGGTGACATAAGTAACAGAAACAATTACCAATTTTAATATGTCTTTTGGTTTGGTAAATATTGCAAAATATGTACTCAGTATCTGAATCAATTTTGAATTTATTTGAACAATTTGAAACACATTTAAATGTAGGAGTAATATAATTAAACAATCTTTTTAGAACAACTTTAACAAAGTTAAACATCAGTACTTTCTTTTGTTGAAAAAAAGAACCAATATTATTTTTAGTTGTTCTTATGCACATTATATTAGCCTCAAAAATTTAAGGTACAACATATATTTTTAATTTCACCATTAAAAAAATGGCAGTCACACACACAGCACATACACAAATTCTTAGTTTATACCAATGTAGCAGAGCGAGCTTTAAAAAGGTATGGGAAAACTATTAAGTATTTTTTATTTTATACAAAGTCGATTTTCTATATAAGACTGGGAAAAAATGTGTAAAAATCAAACTTTTCAACTTCTGTACGTTTTGCGCATGGTTATTGATCCTCCATAGTTCTTGCCAATATCCAGGAGAGTATTCCAATGTCAAGAAAAAGTTGTTTACCCGTTCTGTTAATGTGCCGGTCGTTCGGATGGATGGAAATGGAATAGTTACAAGTTGATGCTGCTTCACATCTCGATGTGTCTGGTAATAAGGTCCAGCGACTGTGGAATGAATTTAAATTCGAAGATTCTGAGTTTAGAAGATATGCTCAAGGTCTACTAAGAGTTACAGTACCTGAAGGAGACCTTCTTCTAGATGACTATTTTGATATGTTGAGATTTTTTGCAGTACTGCAATTAGAAGAAATGCAGCCAAGCATTTTTCCCAACAAGATGTTGCCTCCGGACATCGTGCTACCCATGTGCATGATTTTCTTGATGGAACATTAATAGATTCGGATCAGTTTCATATCCACCCTCTTTTTTTGGTGTCACACCACTCGACTTCTTTTTGTGAGGATACTTGAAGAACAGAATTTATTCTAAAAAGATTAGTAGCACCGAAAAATCGAAACCTCGAATCTCCTCAGAAACATCAGACGTGGTTCCTCTGAAACTTAATAATATCTGGAAGAAAATCCAGGACACAGTCGATATTTTACGATCAACTAATGGTGCTCGTTTTGAAATGCATTAATAAAAAAAATTTTGAAGGGCTAAATAAAAAGCTGGCAATCTTTTCTTCTTAGCCTTCATTCTGTATTATTTAAAATATATCTTCATAAGTTGAATAAATTATGGGCAACTTTACAACCAATCCAAAATTGTTTAAATCCTGATTAAGAAATTATGGAATATTGGTTTTTAAACAGGAATCTCTCTCGGTCATTCTTAGCAGCATGTGTCCTATGAAGGAACTCTGACTGGTGTGAGATATCAAAAAAGAAATCCTTGATAGATATGTCCATCCATATGCCGGTGCGTTTCGTAATGAATTCATCCAGATGGATGATGATGCGCCGCCTGACCAAGCTGTTCTTGCTGATGATTCTCTTGTAGATCATGGTTTGCACGAATGGAAAGGCTAGCTCAATCTTCAGACCTGAATCTGGTGGAGCTTATTTGAAATAACTTTGGTAGACATGTTTGCTGTCTGAAGTCCTCCTTTAAGAGCCTTACTTGAGCTGGAATAAGGATTGATCATTTTCTGTTTCTTGCTTTCCATTTTAGTGTTCTAAAACAGCATGATGAGTCAATGCTGCTAAATCATTGCAACCAGAGGTGGATACATTCCTTATTTAAAGCCATTTTGTAAAGTTTCAACAACTTTTTTTCACATATAACTGTTATTTACTGCTTTCTTTAAGAATGGGATTTCCTGCTTTGTCTGTAAATCGCGTTTAATGCAAGACTCTGTGTTGTTACAAAAAACTTAATGTTTGATGGCCAGTGAATATTTTCATTTGAACGTAGGCATTTTTCTCTTTGAAAAAAAAATGTTAAAATAATGACAAATATGTAGTCCTCGATAGTGTTGCTGTTCAAATTGAAGCAAAACAGCATACAATAATGAAAGACAACAGACTGTCTTGCATTATTAGATTTTAATTTGATAATTTAATAATCTACACAAAAATATGGAAAAATAAATGTTTCTAAATTCGCGTAGTAAATTTTTTTTCTACAGAAATATCAAAACAATTCAACTCAGTTAAATAAAAAGGTGGTTTTAAAAATGCATTCTGAAAAATAAATTTCTGTTGTTTTTGTTAAAACACTTTTAATTCAATTAACTTTTACACAAAATTACAGCGTATAATCTTTCAATCGAGGGACAAGTTTTTATCTTGATAAATCATCTTTCATCACCATCGTCAAAAAATTAAGTTTTTTCCCCATAACACAATGATTTGCTATGTTTCCCTGACAGATTTACTAGCCCTGAAATATGTATGATTATAAATGTAAAAATGCACCATTATTAAATCTGATAAAAGTAAAACTTAACGTATTACAGAGAAAAGAGAAAAAATAATATTTTTTTATTCATTTAAGATATCCAAACACGTTCGCTGTACTTGAAAAATAGCATTTTAAAACATTATAAAACATATTTAGGAATCAATATCGATAAATACTAACATTTAACTTTTACAATGTTTAAAGAAAACATCTAAATTTTCAAAAATCACAATTATAAGTGAAATTTTAGCAATATTTTTAAAAATTTCAAAGCAGTCAGAGAAAAAAGTAATAAACTTATATCATATAACGTATTACTAAAACAAATTAGAGGTATTTTTCTGGAGAATGTACTAACATTTTAACGTTTTATAAAGATTTTAGAGTTGATCGAGTACACAAATTATTAGAAATGTGACGTTCTTTATGAGACCATTATTTAAATAACAGGTCATAACTCAAAAAGTTTATACAATAAGAAGTATTTTAGTACATTCTCTAGAAATAATATAAATATCATGTTCAAAAAGTTTTATAGAAATGCATTTATAACATTTTGAGTTATCAGAGTCGACATGATAGATTTTGGACAATTTAAAAACCCACTTTTGGTACATTAAAGACAGAGTTCCGGTTTTTCTAATTTTATAAAATGTATTGTGTGTAACTTGATCTCTAGGTATCGTAGAAACAAAACAAAAGTATATTTTGTAAATCCAAAAGGTAGCTCTATTCAATTAAATAAAAAACAAAAAAATATATGTTTTGACCAAATTTGCTCATTTCAACTTGTTCCGATACCTTAAATAGCTATGAACCCTTATTTGGTAGAAGTTATTCATTCGAATATATAAGTAATAATTATTCATTTAATTAGCTATGAATAATTATGAGGCAGTAATTATTTATTGAAATAGCTACAAGCAAAGCAATAATTACATATTCGAATAGCTACGAACTAATATAAGGCAGCAATTATTCAATAAAATAGCTGTGAATAGTTATAAGGTAATAATTATTCATTTGAATGGCGTTGAACAATTATAGGGCTGCTATTTCTTTGAAATAGTTATGAATAATTATTACTTATTATGGACAATTTTAATTATATACTTATCCATTAAAACAGCTATGAATAATTATAACTAATAATTTTCATTGGAATCACTATGAATTTCTAAAATCATCCCAGCGAACTTATAACTATGGTCTTCCTTTTTGTCCGATTCATTTAATGAAACTGTCCTGGAAAGAAAGAACAGGAACCACTGTTGTAGCATGTGAATGCGATGGCGAGATAGCGATTGGAATCGAAGATGGATTTGCGCGTGTTATTTCCCGGCAATAAGGCCACCCCATCCTTCTGATAATGACGTCTGCCTTTGAAACCGATGTATTAGGGAGCGTATTGCAATTGATTTAATTTTTTCTTGGGAGAAAATGGAAAATTCGATAAAATATAATCTATTCATGCAGTTCATTTTCAAAATTTAAAAATTTGAGAATTTAAATAACTTTTTTGGACTCTAAACTTTCTTTTTTCAATTCCTACTATTTATTCACACTCTCTATTTGTTTATTTATTTATTTATCTTGATGGAATTTTCAATCGTTAATAAAATACATTTTAAAGCGCTCAATTGAGCTGAAATTTTATATACATGATTATTTTGGATGACAATACAATAATTTTATTATAATAAAAATTAATTGATTAAAACTAATTATTCAAAGAATTAGAAATACAGCCACGTTGGCATCATTTTTTGCGATTTAGTGACCGTTTTGGCGACTTGTGTCGAAACTTGAAAAGGTTTTTTTTCTCACGTTTTAAAGCATTCAGTTGAACTGAAATTTTATATAGACAATTGTTTTGGATGACAATACGATACTTTAATGATAATGAATAAAAATTAATTACCACTTAATGTTGTGATTCTGTCTTATGTAAATACATATTTATATTAATTGTAACTTTTTTTAATAAAAAATAGCAAAATAAAAAAGTTTCTTTGTTGATCTAAGTAGGAATTGACTTAATTTTTTTATATTACTTGTTTTTATTAATAAGATGAACATCTTTGAATTCCGTTTAATATAAGGCTCAATGGCTTTCATTAACTTTCACTAGAAATTTTTCAATGAATTCTTAATTCACTTCCTTTTTTTTTAATAAATGGTTTTTGGACCTAAGTTCTTAAGGATGTCAAGTTAATAGGTTTCAAAAAACAAGTTATCACTTTATTAACTATTATTTTAACTATCGTGTGTCTGATTTTTTCCAGGAGTGATGTCATTGAATGACATCCTACCACTAATATGATTGTACAATGTTCTCTTTTCTGTACGTGGTTCACAGAATTGAAAAGGGTTAGTAGATCTTAGTCCGTAGTAACTTGAGGTGCTGGGATCTGTTACCCTTAATATACGTGCTTGGACGTATGGTCGCAACAAAACTGAATAACTAAAAATGTTTGTTTCCTTGTCAACGACAGCAATCATATTAATATTTGATTTCTAACCCGTGTGTGTATGGAGTAAATAAATAATAAAAAATTTTACAAGAACAATTACTTGCAATAAGAAACGAATTTTTCTCCGTATGATAAAAAAATTAAATACATTTCTCTGTATTTAAATTTATAAATTATTTGACTCAAACGTATTATTATTTGTTTAATGTCTACAGAAATCATTCCAATCAAAAAAAGCTCTTTCTACTAAAATAATTATATAATGAATTTTCCCCCTTAAGAGAAAAGATTTTACTACAAAAGTCAAAACAAAGCTTCAGTCTCATTTGTTATAATATATACAGCAATAATTATTTTTCCTGATATCCATTTAATGAATCACAAATAATTATTTCTCATACATGCTTTTTAAAGCAATGAAGAATAGAAGTTTCCCCTTTGAATAAACAGTATTGATTTATAATAATAGAAATATAATTTGTCTCCTTTTATAAATGAGATTTAACTAACAAAATTTTCTTTACCAATAAATTACATTCAGAATGTTTCCATTTTGGAATTCGTAAATTAACTATAGAATTTAGTTCAAATTTGAGTTTTTTATTGGAAAAGAGTTGTAATATTTAAATAAAAATTTTTAAAAATAATGCTTTCGTTTTGGGTAAATTTTCAGGAGGGTAGGCAAGAGGGAGGCTCAATTCCTAATCCCCAGACCAGGGGACGGGCAGACTTTTTCTGTCACAGGCCAAAAACCGAAAAAAAAAGTTTGGTGGGCCAAGATAAATTTTTCTAAAATTTTAAAAACAATATACAAATATTACAATTGAAATATGCTGATGAGATGAATGAGTGTATTGAATGAGATGTATTGAATGTACGGAGCGAGGCTGAAAATGCTCATCTGTCAGTCTACTTTTGAAATAGTTCTTTCAAAGGTTCATAGTCGAAAACACTTGTTCACATATATAAGATGAAGAAACCATAGCACTGATTTTCTTGGCATGAGATATTAAATTTGAGAAACTTACTTTCGATAATGATTTGTAAAACTCTAACTTTGGTATATTTAGAAACAACTGCTTGAGATGATTGTTAGAGAACATCTCAGTTAATTCAAGTTGCAAATCTGTGAAAGTAAGAAGATCATAATTCCTTTGAAAAAAAAAAGAAGGGGAAAGTAACATTTAAACAAAGTAGAAAAGGATATGTATGTATAATATTCAAACTCAGTGGCGCAACAGCCCATGAGGGCCAGGACCTACTGTGCCCATCCCAGTATACGTGACCATTGGGCGCTGAGGTGCATGAGCAAATGTCCCGATCAGGTGGTCAGTTTGAAGTGAGACCCTCAGTGTTTAAGTGCCCAATTAAGCTTGGTAATCATTTATCGACCCACTGCAGTTGGGAGGAAAGGGTGAGTTGACCTTGCCCGGCCCTGGAATAGAACCCAGACCTGTGGTACGGAAGCACGATAAGCTACCACTTGACCACTAGGCCTTATGGATGCATAATATATAAATATATATTTCTTTTAATTTGTCTCGGACCGACAAATTAAAATTCTATCCGAGGTTGGACAGAACCTTCCGGTGGGCCGAAGTTGGGCTGCGGGTCGGATTTTGCTCATTCCTGCAGTAGACCAACCAATTTTTAATTTTTTCCATAGAGATTACCCCTTTTTGCTTTCATCTCTCTCTCTCTCTCTGTGTTTTTATATTGTATCCCCTCTCCATGAGACAGGTCTGTGGGCGGCACATCACACAATTTACCCTTTTTACAATATCCTTCCCTAGATTCAAGATCCAAATATAAGTATTTTCTGGGAAAAGAAAACTCAATTTAGTCCGAAGGAAGAAAGATTCGATCTGGGTACCTTCCATTCCGTACGCGAGAACTTTATCGACCACGCCAAAACTATCGTCATCGCGTGATGTTTGGTACTAGGTTATATAGATGTCACACCGCCACATTACTCCCATGCCAGTGATTCGGCGAATAGGCGAACGAACGATACCATATTCGTGGCGAGCATGTGAGCAGTTGCTTCACTTTGTGGGTTGCGTCCTCGTGCGTGACGACTTGGGAATTGCATCATTTGTGTGAGACAGCTTTGTTGAGTGACGGCTTATTTGCGTCAATGCTTGACGGCGTGGTTGCTTTTGCGGTGGATAGATGGTGCCACGACTGCGGTGCGTGAAGTGTGCGGTTCACTTTGCACTGCCAGGGTCACCAATGAAGGAAGGAAGATCCGAACTGAGTACCTTCCATTCCGTACGCAAGTATTTATCGACCACGCCAAAACGATCGTCATCGCGTGATGTTTGGTACTAGGTTATATAGATATCACACCGCCACAAGTCTTTGTATTAAATTGAAAGAAACAAATTCATGAACAAAATGATAAGAAAATATTTTCACTTTGCTTTGGAAGAGATGGATGAACAAGCAACTTAGATAATTTACCAAATGACTTGAGATAAATAATCAAAAAATATCAATATTAGATTGACTCGAAAGATTTTTACTAGGTAACATATTGTAAAACAGGGGTCGTCAACCTTTTAGCTGCGGCGTGCCAAACATATCTACCAATATAATTCAGCGTGCTCCAGTGTAGAACATTTTTGAAATTATTCGATTTCCGTGATAACGCATGCAGAATTAGGGAAGAGAGGTCAATAATTTAGATTTACACTTTTATTGTATATTAGTTTTGCATCATTTAAAGATATTTCTTAACATAAAGATAAACAGCATAAAATATAACTATTTCTTGAACAAAGATATAAAAATTAAAATTGTGAGCATTATTACGTATTTGTAAACATATTCATTAAAATAAGAAATAGACAACGTAAAAAATAAGTATTTCCCTTCATTACAGTTAAATAAAAATTTAAATGCAAACTTAGTGTTTACACCGCTTAACTTTTATATTGCAAAATCAGAAGTGTAACGTGTGACTTCAATGAGTCACGATTCTTCTTTCACGTTTCGGTTGTTAAACAATTACTTTTAGGACACGGAATATATTTCCATATCAGGAAAGATTTTTTTTTTACTTTAATATGTATAGAACCAGAAGCAAAAAGCAGAGTACATGCCATTTTCTATCATCAAACAATGAAATCTCTCCAGCTTGATTGATTGAACAGCACTGTTCAGCTACACGAGGGCTTTTGGCGACGGACCACGTAATTTTGAACCATGGTCAAGTGACGTGGATGACACCTGATCTGGCACCCCCCTCTCCTAACTACCACACCACACCAACGGGAGGACGTTTCAGCTCTCGACAGATTTAACGTGCATCGCTGCCCTACACGGCGGGTCTTTAGTGGTACTGGGCTCGAACTCGTGACAAAGCAAGCCACGATTCGATATCTATACCACTCGGCTACCGCGGCTACTAAATCTCTCCCCTTCAGTGACATTCAATAATTTACAAAATAGCTGTACATTTATCTTTAGAAAATCATATTTCAAATATTTTCGTTATTCCGCATAAAGTCCATTACAAATTTATCGACTTCCATCTACTCAAAAATTTGCAAAATTGTAGAGTAGCTCAGAGTGCCATTGAGTATTGTACCATGTGCCACCTATGGCCGACCTTTGTTGTAAAACATATATATATTCACTGACTAATTCCACATTCCTGTTTTACTATGGAACACATTTTACTTCGGAAACAAGTCAAATCCAAATACATCAATAACTACAACTGCCACTGTGTTACCAGGATAATATGTAGCAGTTCCCTATCTCCATTTGGGAAAAGAAAGGGAGGCAAGAGCAAAAACTGTAGCAACAACCTCTGAAAATCGAAGAGATGCATTGAGGAAGCAAGTTTACAAGCGGAAGTGACGTTACCAAGGTAACAGGAAAAAGAACCCTTCACTGGAAACCACTTAGTTTTCCCTCTAACTCTTCAAGCCTTTAAGACACAGAAGTAAAATGCGTTTGTTTATTTGATTCTAACTCCCATCCCTCCCTGTCTAAGCTTCAGATTAACTTCTGCGCATTGCATGCATACCTTTATTGTCACACTCTGTACGTATGTATTGTACACGTATTAGGAAGGGACAAATGATCTTGGTTGCGTGGCCATATTAAATGAATTGTAATCGAATATGATTATATTCACTAACTTATAATAACTATATTCACTAACTTATAATAACTATATTCACTAACTTATAATAACTATATTCACTAACTTATAATAACTATAACTAACAATTCTAAGACGAATACTGAAAAAAAAAAAACATTGACTAAGTACAAAAGCAATTCAAGTTTTCTTTACATACTTTACAGGTATTCTGTGTGTGAAACCATGGACGTCTTAAGACAAGGGCCAACTGGGCCCGTTGTTCTCAACTCGGTCATGAACAGGATAATTTTAATGGTCAAATATTATTAATGTATTCTCCGAAAACAAAGACTTTCAAACTGCATGTCAGCTGTCTAAAGCGGTAAGACTGGGTTTCTATGTGATGACCGTTGAATATATCTAGGCATAGGCCTACTACTAAAAATAATCATTTAGTCAAAATGCGGCCATCGGTCGTACAAATTTGTGTCTAGGTTTTTGAAATTGTTTGTTGTGCACATTTATTTGTTTCACATAACCGTTTTAACTGGTATTTGGCAATGTATGATGTATATCTACTTTTAAAGATCTCAGGTATGACCTACTTTTGCCTAGGGGCCCAGGACCTAAAAAATCTTTAGATTTATCTCAGCCCAGGGCCTCAAAAAAATCTTAAAACGTCCCTGTGTGAATCCTTATTTACACGGCATACATCAAGGCCATGTAACCATCAAGGCCATTTCCCGGCATACACGGTCCATGTTCCCGCCCCACTCGATTTAACATGGTACTATCAATATTATTGACAGTACTTGTTATCCTATCCATTTTCTCCGAAAACTTGGTTTTTTGCATAAGACCAATATTCTTACTCCCTTAAATGCATGGTGTAGCAGAACTGCACGAAAGAATAACACGTACTATCAATAACGTGTATAGTACCATGTTGAGTAGAGTGTGGCATGAACTAAACGATCGCACTGATGCACACCGTGTAACCAAGGTTTCACACATTCAACTCCTGTGAAGTATTTAAATGATACTTGAATTGCTTCTGTATTCTTGTATATCTTCTGATATCTTTTTGCTCTTTTCTTATTTTTTTTTTTTTTACCATAACTCTTTGAAAACCGGGAGGAAATTATGAATATATAACTCTTTCTCTCTCTATATATATATATATATAAGCTATTTACGAATCTTTAAATAATTTTTAAGCGTTTTACTATTCTGTATACAGTGAAAATCGTTTACTACTTTTCATGACGTTCCTCACTTTAGATGACGTGGGAAGAGGAGCTGCATTATTCACTTCATTTTCGCTGTCGGAATCTGTGCATCAAAGATATTTTTTGAGCCTTGAATAAATTGTAAAATGTCTTTGTCTGCCATAATTGGGACAGTACACACATTATCGTCATTTTTTGTAATGAATTCTTCCGATAATACAGTAAGACAGTCCAATCCGGCTGGTGCTTTCGTGTTTTGTTCAGTTCCAGAAGGGAAATTTTTTCGTGTTAAACGATTTTCGTTTCGTGTTAAGAGAAACAATTGCATGAATATACATAATAATTAGTTGGAACCGTCGTATTATTATGCGTTAACTGATATTTGGTTTTCGCGTTAAGCGCATTTCACTGCATTTGTTTCGATTTTAAATCAGTTCTCCGAAAAAATGCTTCTTAACTGGTATTGCTGTTTTTGACTTCCAAAAGCAAACATTAAACTATACAATAAAATTCATGACTGTGTTTCTTACTCTCCGAATACAATTCTAACACCATAACTTGCTAAACCATCCACCAAACACATACGTCCCTTCAAAAAAGAAAAAGAAAAGAAAAGAAAAAGAATATTCAAGGCAACGAAACAGAACCCCGAGGTTATTCAACTTAGCTTCTTTACACTATGTATTTCGGTATAAACACAAAGTTTCGGTCAACAATATATAAATTATCCTCCTCTTGAAGGCGCTAAAAGAGAAAATACACCCTCCATAAATATTTGAATGTACGCCCTTCTACACCCCTACGCAGTCTTGCCCTCACCAACTTAACAGCAACTCTAGAACACGTGAAAGTAAAAAAACAAAAAGGATGGTTTTTTTTCTTCTCTTGTATATCACTAACACATCCATCAAGTTGGAGTCGTAAATTTGAACGGCTCTAACAACGATAGGCGTTATTTTTAGTGGTTGTAAGAGCTCTGCACACAGAGGTTTGCCAGATGGATCAGCCTGAGTGTGTATTAGAAGGACTGATGTATTTCGGACTGGGGAAAAGTTTGGGAACTATCCTGTTTGAAAAAAAAAGACAGGTCGTTTTGAGAAGCAAGGAATCCGTGTTATTTAGTAGTTCTGGATGTTTGGCTCTGATTGCGGGGCTCTCTGCAACTGTTGCGCGAGAATTTAGTTGAAAATGTTATTGGTTTCGTAGCAAGTCGTTCACCTTTCTACCAAAATAGGTTTGCAGAACTCTGGTTTTCGCGTAACCGTTTTCAAACGTTGTAGTTGGGATGTCTCGGAGTAAATACAAAAACTGTGCGGAAATTTTTTTTTGTAAAAATGTAAAATTATTATGGGTACAACATTTATTTGGTTTTATGTAATTTGTGAAGATATGGAACATTAGACCATCTCTGTGGCGCACACAGTAATTTTTCAAAGGGGGTTCCAAGGTCGAAAGTCCACCATTTTTATCCAGTAGAGCACACAGAAATTTTTCAAGGGGAGGGGTGGTCCAGGGTCGAAAGTCCATCATTCTTCTATCATGCTCCCTTTGATTTTGTCGATTTTAGGGAACAAAAAACAGTAAAACGCTAATTATTGAATAAATAATTAACATTAATCAATAAAATTAATCATTAATAACAAATACTTAATTAAATTTTACGTATTATATACTTAGAATTATAATCAATTGGAAAAAATCAAGGGCTTTGGGAAGGACCCCTAGGAACCCCCCTCAAAGCCCTTGATTTTTTGAGCTCCACTGCTCGTATCATGCTGCAATTCACCGCTCAACATATCCTTTTTATTGTGTCACAATTTTCGGGAACAAAAAACAATAAAAATTAAATATGGAATAAATGATTAGCATTAATTAATAAAATTAATTATTATTAACAAATACTTAATTTAATTTCACGTATTATATACATAGAATTATAATCAATCGAAAAAAAAATCAAGAGCTATGGGAAAAGGGTCAGACCAGGGACCCCCTTTGTATGCCCCACAAATTAACACTTGAGCCATCTTAAATACTTTTTGGTAAAATTGCCTGGTGTTGTAAACACTGTCATACTTAAGTGATATACGATAGACAATGATACATTGTTTCAATTTTTACTGTATATTTTTGTTAAACTAAAAATTTTGAAAAAAGTTTTTTTTCTGACGAAGGGCTTTGCAAATTATCTCTTCAAATTATGATAAATATATATCCGTACACATATATCATAATTACTTCTCTGATGTGCAAGATTTCAAATTTCATTGATTGCGTTCATGTTATTATAATTTTCGGTCATGTATCAACAGATTCTAAATTGCTAAAGCAAGAGACTTGAACAGAGAAAAGTTAAGAAAAAGAATAAATTATTAATAAATAAGATATAAAGTTATAAAGGAGTTTAACCGTGTTAACACTGCGATGCCGAGCATACACATGAAATTTAAAATATCAAAAATGTATTGCAAGCGGATTGAAGTAAACCTATTGGGAAATATATCCACGGAAGTAATTTATTTGAATAACATGACATGCCTAGGTACTAGGAGAAATAAGTATTCTAAGATTTCACTTATTATTAACTTATAGAAGGTTATTCTTAAAATGAACACCACAATCAACAAATGATGTTTTGCTGATGGAATCAAAAATACGATTCAAACTGTATAAAATTTAATAAACTATTTTTTACATGATTATATAGGAATATTGTCAATAACACAAGGCATAAATGCCAAGTTTGCCAATCATGTACTCAGAAAATATAGACCTTATTTTTAACCAATCATGTAGCTTCGATATGCCCAAAAAAAGATTAGAACTGTGTACTTTCCGATCCGAAAACGAGTATCTTGGCACCACGCCTAAAAGATCGTCATAGCATGGAGGCTATTACTGGTTTATATAGATACCACCTCCACACTACTCCCCTGCCAGTGTTTCGGTGAATAGGAAAACGAACGATACCATATTCGTGGCGAGCGTGTGAGCAAATACGCCATTTTGAGTGCGACGGCTATTTTGTGGGTTGCGTCATTCATGCGTGATGGCTTGTGGGTTGCGTCATGTGTCTTACGGTTTGGTTGCATTTGTGGTGCATAGATGGCGCCACGACTGCTGTGGTTCTTTTGCACAATCAGGGTCACCAATGAAGGATGATTAGAACTGGGTACCTTCCAATCTGAAAACGAGTATCTTAGCCATTATGCCAAAACGATCGTCATAGCATGGGAGGCTATTACTGGTTCATATAGATATCCCCGCCACTTGCCGTTAATTTAAGACCCATATCTAGGTAAAAGTGTAGTGAATGAGAAAGAAGTAGGACAGGAGATATAGGAATTAGAAGGCGTTATAGAAACATTACTAAATTCAGAGTAACTTTATCAGAAGATATGTAGATTATAGATTCTATTATAATTCGCACACAAGATAAGTAAAGATACTATTATTTATTATTAGTAGCAGTATAGTTATAGAGTCAGGTTATGTTGAATATAGCCACATATTAGTTTTGATAGTGATTATTCAAAGATTTGTGTATACTGGTTAAAAGTTTACAAAATAGAGCTGATCTCATCTTTTATTGAGTAAATATGTCTCTCACAACCAATGAATTTGTTACAATCTCTTTGGTGTAAAATTAACCATTATTTATAAAATAAAACATTTATAATTTCCCTTATAAGAATGGACTAAATTCTAAGTGACATTATAATCCCTTGGTAACTGCAGTCAGGTGTTTCCAGCCTATCAGTTTATAAACTCATCTGATGTCATAGTCACATGATAAATTCAATCACGTGTTTCAAAGCCTTTAGTTCACTCGCTTCGCTGTTGCCAACTTATTCTTTTGGCAGAAACTTTCTTTTTAAAGTGCACATATTTGTTAACAATAATAACACCCGTAGGTAAACAAAACGGAGTGGATTGCATTTATCATACGACCATCAGGAATTTAGCCCATTAAGATGTCTGTATGACTTTATACGAGATGGCCTTTTAAGAAAACTAAAAGCGTTTGAATAGTTTGATGTTTAGAAGTATTCCAATAAGATACTAATTTAAGAAAATTTCTTAAAATTTAATTAGAATTTCTTGTAAGAGTTATAAGATATCTGTTCGATTTAATAACATCGACAGCCTTATAATAGGAAAAACTTAAAATCTTTTTCTAAAGTTTATTACTTTGTGTTACATTTAAGTAAGAGTATTCCAAAAAAAATTATTCATAAAAAGAATGTAAAACTTATTTATACTTTTCTGTACGAGTCAAGATGTCTGTACAATTTAATAACAAACATCATTCCAATACAGTTTGATATTGCTAAATAAAAATGGCTATACTCCAGTTTGATACACCGTATGATAATTACAAGTAATAAATTCTCCCATTCGGGAGTTCCATTCTTTTACATTCAACATTCCGAATATTTATTTAATTATATTTTTTTGCCACCTTAATCAAAAAATGCACCAAGTAATACCATTATTATAATTCTTTAAAAACATTATGCAGAGATAGATGTTTTAAGACTGACTTTTTGAACACATTTTTTAGAAAATTAATGATGTATAAAAAATACTTGCAAAAATTTAACGCATCTGAGTTATAGTTAAAATACCATTTACAAGATACCATCAAAATTCCGTTACGGTTGCAGCCATTTATTCTGGTTTAAATGGATATCTCTTCTAATGATACTTCCGGCAAAAATGAAGAAAAAGTTACATTTCCTTCACATATCACTAAAATATAAATTTTACGCTTTTCTTACTTGACAGTGTTTGTTTTGGAATTAAAATATTAAACCTGCTTATAAACATTAAACCAACCATCAAGATAATGTAATGTCATTAAAATGTCTGGTTGCTTATGATATAAGTTATCGAACGCCATCGTAAAATTCTAGAAATTCTTTAAATTTTACGGTTTTTTTTTATTATTATTTATTTGATTAATATTACTGTAATGTGTTATTTTTAAGATCCATTAAACATTATTTTTTGTTGTTGTTTTTAAATAATTTATTTTAATGTAAAGTTTTGTAATTTTAAATAGAATACACAAACTTTTATTTTTGATGTACATAATTTTTCTTGTGCTTTTGTATGTTTCTGTAAAAGTTATGTTACACGTGTAAGATGAATTATTATATATTTTATTTTATAAATACAAATAATCTTCTAATTTTCTTTTCTTTAAATTGGAATTATTGTATTTCTAAATTTGAGGTTTCTAACAATTTCAGAAAAATTTGACCTATTTTGAGCGAAATGAAATAATAAATGTTTTTAAGGGATCCAAGCATATGAAATAATTTAAATAGAATACACAAACTTTTATTTTTTGATGTACATAATTTTTCTTGTGCTTTCTGTATGTTTCTGTAAACGTTATTTTACAGGTGTAAGATGAATTATTATATATTTTATTTTATAAATACAAATAATCTTCTAATTTTCTTTTCTTTAAATTGGAATCATTGTATTTCTAAATTTGAGGTTTCTAACAATTTCAGAGAAATTTGACCTATTTTGTGCGAAATGAAATAATAAATGTTTTTAAGTGATCCAAGCATATAAACAGTAAAAAGAATTTTCACAAATGGATGAGAAAATGTTTCGACATTCATGCAAATTCATGTTGTAATAACTTACATACCTATTTAACGTATTGAGCTCTTTAAAATTTAGGAACATACTTCAAATATGCTATTTTTTATTTACTAAAAAGAGTTAAAGATACATTTAGTGTTAGAGTATCGAGAACGTTATATAACATAGAATACGTTTTATCCAAGAAAACATGTATTAATTAAACCAGAAATTAGTAATACAGTGGAATACTATCTGAGATTAAAACATGAAATTAATATTTAGATAATGGCATGGTCTTTACCCTAAAAAAATATGCAATGTTTAGAGTCATATCCTTTAATAAAGGACAATGATTGAATTAACTCGCAATTTTAAAGCCTGATTTAAGTTAGATACCACAAAAATTAGCTGAATATATTTATATAAAATATAATAGCAATCTTATTACAAGTAATATTGAATTCGTATTTATTTGGTTGATACTTCTTTAAAAGCGTGTAAATTTTATATTATCATTAATAAACAGTATTTTGAATTTTTAGAGTTTGTTTCTGTCTTTTTTAAAATTTTAAATAATTTTTAAAAAGAGGAAGTATACATATACATCACTTACATAGATCATTTTAATAAAACGACAACAAAACTACAAAACGCCTTTTATCCATCTGATCAGGTCATAAACAAAAATGTGTAGTGTATAATATACGTCATCTTTTTAGTGATTGCTTAAAGCTAAATTGGTCCAGGAGAAATATATACGCAGAGTAGTATCTTGTAATTGTTGCTAGAAATAGGCGAGATATCTGGATAAAATTTACTCTGCATATTAATTGATTCCTGTTATACAATACTGTACATTTTAGATATTACTGCAGTGCTTTCAAATTTTCAATGCTAACGGCCCAATTTCTAATCATAAATTTCATCGCGCTCCCCTCCATACAGTAACAATGTATTGATTTCAATAATAACGTATTTGACGTTAAGCTACAAAACGATTTTAAAAGTAAGCCGTTAAAATTATGAAGATATATATTAAATTTTTTATATAATTTTGTTCCTAACTTAGTACTGATAAATTAGTTATCAAATACATTGTGCAGTACTAATGCATTTCTAAGTACCGTAAAATCCGGCGTACAGCGCGCCCCTATACTTTCAAGATAGATTTTTTTCTATTTTTAGGTTTATTCGCCGTGTAACGCGCACCTACTTTTTACAAAGAATCTTGAAATGTAAGTATGCAATACTGTTATGTTTTCAAGCTATTTATTCAATGTATTATACAGAAAGCCTTAGAAAAATAGTATATTTATAAAATTACAACACTCTACTAAGTTCGTAAGGAACGCCATTTCTTTCAAGTAAACATATTTCAAAGCATGTAAAAGTCAAACTTTTTTGTGCTCATCATTTTTCTTATTTTAAAATCTCTCATTTTCATACCCGGCATATATATATATATATAACGCCGCACCCTTGAATTTCGATCTTATTTTTTGTGCTAAAAGTGAGCGTTGTACGCCGGATTTTACGGTATATTATATCCGTGGCAATGTGTATTTTACTTTTACTATGTCAGAATGTGTTTTGTTTTTCTTCCTTTAAGTAAATTTGTAATCTTTTATTTTGACTTTTCGATATGCTTCCCTTGTAAGGTTATCACGCCCCACAGTTTGAGAAATGCTGTATTACTGAATATGCAAGTAGAAACTGAACAAATTTATTCAAAAACTAAACATATTTCTCTTTACGGCAGTGCGACCACCCTTGTCCCCCTTTGCGACCAATATTCAATCTCAATCATAATTTGCATTGCCCCTCCATACAATATAACTACGTATTAAATTCAATAATACTATACTTCGATGCTAAGTCTACAATACGACTTTAACCGTCCCTCCAACGTTTATAAACGTCTCGCTCAGCCAATGTGTTAATTGCCCCAGACGTATACATACGTCATTCAGAAGTACTATTTTTCTGTGAACTGCTATCCATAAAATTATTCCGAAGGCTTTGG
This sequence comes from Trichonephila inaurata madagascariensis, assembly GCA_019973955.1. NCBI lineage: Eukaryota > Metazoa > Arthropoda > Arachnida > Araneae > Nephilidae > Trichonephila > Trichonephila inaurata. The sequence continues at coordinate 141,075 of BMAV01015030.1, forward strand.
AAAGCAATAAAATGACCTTAACAGTGTTTGCGAAGGATTTACTTGTTTCAGAAGGTTTGATTATTTATTCCTTTTCAACCCCCCCCCATCAATTTTCGACAGACGCTTACTTACATGCTAAATGGGGGACGAATCGCATAATTTTTAATTGGCATTTAAGGGATTAATTATATAAACAGTACAAATTATCCAGATAAGTGATAATGTTGGCATATAATTCTATATATGACAAATACATAGGGTCACTGGTAATTATTAAACTTGTCCTTAACTTAGTATTGTTAAATTAATTATAAAATAGATTGTGTAGTCTTATACATTTATAAGTGTGTTACAGAGTAAATGAGTATTTTATTTTTTATTATGTCAGAACATATATATGTTTACTTTCAGTAAGCCAATAATTTGTTTAAATAATCTTTTGTTTTTGACTTTTCAATATGCTCGCGCCCCACAGTTTGAAAACACTGCTTTACGGTAGTGTTTTTTAGTGATATGATTCTTAGCAAGAGAACGTTTAGATAAGTTTATGGGATATCATCGCTTTCTTAAGGTATTCGACTACGTTCGGAACGTGACTTTGCAAAAGCGTATAAATGGATAATATTTATGATATTTAGTGTCACTTAGATTAGAAAATGTATATAAAATTGTTTTAAGAATAGTATTACAATAAAAAATTATTTAAGTACAATATTTTGACAAAAAATGAACATTGAATGACCCATTTTCAAAATATTCTCCTTTTGCGAAAAATGCTACTATTATAATAATATTTTGCCTGTACATAGCTCAGACCTCTGTACAGAGGCTCAGCTATATTTTTTAAAATATATTTCTTAGAAGTGGGTTTATCCATGTTTTAGGACAACAACGGTGAGAAATTTTAAGAAAAAAAACGCTGATAATTATTTCAAATGGTTGTAATTCTGAAAATATTGTGAACGTTTCAAAAATCATAGTAGAGCCTCTGTACAGAAGTCTGAGCTATATATAGGCAAAATATTATTATAATAGAAGCAGTTTTCACAAAAGGAGATCATTTTGAAAAAAGGTTATTCTAAGTTCATTTTTTGCCGAAATATTGTATTTAAATAATTGTTTTTGCCAAAATGTCATTAAAACAACTGTATACATGTATTCATTTCATGATATAAGTGAAACTAAATATCATTAAAAGTATCCATTTATGCGCCTTTTTAAAATCAAGGTTCTGAAAGTAGTCGGATACCTTAACACATTTTATTGATCATTTTCTCGGTTTTCATATCATTACTTTCCAAACACTAGTTACCAGTGCGTATCAATTAACAAACGAATAAAATATTCCATTAACTCAGCATTTCTGTAACCTCCCAACCAATTTTAAAAGCAAACATCAAAATCAATCTTCTGTTTTCTTAACCCACTCTTATTTGTGACCAGCCATGACCCTTCCCTAGTGGCACTTTATCGCTTGTCAGAGACTCAACTTCTGGCGACCTCTTAACAGCGCAGCACTTGTTTATCCAGCAAAAACAAATGTATTCCACCAAGCGGCGAAATAACGTGCCACATGTTCTGTACGCTCGAGTGATATATGGTCCACATCTATCTGTTTATTTATAGTCGTAAGGGCCGTCTTCCTCCTCAGATAATGTGGAAGAAGGTTCCTGTTCTGTGTCTGGTCCCCCCGATTGGGAGGCTTCTGTCAAACGTTGACTGGTGCTCAAAAATCTTCCCGATTAGAGATGGCAGGATTAAGGGGAGGTTAAATGATGCCAGATTTTTTGACGTGTAGTGCTCGAGAATGCATTTTTACTTTTTTTTTTTATCTCTTCTGAAGTCGGTTGTTGTTGTATGAGAGTGTGAAATATAACAGACTGATCGCTTTATCGTGTTTGGGTAGCTTGGAAGTGGTGTCAGATAGAAGGTGAGCAACAAACTCGTGAAAATAAATCATTTATTCGGGGTAATAATTTTTAAGAATAAATTTAATGCAAATATATTTAGTGCTGATTTCTCGAAGTTTAACTTTTGTGAACTCAAAGAATTTTTCAAGCAGTGATTTCATATGTTAATTTATCAATGGTGACCTATGTTTGAATTTTTTGATCTGATTCACTTTAATGAGTTGATCCTATAGAAACAAAGAAAGTTGCAAGGATTTTGCAAATGATTAAATATCTATTCAATTTATTAATTTTCCAGAAATTCACATCTGGAACTTTTATTTTAGGCACACATCACAGTTTAGATAAACAGTTTTTTTTTCTTTATAAAAATGGAGCCTGCGACCGGAATTTTTCAAGGGCGGGGAGGCCCGGGGGTTTAAAGTTCAACCCCTTTAATGCTATTTTTTTTTGGGG